>OX371223.1:235637273-236251027 GCA_947310385.1 Nephrotoma appendiculata | reverse complement strand
GTGCTCTAATTCTCTAAGCAGTAAGATAATTTGTAAACGTGTAAACGATAATTTATCTTGCCTTTTTACAATATTTGCATTCTGTAATTGCACTCCAAGATAAAATTTAATACGGTTACGATAAATAAATGTCAAAACTTAACACACTCTTATGATGTATGTAGGTTCATATTTAGACTTTGAGGGCCTATAACTACCGTTCCCATTTAAATTTCAACATTATTCTTATGGATATAAGTTACTCTAAGTAGCATCTGTTCACAATCTATAGTTCGAGTTGTTACGGCTTGTGGTATGGCTAATTTTACAAGTGAAAATTTTATACAATATATTATCTTGGCATTTTTAAATCGCATTCACTAAACAGTTTTTTACCCAAGATAAACCTATTGACAGGAAGCGAGCAAGATAACATTAAACGTCAAAACGAAATTTTAATTATTTTATATCCTTAATAACTCAAAAAATATAATCTCTAGAAACGTAAATTGTTGCATATACATCAAAGCCATCTAGAATCACACATAGCCCCCAAAATCATATTTAAAAATGATCGGAGTCGGGAGTTATTTGAAATTCAAATCAAGATACGGTTAGATAGACTTATAAAACAAACCAAATGTTTGAAAAGAACATTACAACAGCCAAAAATTTCTTACTTCGTATGGTAAAGGCGTGTATAATATAAGTCTTATTTACAATTGATCGATCAGTTGAATTTTGATTAATGTTGTGTATTCTAATCTGTTTAAAGGTTATTCTTTATACTACATACAAAATCGCATTATTATGTACATAATTATTATTTGCGATATGTTTTTGAAATTCAATCAAATCTGTCTTAAGTAGATCATAATTTCAGTGTATTTCGTTGTTGAAGACATGTTTAGCTCTTTCCGATGCCATATTTAGTTCTTTCCGCACATGCGACTTGACAATACCTAAGTATAATAGTCGGATCTCGGAAAGCCCGGGATTGTCTTTTTAAAATTTTAGAATTTCGAGTAAACTACAAAAAGCTATGCGTTTTAAGCAACGAAACTCATTTAACCATCAAATTTGGTTAGTCACTGCGAGCTTTCCAAACTCCACGAGTTCCTCATCCAAAATTTTTTTATGTGCCTCCCCAATAACACCAAAAATTTGTTAATCGGACCCATTTCTAGTATTTGATGTAGGTCTAGTTATGGAGGGACGTTTTAGTGTTACGATTTGTTTTTTTACCATGAGTTAATTTTTAATCTTTGTAAAATGTTTGGGTTAATCTTAAGGATCGGTAACGAGTAGGAGGTGAGACTTTGATCAATTACCTGCACTTAAGAAATCGATTTTATGCAATACACATCTTGTTTGCCTTAGTGCTAGTTAAAAGCTAATTTTAATGCATAATATAATTAAATATTGTTCTCGTTCATTATTTTTCGAAATTTGTCCTAATTGTTACTTTTCTCAAACCGGACAAGTGGTGCAGTGGTTAAAGCTTCGGCACTTGGACCGGGAGGTACTGAGTTCGAATCCCATCAGAGGCTAGATGCAAATCGAATTTTCATCATCGATTACGATCGGTGATGTTAATAAACACAATTAAAACCCTCTGATGGAGTGCAGAATTCAGCGCCGACCCACCGTCCATGTCAATGTACAGGTTGACATGGAGCTTGCAATGTGCAGGTGGTAATACTGTAGTTGTGTGAGTAGGTGAATAGGTGAATGGGTTAATGATGTAGCGTGAATGCGTGGTATCACAATGGGCCAAAAAATGGCCTAAGTGTCAACCACTGAAACCTAAAGTACTTTTCTCAAACATAAGTTAATAAATAGTTTAGAGTTAAAGCATTGCAAGATCTTATAAACTGTTGAGAGCTCTTAGTGTCTCTAAATGAAATATTAAACAACAACACACTGAAATTTGTTGACTAATTTTGGTTTTCTATAGGCCGTCATATTTATTGTGCTCGTCAATTTTTTAACTGTGCAAGTGTAATGATCAACTAAAATATTGCAAGTGCACACAAACTTGACTTTGCTTGCTATGTGGAGAGCGGGTCCATTTTAGATGTTGTCAAATCAGACACTTGAAACACTTGACATTTATATTTGACAATTGAGCAACTAAAATTGATTTGGCTGTAATCCACAGACCATCTTGTTCTAGGATATTCTACCCCTTAAGTCTTCTTCTTCTTATATAAATAGGTACATTATATATTCCCTACTTTAAACATAAAATTATTAATAATAAATTTATTTGTTTTGTTGTATTTGTGGAACGACTGGATATAAACCTAAGTAAAAGTATAGGTAATAGTGAAGACGGTCGATGAACATATTCGAATGTTTAACTTTACTGAAAGAATATTTTAATTCCAACGATAATAGTTCATTTTTACACAAATTTAAATAATAATTAGTAAGAGTTTAATTAATAATTAGAACTTGATCTTATTTAATTCCAAAATAAAATTATAAACTGAAATATCAAAAATTGCAATTAATTACTAATAATATCCAAACGAAAGCGTTTTACACATTCAAGCAAAGTTATTTCGCGATAAATTACTTGTGTTACTTTTTGACATAAACTTATCTTGCCACTTTACATTTTATCTTGAAAAAAATTTAGTGAATGCGAAATTACTAAAACATCACGACATCCAATATAAATCTAGACTTCTACGATAATTTTTTTCGTGTGTAAAAGTTATCACTTTTACACTTTACAATTTATCTTGGTTTTTAGAGAATTAGGGCACTGGAAAACTAGAATCAAGCTGCTGATCATGACCTAACAAGTCGAAATCGATCGAGTGCTTTCTTAAACTTTTTGGACCAATTTTTTAATTAAAATATTCAAAAATTTAATTTTTGTGAAATAAAAAACAAATGTTTAGTAGAATGTGTTTACTAAGTGTTATGGAACTTTGTTACATTTCTCTATATATATAAAACAAAGTCGGGTTAGTTACACCATTTATAACTGAAGAACGGCTGGACCGATTTTTATGATCTTTGTTTTGTTGGATTTGACTCCGTTCCGAATAGCATAATAACTGTTAAAACATTGGAAAAATTCACCAAAAAAAAATTTATCAAGAAAATTCATTTTCTCATATATTTAGTACATTTTGTTTTTTTTATTTTGTTCGTCTCAATACAGTGGTGGTTTAGGAAAAAAGAAAAGTCGGAAAAACTCAAAAGGGAAGCCCCAAAAATCTAATAAAAAAAACCTTTTTTTATATGAATTTTGTAGGTGTAGTTTGTATGTGACGAGTGGTGCAGTGGTTAAAGCTTCGGCGCTTGGACCGCAAGGTACTGGATACGAATCCGACTGGAGGCTGCATGCACATTTACCATTTTATTTTTTATCCAATTTTTTTTTTATTTCATCTACTTAGCTATATAATTCATGATGGAAATGGTGGATTATTTTTCTTCGATGCGCCCGGTGGAACTGGCAAGGCATTCCTCATATCATTGATTTTGTCCACTGTTCGTGCGAGATCCAATATTGCTGTAGCATTGCTCAGCGTTGAAATTGTCGTTAGACCTTCAATCGGCTGAAAACCCGACTTGCAACATTGCGAAACATTCAGCAATGGCGAAAGTTTTGGTAGCAGTAAAATCATCATCGATTATGAATGTACAATGGCGCATTTGAAGCATTCAATCGAACTATGAAAGATCTACGCAATGACTCATGATGTTTTGGAGGCGCAATGATTCAACTGTCCGGCGATTTCCGTCAAAAAATACCAGTGATTCCAAGATTGACCGCTGTCGATGAAATAAACGTTTACCTCAAATCATCGACTCTGCGTGGCGCTATGTGATGAAACTTTAGCTGACGACAAACATGCGAGTTGCATTGTTAAACCAGAGACAACCTAACAGAGATATTTCATTCTATGTAAACGTAAAAATTTAAACTGAGAGCTCATTTTCTGTAAATAGCCGCAAACAACCAAAAATATTTTGTTTTTTGGCGTAAACGTATATACGCAGTTTAACGAAAAATAACAGATACAACGACGACATTGGAATTGTCAGAAATATATTTTGTTTTCATTTTTTAGCTCGAACGAAAAATTTAATTTGATTGTCTGTGGTTAAACGATCCTTCTGCCGAATATTTCTCCAAGCAATTGCTTACTATCGGTAATGGCCGTGTTCCAGTCGACGAATCGAACAGATTGATTTCGTTTCCTCAGAACTTTTGGAATTTTGTCTCAACGAAGGACGAGCTCATCAACAAAGTGTTCCCGAACAATATTACTAACCACAAAAATCACAGTTGGGTGAGTGAACGAGTAATTCTTGCGGCAAAGAACAAAAATGGGGATCACTTAAATTTCACAATTCAAAATCTAATCGTCGGTCCACTTCATTCCTTCAAATCTATCGACTGTGTGACAAACAAAGACGAATCAACCAACTGTCCAACTGAATTTTTAAACTCATTAGATCTGGCTGGTTTGCCCCCGCGCAATTTACAACTGAAAGTTGGTCTGTTGCCGGTAATCATCATGCTACGAAACCTGAATCAACCAAAACTATGTAACGGAACGCGTTTTATTTTGAGAAATCTCAAGGAAAGTTCATAGGTGACGACGTTCTCATTCCGAGAATTCTGATGATCCCAACCGATATGCCATTCGAGTTTAAACGAATTGAATTTCCGATTCGTCTTGCATTCGTCATGACGATCAACAAATCACAAGGCCCATACTTGAGTGTTTGTGGCCTGAATCTAGAAAATGAATGTTTCTCTCACGGCCAATTGTACATAGCATGTTCACGTGTCGGCAAACGATCCGCTTTGTTCGTTCTCGCACCTGACAATAAAACAAAAAATGTCGTATATCACAAGATGTTTTACTGAAGGGAATCGACCCTATTGCAACCTACTCAGGAAATAGTTTAAAAGTAAGTAGTGCAACAATGCAACGCGAATCATTTCGAATTAATTCAATAAAACGAAATCCTTGCTGCCACGATTACATTCATTTCAATGTAATTAAAATATATTTCATTTTGATTGAATTTAATTAATTTGGAGTATTCATTTTATCCGCCCCGGAGGTCTCGGGTTCAATTCCCGGTAGTGACAAGGAAAAAATTGCACGGCTGGTTTAGGATCAATGAATTAATCACTCATTAGTCATTATCCGAAATGAAAATATGATTATTAAACCTCATTTAAGGCGGCCAAATCTCTTGATGGGATATAGTGTCAAAGAGAGAGAGAGAGAGAGAAATTCATTTTATCTTAATAAAAAACTCAATTTAATTAAGCTATAATAACTTTAAACAACATTTATTGATTTTGAGGCGGTACGAAGTTCGCCGGGTCAGCTAGTTCTTTATAAATTAAAATCAGCATTCAAATTTTTAGATTACGTATTTCGAATTTTATTAAAAAAATATTTTTTTAAAATTCTAAATATTAATATATTTCGTTTAATATAGTGTTGCTTAAACATCGATAGTATATCGATAGTAACGATAGCGTTTGTACTATCGAAACTATCGATTTTCTTCAAAACTATCGATAGCATTTTTTTGACGTTTTACAGCGCATCCAAAATAGAATTCCTTATGACTTTGTGATTAAATGAAAGTATGAAAAAAAAAATTGAGAATTTTTTTTTTCTCAAGTTTATTTTTCATACTTTTCTGTAAGGAAAAAGTCATAACGAATTCTATTAGGGATGCGCACTTACTTTTTACAAAAGTCATTACCCTCCAAACAAACTGATTTGTTTTTATATCACTCTTACTACGTTTTGTTACCTAAATGTTTGGAGGATAGCGACGAAGGGTTGTGAATTGTTCTTTACTTCACGACGACAACACACATAAAGAAAATTGTGAATTCCCTTTCAATATTCAATTGTTTTCTATCGTAACAGCGAAGTTGAATTACTGTGCAAGCATTTTTGTAGTTGATTTTTAGTTGTGTACATACATAATTTAAATTAAAATGAGTGGAAAAAAATCAGCAGTATGGAATTATTTTAAAAAAGTGGATGCGCAAGGAAATAATTTATTTGTGAAGTGCAATATTTGTCAACGAGAGTATAAGCACTCCGGAAATACCAGTAATCTGACTGATCATTTAAAGCGCAAACATAAAAACATATTGGATTCTAATTCGAATGACATTGACGGTACCAACGAAGAAGATGAAAGTGTTGTGTCCCTAAAAAAATCAAGAAATTCTATAAACAATTATTTTGATAGAAGTCAGCTCTATAAAGATAATTCAAATATTAAAAAAAAATTACACAAATTGTGTGTCGAAATGATCGCCACAGATATGTTACCGTATAGAACTTCGGAACATCCAGGATTTATAAAATTCGTAAAAACATTAGATGCAAAATATGACGTGCCGAATAGAAGTTGCCTAAAAAATAAACATATTCCAGCATATTATACCGATGTACAAAATAAATTAAAAATGGCGTTATCAAAATGTGATTATATGAGTTTAACAGCTGATATGTGGACAAGCAGTTCTAACGAGGGAATTCTAGCGATCACATGCCACTTTATTCAAGGTGGACAATTCATGTCTCCGCTTTTAAAAGTTCTAAAAATTGAAGGTCATCATACAGCTGAAGCAATGTCACAGGTAAAATAAACTTATTAATGTATAAGTCATAATCATAACTGTTACAGTTAATGTTGTTCGCATCTTATATAATTTCTCACATTTATTTTCAGACTATCAATCTGGTATTGGAAGAGTATAATATATGCAACAGCAAAATCGTCGCTTTAGTCACAGACAACGCAGCAAATATGAAGAAGACCGCTGAAATTTTAAAAATTCGCCATTCCCCTTGTTTTGCACATTGTCTTAACTTGACGGTGCAAGATAGTTATAAAGTTAAGCAGTTTGCTGAAATTTTATCTAAGTGCAAAACGATTGTGACTTTTTTCTGAAGCAGCACTTTAGCAAATGACACATTACGTAGTGTTCAAAAACGGTCTAATAAAACGGAATTGAAATTAGTTCAGGAAGAAGCAAATCGCTGGAATAGCTCATACTATATGTTAAAAAGAATATTTGAATTGCGAAAAAAACTTGCAATTGCTATGAGTGAATATCCACGAGCTCCATCTCCACTCACTGCGGAGAATTTTAGTGCAATTGAGGAAATAATTAGTGTCCTTGAACCCTTTGGAGTGGCAACAACTAATATTTCCGCAGAAAAATACGTAACTTCATCTATGGTTATACCGCTTAATAGAGGGATTACTCTAAAACTTGCAAGCTTTCAAGATAAATTAATTACCACTGAAGGAAAAGAAGTTTTCCAGTCACTTATGAATTCCGTTAAGGAGAGGCTGAAACCATTTTATGTAAAAAATATTTCAATTCTTGGAACAATCTTAGACCCGAGGTTTAAAAAAAATGGTTTTCGTACTCATCAAGATAGACAATGACAATGCAGTCCAACTTTTACAAAAGGAGTATGTCTCTTTCATTGCTGTTACATCAAGAGTAACAAACACAGATGTTGTTGTACCTCAACCTTCAACAACTATTGAACAAAATTCAAAATTTGACGAATTACTTTATTTAACAAATTATCAGCCACGTTTGTTTATGACCCCATTGAGTGATTCAATTATTGATATTCGGCAATTCATTGAAAAACCTCCAATAGACAAACATAGCAACGTATTGGAATATTGGGCCAAATCAACGAATACGCTCAACAATTTGGCCAAAAAATACTTGTGTGTTCCAGCTACGTCAGTCCCCTCAGAAAGCATATTTTCAAAAGCAGGCGATATTATGACTGAAAAACGTAACCGAATAAAAGACTCTTAGAATACGCTTCTTTTTTTAAATCAAAATCTTTCAATGTTTGAGTAACGAAATAAATGTTTATTATACGAATATTATGTTTTTTTTATTCATATTTTTGAAGTGATATATTTAGTTTTGGGTTATTTATACATTTTTAAAACTATCGATATACTATCGATAGCTTTTTGAAAAAATATCGATATTATCGTAATGTGCTTCTATCGATGTTTAAGCAACACTAGTTTAATATCAAAAAATAAAACTTCAAAATATAGTTTTGCTTAAACTTCACACCACTTGAAATGTCGATACTTTAATAGTAAAAAAACTTAAAAAATGGTAATTAAAACTAGATTGAGAATTTATCTCAAATAAATAAACCTTAAAACCGCTAGATGCATCACTATCACAAAAATGAACTTTTTCTGCTAATATTTTTTGAAACCAGCAGAAATTTTTTGAAATTTTTATGCAAATTAATAATTCAAAGCAGAAGTTTTAGAAAAAATCAAAAAATTTATGAAAAAAGAAGAGAAAATATATATTAAAACGTTTGAAATAGTTAATTTTCTTTAAAAAACGATTAGCGTATGTATAGTGAAAGGACTCTCAAAATATACTAGGATTACCATAATCATCATTATGTAAATAAAGGGAAACATCAAAAAACTCGCCATCGTTGATAGCACTCCATGCAATTTCCGAAGTCATTAACATTTTATGTTGATATAAAATGTGAAATAGTATCCCAAATGATTCTTGAGAATCGAGACATAAACTTCGATTAATTAATAATTAACACTATTTGTGTATATTGAATTTTTTTTAAAAAACTTGAGTTTTTATTGAATTTTTTTAAATTCACAATAAATAAAAATAAAAAAACAAATAAAATTTTTTTGGCTTTTTCGAAAATATATTTTTTAAGTAAATAAAAAACTTTCTTTTTAAGTGATAATTTATTTTTTATTTTTGAGACCGGTTTCGGATCTATCTTCCTTCTTCAAGCAATATTTTACTACTAAAATGTGAAAAAAATTATGCATAATTTTTTCCATTTTTTGTCTGTTGCACTTGTCACTGTTGTGTTTGTGGTGACAAGCTGAATTTCAAAACAAACAAAATTTACGATTTGACGCTACAACAGATGACACCACAAACACAACAGTGAAAAGTGCAACAGACAAAAAATGGAAAAAATTATGCATAATTTTATTCCACATTTTAGTAATAAAATATAGACTGACGAAGGAAGATAGTTCTGAAACCGGTCTCAAAAATAAAAAATAAATTATCACTTAAAAAGAAAGTTTTTTATTTACTATAAAAAATATATTTTCTAAAAAAACGAAAAAATTTTATTTGTTTTTTTATTTTTATTTATTGTGAATTTAAAAAAAAAATTCAATAAAAACTCAAGTCTTTTGAAAAAATTTCAATATACACAAATAGTGTTAATTATTGAGTTTGTGATAAAAGCCGCGGACAACAACAAAATATGGATTCTTTCCAATTTTATTCTATTCGATTAATTATCGAAAATGTGATGGTATAACATGTCACCCCTATAGCAGAAAAAAATTAATTTTTGTGATAGTGATGCCTCTAGCGGTGAATAGCAAGACCACATTTTTCTGCTAGAAATGTCTGCTATCTTATACAGCATAATCTAGTAAGGCTTATAATTCACAGCGCCTGAAGTTAATTATTTTCACAGAATTTGTTGAAATTCAATTTTCGGTAGTGTCCGTATTATTTGAACCCGACAGAACCATATAGCGTTATCACCTGTGGATAATTATACTAAGTTGTTCAATTGTAAATTAAATATTTAGTTTTAGTATACCTTGTAATAAGTTATATCCGCGGAATATCGGAACTTCTAGCGTACCAATCATATTTTTGCGAAACCGTTTTGCTACTCGTCGAATGCTTACAAGTTTCTGACTCCAAATTCAAAATCCAGCGAATATTCAATTTCGTATTCCGATTGTGTCAGCTTTAACGTGTTTAATGGCAAAAAAACACACATTTGTAGTCAAAACAAGTCGAATACTTGCTGAAGTTTTTAAAATGTGAAGGTTGCATTTGGATTACAACAAATGCTTTTTTGATTGCCATTTTTTAAATCATCCTATTGGCGAAAAATACTCATTGTTTGTCAAATGTTTCTCTATTTGGCTATAGGCGTTATTAACCTCTTGTAATACTGAATGACCCGGCAACGAGTACTTTATTAAAACATACTGCAAGGTAATTTTTTAGAAAGTGTCGCAGCTATGCGGCCATATGGAATTTTTATATTGTGGTAGGCAGGAGACGGTCCATGTTATTACTCAGCTTATAGCATGGACCGACTCCTGCCTACCACAAAATAAAAATTCCAAAATTTTAGATAATGCAGATGCGATATTGCTACCACTATTTCCACCTGTATACTCAGTCCATATGGCACAATACACTTTTTTGTGGTTGTTAAATATGCTATCAAATTATAAATATTTAGCTTGGACTGGTAGAATAAATCCCCGATTTCAGCTCGCGGGCAAGATAATAGGTTTACCAAATCAAAAATTAAAATAGGAATTCCAAATTCTTTATCTTGTGTCTTTCGTTCCATCATAATTTTTTTTAGTGTGCAATGGTCTTCATTTTCTTTAATCATTTCTTCTGTTAAAGTGTCTTATTCTTCAGATTTCGATTGATGGAAGGAAATACAAATTAAAATTAGTGTTGAATACATATCTGTAAGAAGTTTCCTTCACATGATTTTCAATCCAATCTTTTCTTCAATCCAAGGTTGTACATTTTTCTGATATTAAGGTTATAATCGAGGTAGGTTAGGTTTCAGTGGTTGGCACTTAGGCCATTTTTGTCCTATTTTGATACCATGCAATCACGCCACAGCAATAACCCATTTACCTACTCAGCTACTCACACAACTACAGTATATCACTTGCCATTGCAAGCTGCATGTCAACCTGTACATTGACATGGACGGTGGGTCGGCACTGAATTCTGCACTTCATCAGAGGGTCCTAGTTGTGTTTATTAACATCACCAATCGTAATCGATGATGAAAATTCGATTTGCATCTAGCCTGCAGTAATCGAGGTAGCTCTTTGAATTTTTGGCACGACGTGCCAATGTTTTTTTTAACTTCATACCGCGTTTTTTTACAAATTTCGATAGATCTCGATAGATTGTATCCAGATGTTCTTAGTGTATAAAGCTAAATGTGCATTAATGCTGTATATTTTGATCAGAAATTAGTTTTTAATTCACATTTCATGTTTTTTAATTCATTGTTTTCAATTACACAACGCACTAGTTGTATACCAAAATCCTGATTTTTATACAGATGTGCTATCCAAATTTCAGATTTCCCCTTTCAAAAATTAAGACGCAATTTTTAGTACCTCCACGTTTCTGTTTTCTCTCTCTCTCACTGGCACTATATCCCATCAAGGAATTTGGCCGCCTCAAATGAGGTTTCATAATCGTATTTTCATTTATATATAATGAGTGATTAATTCATTGATCCTAAGCCAGCCGTGAAATTTTTTCCTTATCACCACCGGGAATCGAACCCGGGACCTCCGGTCGCTGGAGCAAGCATGCTGACCACTTTGCCACCGAGGCGGCTTTCTGTTTTAGTACAATAAATAACTATCTTTATTCAAATCTAGTATGCTTATTAATAATTGCCAAAACATATTTAACAGTCAAAAGTCGGGTTTTATCTTTGATAATAAAAAAAAAAACAGAAATGCAAATAATTAACAAAACTGTGAGTATTTAATTTATTATTTTCATTTCAAACAATTTATATTTTAATTAAAATATGTAATTATTTTTATTTACAATTACAACATGTAGGAACGGAAAACTTGGGCCACGAACGAAACCAAGGCATTTTTGTACTGCTACAAACTTCGAATACACGAATTTGTTCATGTGAGAAAAAAAAATTTGCTTTATAATTATGAAATTTATAGAGGAAAAATTTACCAATTAATAAAATAACTGTCGATCGACGCAATCGAAAATGCATCTTGAAATCCATCTCGCTGTAGTTCTCTATAATTTGAATGAAATTTTCAACCTTAGCGTGGTTTTTATTACTGGATGTTGATGAGTCACTGGATGAAAATAAATCCAATTCATCGCTGTCACTTGCACACAATACTAAAATCTAAAATTTATTTACATATTATTTTTATGTATTTATAAAAAATAATTTCTATTTACCTGTTCCTCCATTTATATATTTCGATAAACAAACAAATAATGAAAATAACAATTCTGATTGTCAAAAAAAATCTAATTCTTGTTACTACTACCGCCCTGTATTATACAAGTGAGTAATCGCAAAAACAACAATTTCCCAATATTTTTTTTTGTTGTATCTGGATAGCCGCTGACCAAATTTATAAACAAACGCGACTTCAGTTAGTTTACTTTCTAGGACGCTTTAAATGCAAAAATATTTGAAAAAAGAATCCGGACTACAATGGAGGACCCCAAACAAGTTTTTGCGAAATCGATTCAAAAACTTCCGTTCCGTTTTGCAATTTTCATCAAGTTAGTTTAAGCTGAAAAAAATAAAAAGTAGGAACCCCACCCTAAAGGACTTTTCTTATAATCGATCGCACTCGACTCACTTTCAGCAATTCTGGTTTCCATATTTTTCGATTTTTCATATTAGCCAAACTTCGGGGCGAAGATCTAATTACTTCGTGATATTTGAGTTAACACTTATATTTTGCGAACGACAGTAAAATGAATGTGAGATTATTAACGGATTGGTTAATTAAAAGCTTTATGGAATATCTTCCACTACTCCTACCTCTTCCACACTATTATCTAGCAGGTGCATGGTCAAGTTGTTTTATTCATTACTAATCAGTGTTTTTGAATATACAAGAGCTTAGTGACTGTTTTACTTTTTACTTGAACTGGATACACAAATACAAGAATTATGAATTTTTAATGAATAAATTAATTATTTTAATAAAAATCATGATTAACTAATAAACTACTGAGTAATTATAGTGAATTTATAATTTACGATTTATTACTTTACCAAATTAATCACCAATATAATATTCAGTCACAAAATGAACTCCGCCCTACTAAAATCAACTCTATTAATAGTTTATATATTTGGTATATTTAAATGGCGGATTACTATCGATCGCCATTTTCGTATCGCTCTCAAACCCATAAAGTGTTATCGAATCTACACAATATTTCTATTGGGGGTCACAAATTGGGGATTGTATAAATTTACGAAGGATGTGGTTGGTGCCACCAACAGCGAGGTACTTTTATCAACATACATTATTGCAGTCTTAGTATCGTGTATTTTTAACAACTTCGCCTACTACGATATCCTACGATATCAATACGATAGAGTGGTTTATCGAAAATTAATTAGTTTAATAAATCGAAATCGTTTAAAGCTTTTTAATGGAGCTGCCATTAATTTTAAATGTGTTGAACATGCTGAATGGTTAATATTAATAGAAGTTTATATTTCTGGAATATTTTTAATCTGTGGAATGATATTCGAGAATTCACTGACATTACAAAATTTTCTATTTCACGAAAAACTAATAACGTTTTTATTAAATTTTTTTCGTTTAATAAATTTATTTGGACTTATGTCGGTGATCCTCGCTTTATGTCTTATTACTAACGGACTTAAACAAAATTTAAATAAAATTGTTACCATCGCGAATAACAGGAAATTAAACATTATGCTGCTAAGTGATGATCTAGAGTACATCATAAACGTTGTCTTTAAAATGAAGAAAATTATTCGGCTGAGCAACGAGATATTCGCGCGAAGAATCCTGTTTTTTATTGTTATGAGCTCTACAAGTACGCCATTCGAATTATTTTATGCAGTTCACAAGATTATCAAAACCCCAAGGACAACCAAACCTTTCAGTATATTTGTTGAGTTTTGGTCAGGGCTTTGCTTCAGTCTATTTTATTTCACAATGTTTATAACATTTAGCTTAATATGTGAATTATTTTATGTGGAACTTGCAAAGTTAAAACGAACAATAAGCAGTGTTTCGCGACCATCACCGGAGTTTGATGAACGGTTTGTAGAAAGTGTAAGTGCTAACTTTATCTATTAAATTAATATGATTACGGATTTCGAATGTTCGTTTACTCTTCTTGCCACCCACCAGTTTAGACATTTTTGAATAAGTTGCTTTTTTCATTTTGATTATTTTACAAATTTAATACGATTATTAAGAATTATTTATTGAAGCCAATATTAACTATTTTAATAAAGTTTTTTTATGGTTTAGGGCTCGTTTTTTATTTTAAATAAAACAAAACAATTTAATAAATGAGCTTTGGGTGTCTCATCGACATCATTTTCAAAGCTAATGAAAATATTTATATAAATTTCTCAAAACAAATACAAAAAGCCTATACATTAAATCCAATTTTTTCTAAATACAAAGTAAATTTTTAAAACAAGTATATAAAATATGAATATGATTTAAAAATATTAAACAAATATAAATAAAAATTGTATATATAAATTAAGCAATGAAATAAATTTTTCAAAAAATAAAGTAGACAAAAACCGAAATAGACAAAATAAATGTAGCATTGTACATTGGCACATTGGTACATTGGCTCAGCGCCGGGGCTTTGGAGTCGGAGCTGCCTAGAGCTAGTGTTTTCACTTGGAGCGGAGCTGGAGCCGAAATATTTGTTTAAATATTTGGCACTTAATACTTAATAAAGACATTTTTATTAATCACTTGTTTTTTGTTTCGCAGAATTATTTTGAATAATTTTCAAAAAGTTTAAAAAATCACTCGATCGATTTCGACTTGTTAGGTCATCATCAGGAGTATCTACTGATTTGTATTAGTAAAAATTTTTGTTATATAGTAGAAAAAAGCAAAATATAAATAAAAGAAGGAGGGACAAAAAATAAGCAATAAAAATTAATCTACGGATCGCGCAGGTAGGCGATGAGTCATAGGTTGAGTAACAAAATTCAAGGTATATTATTGCGTACGTGAGAATAGAAAAGGGCGGGATCTGTAATTGGTGAGAACCGGATTTCTCTCTGTTCGTTAAGGATATTTTGGCTGAGAAATATTGATTTTCTAATTTCGTAAGATTCTAAGGTATCTAAACGTCTGCCTTTGGGTTGTATATGTAATATGTCTAAATACATATACAACCCAAAGGCAGACGTTTAGATACCTTAGAATCTTACGAAATTAGAAAATCAATATTTCTTAACCAAAATATCCTTAACGAACAGAGAGAAATCCGGTTCTCACCAATTACAGATCCCGCCCTTTTCTATTCTCACGTACGCAATAATATACCTTGAATTTTGTTACTCAACCTATGACTCATCGCCTACCTGCGCGATCCGTAGATTAATTTTTTTTGCTTATTTTTTGTCCCTCCTTCTTTTATTTATATTTTGCTTTTTTCTACTATATAACAAAAAATTTTACTAATACAAATCAGTAGATACTCCTGATGATGACCTAACAAGTCGAAATCGATCGAGTGATTTTTAAAACTTTTTGAAAATTACTTCTACTACGAATGTGATTACTCTTTAATTTAACCCATTTGTCATCAAATTTATTTTTTCAATTGTTTCGTATTAACAGGTATAAGAATAAAACTCAATATAAAAAGTATCGTTCATTTTATTGCTTTCGAATAACTGTAAAATATAATATATGGTAAAAATGTATTTATATAAACCGGGGAAAACCCGTCGTTGCGTTTAGTGTTGCAAAAATGGCACATTGATCACAAAAACGGTAATTTCTCTTTTGATAATTTAAATGCGTGCTGATCTTTCTAGTTTACAGTACATGCACAAAAAAACATCACCAAAAATTGCACTTATGCCTGAACTAGCGAACACGTAAGAGCTTAAGTTGCACGCACTTTATACTATTTCGGTTAGTGCTACAATCACCAAAATTGTATAGGATTCTCGTCACAAATAACAATTGATTTCTAAAATGTTGGTGGTCGTACCGCTCCTCTAAGTGGTCCAAACGAAGCGCAACTTAGGCTGGTTGAGCCTTTAACAGATTTACATTATAAAAATGAAACAAAGAGATATCGTAATTCTCTTTTTTTCACATTGAGCCTCGCCACACTTTAATTCTTTCGTCGTGATTCAATAATTTCAAAAGATCAATCGACGTCCACATTTGATTTCTTTGCGCATTTCTTTGTTTATGTATTTGTTAATTTTTTTTTTTAACGCATTCGTTTTGTATAGCAACATATGCGTAAAATATTTTTCCACTAACAACTCGAAACTAAAAAATTTAACAAAAACAAATACAGGATACCCTCCAAGAACACGATTAATTCGTTCCGTGTTCTTAAAAACCGTGTTGTTCGAGGCTACAAAAAATTTAAAAAAACAAAATAAAACATAAAACGAAAATCGTGTTGTTTGAAACCGTGTAATTTGAGCAAATGGGTATCCGTGTTCTTCGAAAACGTGTCCTTCGAAAACCGTGTTCTTGGAGGGTTACCTGTAAACAAAATAGCCTTGAAATATTTTATCTTCGTAGTAGTGTAAAGAAATCAGTGAATCAAAAAACAATCTTGCTGAAAAAAGAATCAAAAGTTTCCCCGCCAAAAAATTAGTTTGTAGGTGAAGGGGAAAGAAACAAGGAAAGAATCATGCTGAAAGAATTAAATTGTGGAACCACGGATTTAGTTTATTATGCAAACAAAACCAAACACAATCATATTGTATAAGCCGTGTTGTATACTCAGCTATATCACGTTTGAAATGCAGTACTGCTAGCATCCTCTACTCTCTCACCTCTCAATAAGAAATATGGTTTTTGAAATTTGCTTTGTTCATTATGTTTATTAGAATGGCAAAAAAAAAATATATTCAAGAAATGTACGGTTCGCATTGCGACCCGGAAAGGGTTAAAGGAAAAAATAGAAAACAAAAACTAGTGGATGTGTCTTGGTTGTTATTATATAATCCGTGATGGCACACGAGATATCACAGAAATCATAACTTTCGTCGTTTCTTTCCCCGTTTACCTATGATACCGGCTTTAATTGCGACTTAAACAAATTTTCGGTGAAATCACACTAATACAAATATAAATGAAATAAAAAATATTTCAAGGCCTTTTTTGACGATGCGAGCTATGCGAAGAGATTTAAAAAATAATTTTGTTTTGTCAATTTTGTTACACATACATATACATTATCTATTACGACTTCTGCTTGAAAAAGTTACCAAGTTATCTCGTGTGTCATCAGCCAATTAAAAAGAGCATTTCGATGCAATCGATAGGGCCCCGCCAAACTTTAATTCTTCCGTCGTGATTCTCTGATTTCAAAAAATCAATCGACGTCCACATTTGATTTCTTTGCGCATTTCTTTTTTTTATGTATGTGCGTAAAATTATGTTTTTTGATTTATTCGTATAGTAAAAAATATTTATTATTTGCTGCGAAAATTGCTTCCTTGGTTGAAAAAATATATTTTTTGCACTCGAAGCAAACATTAAACTAAGATTAACCCAAAAACGACAAATAAATAAGATGTCCTTGAAAAATTTATCTACGTAGTAGCGCGAGAATTAGTGAATAAAAAAAAAATGTTACTGAAAAAAGAATCAAAAATTTCCCCGCCAAAAAATTAGTTTGTGTATTAAGGGGAAAGAATCACACTGAAAGAATTAAAAAGTGGAACCACGGAATGAGGAATGCGTTTTTATGCTTCACATATTTCATCTTTAAGTCTGTTTTGTTTTTTGTTGTTGGGATAAACATAAAAATCTAGAACAAATGTGTCACATTCGATTTCTATTGGCCGTATCAGTGCCTATGTCTGTGTATACGGCCGTCTTTCAATATATACGCTTTGTATGTATGCAGGCCCAAATAACGTAAACACGAAACAACACTTTCATACGAATGCTACGAAAATTTTCTGTTCAATTTTTGATTTTTGACTTTATTTATTTATATCTCGTAATTGCGGCAGAAAATTAAATTTTCATTCCCCTGAGAACAAACTTTGTTTATTTTTCACTAATTTTGGTGTCTACGTATTCGAGAAACAGTAGAGAATTTGCCGCAACTTGAAATGGACAGAAAAAATTTGTTGATGTCGTGTCGCAAAGGTGAAGTGTACGGCCTTGTAGAAATTCCAATCAACGTGGTAAAAATGAACAAGACGGTGCGTCGAAATAACTCGTTTGATTTACAATTTTTAATTTTATTAAAAATATATTTATGCGAAAATTGATGATCTTGCTTGGTCCACGGTTGATGAAAAAAAGGAAGGATTTATAGAATCTTGAAATTTAGTTTGTCAAAAAAATATGCTATAATTATAACAAATGTACATGAAATTATTTACTTGTTAAGTAGCGCGATCTTTGAATCGATTAACGCACCTTAACAATCTAGTACAATTGTTATAATTTTACAACTGTTATAATAGTACAAGGAGCAAGTTTGACAGCTCGATTATAATTTTATTTGTTTATATAATGTAAGTGGGTTGAAATTAATTTAAGTGTGAAAGTTAAATTAACAGTGCAAATAAAATGTAACAGAAATTATAAATGTGTATGTGTAAGCTAGTTTTAAGTGATATTGATTTTCTAGTAAACTGTAATTTTTATTTTAGATGATTGCATTGAACAGCTGAATATTATTGTGTTAAGTTTTAAATTATATAAAATAAATTTGAAACCAATTTATAATAAAAATTCATGAGTTAAATAATAAATAATTATTATGTATAAGTGGATATAAATCAAGGTGTTTTAATTCATAATTTTGTGTTGTATAGTTTTTAGGTACAAATATTTATGTTGTGCAAAATGTTGCCCGTGTTGTCGGCAACATTTGGTAAATGTTTTTTAATTTTAAGGTAGATTTCATTTAGAATTTTACCATTTTCCGGTACCTTTTATTTGTTGAACGTCGTATAACAGACGATTCAAAGTTTGTGAGTATGCAAGAAGAGTATTCAACAATCCACATATTACAGAAAAAATTGAATGTCAGTGTAGTGTATTTGATTTATACCGGGTGAGTTTTTTAAGCTGAAACTTTCAAATATCTCGGAAAATAACTCTTCTACGATAAAAATGACCATAATCAAAATTAAATCATTTTGGAGGGGAAATACATTAGTGCTAAAATTAGGACCCCCGTCCCTGTTTGTAAAGGGGGTGGGGAGCAACTTGGAAACTAGGATAGGAACCCCTATTTTTTATTGCAGATTCGGATTCTACGGCTAAAAGTACGTAGGATTTCTTGGAAACATTTTTTTCGATACATGATAGATGGCGCTGTAATAGGCGATATTAAATTTTTTTCGATTTCTCCTACTGAGAACATTATGCATACGATTCTGCAATATGTTTGCATTAAAGTTAACACGTTTTCAATGTAAATACTTGAAATTAGTTTTAAACAAATTGTATTTCTTAAATTAAAAAAAAACTACTTTTAGCGTAACCCAGGATCAATATACTTACTATATGTACACAATTGGTTTGTAGTTCTGGTTTATATTCTTTCTGTTCGTTAGAGTTTATAGTATAAGTGAATGAATAAAAAAGAACGAAATAGAAAAATAACCTGATACTTTTTTGATAACCATTTCGATCATTTCGTTCTTTTGAAAGACTAGGTTGAAAATATTTGGTTAAACCAATTTGGAACATTACTACGAAAGACAGATTTGTCACGGAGGATGATATGAAATATTTACTGATTTCTGCTCATTTGCCTCAATTTTTCATTGGGAAAATTGCTTCGCTATTTCTACTTAACGTTTTTAAGGATTTTCAAGGGTACGTCATAATGGTGTATGGTGTATCAACTGCAAATGGTAGGTAGGTCTACTGTATAAATTAAATATAACACTGGATTCAGTGCACTGCCTCATGGAAATTAAAATTTTGTATTTTCCATTTTGAAATGCCAATTAGAATAATATTTTCTTGTTAAATTATATTTGAATTCTTATTAAGTGACAGCTCTTGGCGGGATAACGTTGTTGGTAAGTTTTCTTCATTATTATTTTTAATTTATGTGATAAAGTGTGATATAATTAAATATATTTACAGAAATATATAAATAAATATAATTGTCAACAAAATAAATTATTCGAATTCAAAATTGATACGTTATTTCTATATAACTTCATTGTAATTGAAATCCGGGTTTTTTTTTGCTTATATAAGTACATACATATATTTAAAATTATATTTCTCTAAATATATTTTAAGGGTTTGATAATTGTGTGATATTTTCTAATTGTCAAAATGCCTAACCGTTGTTGTGTACCCGAGTGCAAGTCCAATTATTCTACTAGCTTTAAAGAAGAGGGATTTGTTTCTACTTTTAAATTTCCTGTTTTCAAACCAAACCCCAAAGACAGACTTGGTTAAACGCGATACCTCGTGTAGATTATGTTCCAAATAAAAATTCTTTCGTATGTATTAAGCATTTTAACGTAAATGAAATTTCTTTAGAAAAACGGCATGGTACTTTCATTTCACCATTGAAGTATCCTAAATTATTATCTACTGGTATACCGTAAATTTTCTCTGATTTACCATCTTATTACTCAAAACCAAAGTCGATGCCTCGAAAAGCTCCCTCCGAAAGAAATAATGAGATTTTGGCCAAATCTCATACAATTTCGCAACATGAAGACATTTCTGTAATGACATTAGATCTCATCGGGTCTTTCTAAAATGTTAAATTACTTTTGGCCAATAATTCAATTAGCTTAGAAGACCTAGAATTAAAAATAACTGAAAATGATGTTTATATGTATATATAAAATTAACGTAGAAAATTTTAACATTTCACATTTTATTAGAGTAACCTGTCATCCTAATTGTCAGTTTTATCGTAATTCTGTTTATATTTTGAAATCAGATCAACAATTTTACTGTTGGTCACAATTTTTGGACACCCAGAAATGGACCCAGCTGGTAGAATAGATGAACTTTTAAGTGATATGCGTGAGAAAATGAATGGATTTTAAATATATGGATGCGCTTAAAACAATTAGTGATCAGCTTAAACTTATGCTTGCGAAAAAAATTAAATATTCTGAACATGCATTAGTAAAATCATTTTTAATTAACATTCAATCACCCGTAACCTACCAGTTGATGAGAGATCAAAATATGTTGATCATTCCCAGTAAGAGTACTTTAAAGCGGCTATCTTAAAGACAGACTCAACATCTAAAACATATACAACGCAACGTAATTGTTCAAATTGTAATGTATCTTACGGCGCAAATTAATTATAAAGCACAAAAAATAACCGGGTATGCTGAGGACAACTCTAACGTCGCGAAAACCGTTCTCGCATTTTTAGTAAGTTCTGCGTTTGGCAGTTTTAAAGAAATAGTCGCTTTACATTCCGTAAGTAGCCCTTCAGGTTCTGACATGCATAATTTAACATCGAGCATTATACAATTTTTACAGTCAATAGATTTAGAAGTAATTACAATAGACACAATAAGATTAATCAAAAGCCATTTTAAATATTTACGCCAAATTCTTTTAAATTTAGCAACCCCGATTTTCCAAATATTTTTATATTTTTAAAGTACGATCCCGTACATATTTTTAACAACATCCGAAACAATTGGATCGGCAAGACTGACCCCGCGAAATCTTTTTATTATCCAGATTTTGATGGAAATAATTATATCAAAATAGCTTGTTTCAAAGACCTCCGCCATCTCTACGTTATCGAGCAAAACCAGTTAGTTAAAAAAGCGTATAAATTAAATAAAAAAAACTTTGTGTCCGAGTGCATGAGTCTACAAGTGCTGCACTGGAATCTTGCTACAATCTAAAAGAGGCCGAGAGCACTATAGAGTTTCTCAAAATTATAAAACGATGGTGGAATGTCGACAACTGCAAGTCAGTCATTGAAGGTACAAGAAAACGCGAGCCTTTTAGATTACCCATTTATGCACTGAACGATTGTGGAATTCTGTTTCTACGAAATTTTTTATCCTGGATAGAGCGTTGGATGGCAATCGAACACTTGAATGGAGGCTTAACGATGAGCACATTTAAGACAATCCATCAAACTGTAAATGTTCTGTTAGACATAGCGAATACTTATATTGATGATGTTGATTGTATAATGTTCGATTAGTTAAAGACCGACAATCTTGAAATGAGATTTTTGTGGTACAGACGTCTAAGTGGATGCAAATTTCATGTATCTTACCAATAAATTATAGAATCAGAAATCAAAATCCGACTGAAAAATACTGTTAAGTCTGGTACAATAAATCTTGTTTTATTGTCAACATCAGTAGTAGGAGAAGTAAAGTTTTTTTACGGTTAGTACTGCTGAGTTCGCAGAATTATTTGATTCCAATTATTTGGATGATTACGAAAAAAAACGATTGTTCCGCGGCAATTTATGTCGGTGGTTACGCGACGCGGCGGCCCATTCTATTTCTAAAAAAGTTTCTCGTCTTAAATGTCAGAAATTAATTAGAATTGGAAAGGGTGTCGTTTCTGACTTTGATTTGTTGAATAGAGGCGGATTAAGTGTCCCCACGGAAGTCGTTCTAGTTTTGTTCATGCATATGGATGCGGTTTTTGATTATATTTGCCTAAATAAAACTTTAAGTTATTGTTTTTAAATCATTCAAATCAAAAGAAATGTTTATCGTTTTTAACTGTCCAATCGCTTTTGATGGACTCGGCCTCTATCGCTCTTGATGATAGTTGCTCTTATGAGCAAGATCACAAATCAATATATTTTACTCTTTTAAATATTTTTTCTAATGTTTTACTGAATAATTTTACTAAACAAGAAAACAATAACTTGGAATCCGATAGAAAACGGAAACTTGCAACTTTTCAAAATTCAAATAAAACTTTAAAATTTTAAAATTACAATCAATATTTCACTGGCATAATTATTATTTATTTTACTTCGGCTAAGGGATAGCAATATTTTTATTTTAGTACTTTTATTATTGTGATATTAGTTTTATTTGCATAAAATTTTATTTATTAGTTATTATTTAGTAGTTATTATTTTTGTGAAATCTTTTTTTATTATAATTTTTTAATTGTTTCTGTGATTGTTAAATGTTTTAAAGTTAGATATCTGTAAATAATAATTTGAAATTTAACTCTAACTTTAAAACCGGGGAATAGGCCTACATTTAGTTGGGGAACCTCTTTAATAAAAACTCATTTTAGTCTACCTCCTGGGTAATGTTGGAAACGGCTTATGATAAGTAAGTGTTTTAGCAATGACCTGAACTTTAACAGATTTTTTGTAATCTATTAAAATTATTTTAGAAATCATTAAACTTTTTAGTATTTGACATTACTGCTATAATAAATTAAATGTACTATTATAACAGTTGGCTGGAACTCAAAGAGGGCCTACACTCAGTAGCACTATAGTTCCATGGTACAAATCGAGGAGATATCCGAATTCGCAGTTCCACTCTATTGATCCGGCAAACTACATGAGCTTGAACCAGACAGGAAGAACAACTGACAAACATTCAAAGATCTATATTTTAGACAAACTGGAACAACCTGAAGCCAGGTGAGTGCAGTCATCTGCACGCTCTAAGGCAGTCGTCACACTAAACGTTTTAAACAAGGTCTATTCGTAAATACTATAGATTTTAAAATGTCAGTAAGAATAACAATTAGTTGTAGTTCTTCGACCTGATCTGACAGTAGCAGTTCCTGCTTCTGAGTCTGCGGCAAATTTATTGCAAGTGATGAAATCGGCCGACAACTGTAACTGAACATTATTTTTTGCCTTATCTTCCGAGTTGCTGCCCAATATTTGAACCTTCAGCATCAAATAGTGAATCACTAATTTCCATGTTATTTAAAATTACAAGGCATGTAAATGTCATTCCTCCCTGAAAAATTATCGAATTAACCTTATTCAAAAGATTATCGATGGGCTGAAATTTGACGGCAACTTTAGTACCATTTAAAATAGCCCAAAATAGACGCGTAGTATCGCCAAAGTGGGTGCGAGATATTTCGATTCTTTGCTAAAAAAAACGACAGTGCGTGTTCCAAATCCTTCTCCCGCGACAAACATCCTTATTACCAACTTTATTATTATTAACATTGAATTCCTTTACGGAAACACCGTGGTAATGTTATTGGACACGTACAATTGATTTTTATCCAACGCGTATTTAACGGTTTCCAATGCAGCCACAATTCGTTGATTACTTAGGAGTTTTCCAACCTTGGTTGGTTCTTTGGAATGAAACTGTAATGAAATAAAAATAATAAAACTTGTATTTTATGGAAAACATGAATGTTGGCAGCGGTTTAGTTACCTCATAAGAACTCTTGTCCGCTAAATCAATGTTTTCGATGCTTATTAATTTGGTTGAAAGTTGTCGGATCAGTGAAACACTACGACATCATCGATTGCAACTGGAAATAAGAAAAAAAATTAAAAAAAATATTTACACTAAAATCGTGCATCACAAATTATAAATAATTCTATCACGTTTATTATAGCTCACCTTACGGTAGGGTATATGTAATACCGCAGAACAATTCATGGAATTTTCGCGTTGGATCTTGCCTAAAGAAAAAACAAAAAAAATTACATGAGCAAAAAACACAATGTACCACATCCATATAAAATTTAAGAATATTAACCTTAAATGGTTTATTTTAATATTAATTATGATATTATTTCTTACCTGTGATTTATAAACGAAAATATATTTATTTGTTAATAAGCACACAACAATTACGTCTCCTTTCTCTTGACATTAAATTAAATACACTAAACTGAGTGACATTCAATTTTTTTCTATAGTAAGTTAATTGTTGAATACTCTTCTTGCATACACATAAACTTTGAATCCTCTGTTATACAGTAAACGCTCGATTTAACAGACTAATTGGGGGTGTCTGTTAAATCCGAATGTCTGTTAAATCCGAATGGAAAATTTTTAAATTTAATCAACTAAAGATTTTACACTTGTTCTGAAATATGGTCACCTAGGACAGAACTCGTTTATCTCTTAACCGATTATGATGGGATTTTGTTTGTTGGATGGTAATGAGATTCATAAACAGTTTTTGGAAGAAGTTCTGGAATATGGCCATCTGAGACGGAAGTCAGTAGTTTCTTAACCGATTATGATGGGATTGGGTATGTTGGATTGAAATGGGATTATTTAATGATTTTTGGAAGAAGTTCTGGAATATGGCCATCTGGGACGGAACTCATTCAATTCTTAACCGATTATGATGGGATTGGGTATGTTGGATTGAAATGGGATTATTTAATGATTTTTGGAAGAAGTTCTGGAATATGGCCATCTGGGACGGAACTCATTCAATTCTTAACCGATTATGATGGGATTGGGTATGTTGGATTGAAATGGGATTATTTAATGATTTTTGGAAGAAGTTCTGGAATATGGCCATCTGGGACGGAACTCGTTCAATTCTTAACCGATTATGATGGGATTGGGTGTGTTGGATTGAAATGGGATTATTTAATGATTTTTGGAAGAAGTTCTGGAATATGGCCACCTGGGACGGAACTCGTTCAATTCTTAACCGATTATGATGGGATTGGGTATGTTGGATTGAAATGGGATTATTTAATGATTTTTGGAAAAAGTTCTGGAATATGGCCATCTGGGACGGAACTCGTTCAATTCTTAACCGATTATGATGGGATTGGGTGTGTTGGATTGAAATGGGATTATTTAATGATTTTTGGAAGAAGTTCTGGAATATGGCCACCTGGGACGGAACTCGACCAATTCTTAACTGATTATGATGGGATTGGGTATGTTGGATGGAAATGGGATTATTTAATGATTTTTGGAAGAAGTTCTGGAATATGGCCACCTGGGACGGAACTCGACCAATTCTTAACTGATTATGATGGGATTGGGTATGTTGGATGGAAATGGGATTATTGAACGATTTTTGGAAGAAGTTCTGGAATATGGCCATCTGGGACGGAACTCATTCAATTCTTAACCGATTATGATGGGATTGGGTATGTTGGATTGAAATGAGATTGTTGAATGATTTTTGGAAGAAGTTCTGGAATATGGCCATCTGGGACGGAACTCGACCAATTCTTAACTGATTATGATGGGATTGGGTATGTTGGATGTAAATGGTATTATTGAACGATTTTTGGAAAAAGTTCTGGAATATGGCCATATGGCCGTATTGCAAATATCTCAAGATTGTGTAAATTTCCGCTTGGTTCGAAAGTTTCTGAAGATCTCAAGTTCTTAGAAAACGTCATATTCCATGTTACCGTGAACAGTTTTTGAGGTCGTTTTTGATAAGAATACAGTAAAATCGATTTAATGGATACCGGTGTGAAGTTTTTAACAAAAAGTGTAGCTACACAAATTAATGAAAAGTGTAACTACACAAATTAACGAAAAGTGTAGCAATTAAAAGTGTAAATAAAACACCTTAAAAAAAATAAAAAAGACCTGGAAAAATTTAACTACCTGAGAAATTAAATAAAATTAATAACATGGAGAAAATTAAAAGACCTGGGGTTGCTTCACGGGAATTTATGTATTGGTAAATTTAATGAATTTTCTTATATTGGTCAAAATACCTGCTCCACTATGGCCGATCCCAGAGAACTCAGAGATGTTATCAAGTATGGGCATATAGAATCGGCCATAGTGTAGCAGGTATTTTGACCAATATTAGAATATTCATTAAATTTACCAATACATAAATTCCCGTGAAGCAACCCCAGGTCTTTTTATTTTCTCCATGTTATTAATTTTATTTAATTTCTCAGGTAGTTAAATTTTTCCAGGTCTTTTTTATTTTTTTTAAGGTGTTTTATTTACACTTTTAATTGCTACACTTTTCGTTAATTTGTGTAGTTACACTTTTCATTAATTTGTGTAGCTACACTTTTCGTTAAAAACTTCACACCGGTATCCATTAAATCGAGTTTACTGTATTCTTATCAAAAACGACCTCAAAAACTGTTCACGGTAACATGGAATATGACGTTTTCTAAGAACTTGAGATCTTCAGAAACTTTCGAACCAAGCGGAAATTTACACAATCCCGAGATATTTGCAATACGGCCATATGGCCATATTCCAGAACTTTTTCCAAAAATCGTTCAATAATACCATTTACATCCAACATACCCAATCCCATCATAATCAGTTAAGAATTGGTCGAGTTCCGTCCCAGATGGCCATATTCCAGAACTTCTTCCAAAAATCATTCAACAATCCCATTTCAATCCAACATACCCAATCCCATCATAATCAGTTAAGAATTGGTCGAGTTCCGTCCCAGATGGCCATATTCCAGAACTTCTTCCAAAAATCGTTCAATAATCCCATTTCCATCCAACATACCCAATCCCATCATAATCAGTTAAGAATTGGTCGAGTTCCGTCCCAGATGGCCATATTCCAGAACTTCTTCCAAAAATCGTTCGGTAATCCCATTTCCATCCAACATACCCAATCCCATCATAATCAGTTAGGAATTGGTCGAGTTCCGTCCCATGTGGCCATATTCCAGAACTTCTTCCAAAAATCGTTCAATAATCCCATTTCCATCCAACATACCCAATCCCATCATAATCAGTTAAGAATTGGTCGAGTTCCGTCCCAGATGGCCATATTCCAGAACTTCTTCCAAAAATCGTTCAATAATCCCATTTCCATCCAACATACCCAATCCCATCATAATCAGTTAAGAATTGGTCGAGTTCCGTCCCAGATGGCCATATTCCAGAACTTCTTCCAAAAATCATTAAATAATCCCATTTCCATCCAACATACCCAATCCCATCATAATCAGTTAAGAATTGGTCGAGTTCCGTCCCAGGTGGCCATATTCCAGAACTTCTTCCAAAAATCGTTCAATAATCCCATTTCCATCCAGCATACCCAATCCCATCATAATCAGTTAAGAATTGGTCGAGTTCCGTCCCAGATGGCCATATTCCAGAACTTCTTCCAAAAATCGTTCAATAATCCCATTTCCATCCAACATACCCAATCCCATCATAATCAGTTAAGAATTGATCGAGTTCCGTCCCAGGTGGCCATATTCCAGAACTTCTTCCAAAAATCGTTCAATAATCCCATTTCCATCCAATATACCCAATCACATCATAATCAGTTAAGAATTGATCGAGTTTAATCCCAAATGACCAATTCCAGAATTTCTTCCAAAAATCGTCTGTTAAATCGAGCGTTCGTTAAATCGAGCGTCCGTTAAATCGAGCGTTCGTTAAATCGGGGTCCGTTAAATCGAGCGTTTACTGTACGACGTTCAACAAATAAAAGGCATCATACCGGAAAATGGTAAAATTCTAAATGAAATCTACCTTAAAATTAAAAAACAATTTACCAAAATTAATGAAAAATTAACAAAGTTCGTGCTCAGGGGAATGAAAATTTAATTTTCTGCCACAACTACGAGATATAGATAAATAAAGTCAAAAAAAAAAATTGATCACAAAATTTTCATAGCATTCGTATGAAAGTGTTTTTTCGTGTTTACGTCATATACGCAGTGGCCCTAGAAAGAATAGAAATACTATCAAACATATCAAACAGTATTTAAAAATTTACACCATTACTATCAAATAGGAGTTAAAAAGTGAAATTATCTGCGTGTATAGCCGACTAATAGTTCGGCTTAGAGAATATGATAGTGTTTGGTTTTGTTATTATGTATTCTGTCGTATTCGTATGTATATCCCCGCAAAGGCGCAAACAGAGAATCCTAGAATAACGTGTTTTAATACCGTATGAGAATAGTCCATTTTATTTAAACGAAATCAAAATAACTCGTGTTTATTGACGATTGGAGCATCACGGATTCCACCTAGTGAATTTTCAATAAACTTCAATAACTAGAAATTATGACATTTACGCTTCATGCTAGTTTAGCTTGGTTTAAATGTATTTAAAGTTTTAAATTAAAAAAGGTAAAAGTTTTATTTAATTAGTGATAAGGAGACATTTATATAATAAAAAATATTAACTTAAATTAATCTATAAATATCCCTGATTTTGTCGGCATATCGATCACATGTCATTTTTGTAGTTAAGTTAGTTGCACTCTGATCCACCAGCGGCGCTTTTCCAACTTTTACAATCGTCAATAGAAGGTATAAACTAAAAAATATTAATAATATTAATATCACATTTTATAGAAGTGTTATTTTAAATGAAAGTAATTAATTAAAATAAGAAGGATTTGTTTTATAGAACATTTTTTGAGAGAGTTTACTCACCTGCAAAGGAATTTTAGTAAACATTTACTGCAAAACATTGTACACATTTAAATATCATTAAATATTTGAATTTGGTTTTGAGTTTAAATTTAAAAAAAAAAATTGCGCTATAATTACTAAAGTTTTCTGGCCAAGTGGCTAATAAAACGTTATAATACAAATTTCATTTTGTAACGCTTTATTTTGTTTTTGTAAGCTGAGAACAGACAGTCAGTACTAATCAGTACTACTAACAGATATATCTAAATGTACATGATGTGTACGGTTTTACACAACGTGTGTGCGGTTTTCTATATAGGCTATTTATGTATTAAATGTTCATTTGAACAACGTTTAACGTTATACCGTCGTGGTGCGGTAATTCTTTATAATATTGAACATACATAAGTATTTATAATCTATGGTATCCTTTTATTTTTTTCCATCAGAACGGCTTCAAGTTCACCTTCAAACAATCCTGAAGCCGAGAACACAATGGGTCTGGACAAGTATTTTTCAATCGATAAAAATACAAATGTGGCTAAATGTAAGATTACAGAAAAGATAAACGATGAAATGATTATATGTGGAATACAAATAAAAAATGAAAAACTCTACAACATGAAACGGCATTTCGAAAGAAGACATCGAACAGAATGTAAAATTTTGGAATCCGAATCAAGCGTTTTGGCCAAACGAAAATCTTCTGATTTATATGATTCTCAAGCTAAAAAAGACAAACAATCTATTTTAGAATCTTTCGGAGTCACTAGCAACATAATGACCATTCAAGGCTACTGCTAGTTCTTTTAAGATGGGAATTATTAAAATGGTAGTGAATGACGGACTTTCGTTGAAAACGTTTGCAGGTGAGGGATTTCAATTAGTTACCGGTCAATTAGGTAAAAAATTTGGCTATGAATACTGGCTATGAATCTGTACGCAAATTAACACCTGAATTCGCCGAAAAAAGGCTGAAATAAATAAAACCTTATCAGAGACATTTATTTTTATAAAAATGGATGCCGCGACTCGACACCATAAAAATTATTTGAGTTTAAACGTTCAATATTATGATGCCGGACAAATACAAGTTAAAACTTTGGCACTGATAGACATAGAAGGACAACACAGTTTGGCTTCGGTCAGAAATATGGTAGAGGATACTCAAACAGATTTAGTATCATCAGAGATCAAATCTTAAGTGTAAGTGTGGATAACGCGACCAATATGACTCGCCATCACACTTTTAAACAAAAATTCAGATGTTGATAACTGTGGAGATGAACCTCCACAAGATGAAGAGCAATAAGTAGAACAGTATTTTCAGGGCGCCAACCTGGAAGAAAACGCAATAGCTTGGGAAGAAAATTCAAACCTTGTTCTTCCGGAATTGTGTCAACAATTGTCCACCAACATTGAGCTAATGCGCTGTGTTATTCACACATTGCAGTTAGCTATTCGTGATGCTCTAAAAAACATATTTGACTCAACTTTTGGCAAAAGTGCGGTATGTTGTGAAAAAATTAAGGAATTCACAAACTATTAGCCTAGCAAAAACGCAATACAAAGTAATTCCAATTTTGGGGAATGAAATGCGCTGGGGTTCCACATCTCGTATGATTGAACGATTATTAATTTTACTCCACTGTGTGAGCAATTCGCTGTGGTTGATCAGGAATTTTTTCTACAGAACATGTTTGACCAACAATAAAAGTAATTTCACATTCACAGATAAAGATGCTTTTAATAAAAATTTCACAGATGACTGTAAAGCAATGGAAGAACAAGGACGCTTAAAAATCAAATCCGTTTTCGAGTGATTTGAACGCTTCCCGAGTTAGTCACTTGTTTTCCAGTTTTGCAAGCAAGTGTAGAAAGGTTATTTTCTGCACTTACGTTTATAGCAAGCGATTTGCGTTCCTCCCTTAAACCTGATAATGAATCAAGATTTTGCTGATTAATAAAATATTATACTTAATTAAGTTATTTTCTTTTAAATAAAATAAAAAATATTTTACTATGAAATATGTACATTTATTAGGATTTGTTTTATTCGGAGCCGCTCCGCAGCCAGAGCTGGAGCCGGGTTTTTTAAACGTCGGCTCTAACGCCGTGGCGCAATCATTATTTATATTTATAGAACTAATGCTAGATTTAATATATAGCATCTCTAAAATTGATCTTTTCCTAAAATTTCGTTTCTTTTCTAATATTTTGACATTATTTAGGCTAATTATATGTGACCTGAATTCTTTAAATGTTTTGTAAGTGCACTAGTACCTTGTTCATCATCTTTATTTACACCATTTTTATGTTGATAAATCCTTTTTTTTAAATATGTTTCGTTTGACCTGTATATAAGCAACATTACAATCACATTTAACTTCATAAATTAAATTTGACTGCTTATTGAGTGGTATAGGATCTTTAAGTTTAGAAAAAAGACAATCATTTGGCAGCTTTGGCAATATATTTTTCAAGGAAAGGAAATCATCATTAAAATTGCTTGGTTCAATTTGTCCGTTCTCGATTTTCTTAAAAATACCCAGTCTTTACTCACCGACAGTAAAACAAAGTGTGTCGAATGCACTGATTTAGTCAGTAGGATTAAGATTGACATTAGAATTTGACATTAGAAATAAAACCTTCCTTCGAAACCCTTTTTGGATAGTTTCCGCAGATACGGTATTTGCAACTACTTCATGAAGCAGTGGAGCAAATTTCTCTTTTGTCAATGCATCCATTGGGTTATTTCTGCGCCACTCCAAAACCTTGTTGTTCCAACTTGATTTTATTGGTTTGAATGCAGCGACGTCCGCTGGTTGAAAAATCCTTGTAGCATTCACATATAATGCTATTAAAATTATCTGCAGTTTGACGCAGTTTGCTAAAAGCTAACGTCAAAAGAGTGGCATGTCCATCGACAAAATAAATAATAGGGAATATTGTGCCCGACTGCACCAGATATGGATGGAGAACTTTTGAGATATACTCATAGAATATCTCTTTGGTGATCCATTCATTTTCGCTAACCCCCATTCCCCAACCTTTGGGCAAGGACTTCCGAATTTCTTCCAGAATTCTTCTGAAAGGGTATATCACCATAGGTGGTGTTACCACTCCTGTTGCGGAAAAGGTAAACAAAACTGTAAGGTTAGCTGTTACCAATCCTTTCTCTACCTCATAAACATTTTTTGATCCTTTGGATGCGAGCACATTTTCGGTTTTCGGACATAAAAGAAAATTTGTCTCGCAGCCATTAAATATTCGTGTAGGGTCCTGCAATATATCACGATAATTATTATCTGTCAAAAATCATTCAATTCCATCAAACCAAGGCGTTGATTTTTTCCAAAATTCAACGGACGACACATGACGTTTTCGTATACGTATAAGGAGTATAGTATACGAATTTTATATTAGTGTGTGTAATTTTTCTGAGGTTATATTTGTTTGTTTTCTGCGAATGTAAGCATCAAAAATTATGAATCGGTACAAATCGGTTGAGTTTTTTGGTGCTTATGTCCTTTCGTCGTTTTACTTTTTTGATATCTCACCAAGCATTTGAGTGGTGAGTTAACACGTTCGCGGAAGTAACTGCTATAGCGGTCATGCAACTTTTTCGTTTGTTAACACATTTGCGCAAACAACATTCATTTTTTACTGAATAACATATTTTTCAATTCTCACAATATTTTCCTTTCCGCGACGAAATATCATTGCAATTACAAAAGTTACCAAATGTGTTCCTGAGTAGCACACACATTTAGAAAGTGCGCCTCAATGTGTTAAAGAAAACAATTTTTTAACTTTACACATTTTTTCTTTTTTTTTTTCAATGCGATGTCGAATAAATGTTTTGTTTTCGCAGAAAAACAGAATTAGAAATTACATTAAAACTAAAATTAAATAAATTTAATTTTATTTAAAGCATATTTGATTATACATTTAATTTTTTATTTAAAGCATAGAAATGTCATGCGCACTAACAAAAAACACACGTACCACTGCTATATACTTGCGGTTATTTCGTTAACTTGTCGAATTTTTGAAAAAATCGACCAACAGTGACCCTATTCTGGCGTTCCCTGGGAATAAGGAATTGGGAAAAATATTTTCATAGAATTTCTATAAAAATTATATTTTTCTGGCCTACTGAAAGAATAAGTTTAGAGCAAAAATTTTCAAAACAAAGTGAATTGGGACCGACCAAATGACACAGTGGTTAATGCTTTGGCGTTTGGATCGGGAGGTACCGGGTTCGAATCCCGATAGGGGCAGGATGCAAAAGGGATTTTTCATCATTTGATTACGATTGATGATGGAAATTGAACACAACTATGACCCCCTGTCGGAGTGCACAACTCATCTTCCATGATAGTACTATAGGCTGGCATGGAGCTATGCAATGTGCAGATGGTTCTAAGTAAATCGGACCTATAGCCGTACGTCCTCGATTTGGCAAACAATGCGTAAAGTAGGACGGTAAAAGTGAACTGCGAAAGAGTTGGGAGTGCTTCGGCCCCAGAACAGATTGCATAGATTAAAACATAAAAAAAAAAAGTGAATTGGGAAACTTTTGTTCCACAAAACTTTTATAGGGAAAAATATTTTCCCATTTAACTTTGCTTCGAAAATATTAACACCAAACATGCGTTCTCTCCGTAGGCCAGAAAAATACGATTTAGACAAAAATGATTTGAAAATATTTTTCCCAATTCCCTATTCCCAGGGAAAGCCAGAATAGGGCCACAGGAGTATATATCCGATGTTTCGACTGTGGAACTGGCCGCTGAAACTGGATCAGTCGCACGAAATGTTAAAGGTGAGAAGATTTAAGCCCTTTAAAAAAGATTGGAACAAGGCTTTGCTTTTCGCCTCCAAATGGATGAGGTCTTTTACTTTCGTTCAAAAACTCTTGAACAGCATGAAAAAGGTCTTCCTTCCGTTTGGGAAATCCTTTTTTTTTTGAGACGATATCATTCTACTATCCGTTTTTCTTCGTCTTCAGTTAAAACGGTTGCGGGACCTGGACGAACTTTGGAAAATTTTGATGCAAGTCTAAATTGAATTCTTAAATCCTTAAAGGCGTTTTGAATTTGGCTTTCGTCATATGTCTTTCGTTTCGTCGGCATTGTAATAATCTGAATCGGGATTCTGTAATTTTTGGCAACTGCTAAGTGTATAATAATTGGCATGTGCCAATAGTGTTGTAGTTTCATATAAATCAACTATTGGCACTCTACTGCTAATATTTGAAATCGATATTTTTTGATATTAATGATTGACACCCCACAGTATATGTTTTACCTTAATCATGTAAACAATTATAATTAAATCCCTTTATTTCCTAAATAATAATTAGTTCCTCCCTTATTTCATCTATTATTACAAAAAGTAGTCATTTATTATGAGTACACTCTCATTAAATATATTAAATTAAATATATAAAATTGAAAATAACCGTTATAGTTTACGATGATGCCAATTGCTACTTCAATATTATGGGGTGTCAATAGTTGTAGTCGTTACGCTATGTTGGCCAAATGTACCACATAATTTCAATTAACTCTGGAAATTGTATTCGTATAAATTGTTCTATATAAAATTTTAAATTGATAGATTTGCTCTAAAACCGATTTAGGAGAGGATATTTTACGGGGTTTTACTCTATCAAATTATTGGAATATTCGGTGTAATGCCATCTAAATCAATTATTAAAGCACAATCCAAAACATTTTAATTATAATCTTAATTTGGTAAAGACCAACTCATATAGCACTCTATATTAATTTTAGCGTTGGCATGGTGAACAAGAACTTTGCTCGGCCTTGAAAAAAATTTCTAACGTAAGGGTCGTCATTAGAAACCTTGTTTGCATATATATTAGGTATAAACTATTTTACCCAACTTTGCAGTGACCAGCACTATGAATGACACGATATTTTGAAAAAATTAATTAAACTTTATTGAAACTAAAATAAATTGCTGCTTAATTATTAACGCGCGTAATTTATTTCAGGTAGCAGCTACACAAAAAATTATTTAGTTTTCAAAATGTATTCGACGTTAATCAAATTTACGTGTACCTTGGCACAAATGTACGGCATATTTAAATTTAAATTAATTTTTAAACAAAACCGCGTAATGTTTAAGGAGATACAGTTTTATCGAATATATTCGATATTTATATTTATCACATCGAATTATATTTTGATAATATTTTTATCATATTTGCTACAAATCAATGATGGATTTGTAGTCAAATTTTCGCTCATACTCATTTTTATATCACTGGTACTGCCAACTTATGCCGCATATTACGATTGTATCGGGGCTAGAAACTGTGAAATGAAGGTATTTCGCCAGTTCGAGAAGCTAATTAACGGATCTAATAATTCCAATCGAAAATCAAATATTTTTAAATTAGTTAAAACATTAACGTTTTTAAATTTATATGGAACTGCAATAATTTTGGGAATTGGATTCATCATCGACTATATCAGTGTATACCCTTTACTCAGCTTAACCGTCATTATTTCAACTTTTTTACAATTTTATCTTGAATTAATTATAATGTTTGCGGCTATACTAATTATAATCTGGTTGATTTTTTTATTGAATGTGATTAATAAAGATCTAAAATTTAATATTAATTTAACTAATAAAATGACCCGTACTGTTGATGTAAAGTTCAATAATGAATTCGATAGTCTACATAAAGTATTAATAAAAATTTATAAAATTGTTGCAAGTTTTAGCCAATTTTATTCCTTGCGGCTATTAATATTTTTGACGTGTAATATGTCAAATTTTATATGCGAATCTTTTTATTTATACTACTCGAGAGTAATGCGATCTCAAGAAACCGAACTGTCGACTGGAATGCAATCAGTATCACGACTTTTTTATTCCTTATATCATTTGCTAAACTTTTCAATTTTTGTTATAATTTGTCATGTTTTTAATGAACAAATCAACAAAATGAAAGTCTTATTGTTTGAGATAAGACTAACGTCAGTAAATTTAGATACACAATATGTTGAAAGTGTGAGTAAAATATTGAAATTTCGTACTTGATAAAATATTTTTTTATCGTTCTCATTGCAGGTGAGTATCCAGTTTTCTAAATTTAAAATGGCGACTGGTAAGTTCTATTCTATCACCTTCAAGCCGTATTCATACGTCGGATGGAAATCTGGGATTTTTTACATCTCAAATGAGAAGTTACATATCTTATTTTTGTTCTGTATTTGGTCTATTTCAATTGTGACATAACTATCAAAACATTTTATTTCGTTGTTGCGGTTTTGCTTGGCATAATTCATCCACTCATTTTCGTATTTATGTGGTAATTTAATAATTTCGCATAATTAATTTAATAATGCATTTTAAATATAAAATCATATTAGTTTTCGTTTTAGTTTTTCATTTTTGAATAAATTCATAGTACAGGGTTATCCAATTCGAGGTTGATAAAGTAAACTTAAATAAAAGACACAAAATATTCGGAATGTATTGTAATTTTTATTTCATTTTACAGATTGATCCTTGCCATTTTTAGTTAAACAAGATATCATTCAAATGTCCTCCATGGGACTTCTTACAGGCCTTGATTCTTTTGAGGTAATTTTCAATGACTTTTCGGCACATTTCGGGCGGTATCTCGGCCATTACCTTACGAATATTAGTTTTCAATTCGTCAAGAGTTTGAGGATTGTTTGCGTAAACACGATCTTTCGCGTAGCCCCACAAAAAGAAATCCAAAGGCGTTAAATCACAGGATCTTGGAGGCCAATTGACATCAGCCAATCGCGAAATCAAACGTCCAGGAAATTTCTCTTGCAAAAGATCTCGATTTGCTCGTGTTACGTGACTGGTTGCTCCATCCTGCTGGAACTACATATCGTCAAGATCATAATCTTCGATTTTCGTAGAAAAATAATCGGTTAACATGCGGCCATAGCGCTCAGAATTGACGGTAACGGCTCGTCCATGGTTGTTCTCAAAAAAATACGGCCCAATCACACCACCAGACCACAATGCGCACCAAACAGTGACTTTTTCCGGGTGTAATGGCTGCTCACCAAGCGAAAAATGAGCTTCATCACTGAAGAAAATTTTGTTCGAAAAATCAGCATCGACGGCCTGTTTTTCCGCGTTTAATTTTAACGCGTTGGTCGATTGTTAAATGCTCCATATTCTTAAATGGCAGAATGTCAACTAAATAAATGACAGCGTACTTGACGTTTATCTTTGACAGATGTCGGTATACAGATTTCTACTTTATCAACCTAAAATTGGATAACCTTGTATTTCAGTTTTTAAAATTAATTTTTTCCATAGATTTTGTTTCGCGCTCTTTTTAATTTTAAAATTTGCACTCTTTTTAATTTTTAATTATTAATAAAACTAAATAAATCTAATCTAATTAATAAAACTAAATAAATATTATTTATTTAACTAAAATAAATGTAATAAACTAAAAATAAACACGATAATCTCAAAATAATACGAATTGGTAGACCATTTAACAACACAACAAATTCAAATGTAATCCCGAAGAACGCATTACATAACACAACAAAAACGAGCAAAAAAAGTCGAATAGTCTACAAAATATTGCTCAAAAATACAGTTTTGTTTTTTTAGGTTGGTAAATATTGCTCAAAAATTACAGTTTTTGTTTTTAGGTTGGTTGTCTGCAGGATTTTTTCCTCATGTTGGATTCACGAAACGAGATAAAAAAAAGCTTTTTTTTTTCTACCAACTTTTGCTCAAAAAATTTGTCTGCGGTTGTCATGTAAGTCATTTCGCACATCCTGTAAAAAAATGCCATAACACAAAAAAACAGTTTTGAGATAAATGCATTTTAAATTGCTAACGCTACTGTGATGTTGAGATTATTTATTTTATAAAGCTACTAATGAATAATCTCTGCCTCACAGTAGCGTTTACAATTAAAAAAAAAAAATGCATTTATTTCAAACTGTTTTTTTGTGTTGACAGTTTTTAAGAGGAAGTGCGATATGTTTTCTGTTGTTTTGTGTTTTTTTTTCACAATTTCTGCTTTGTTTTCGATTAGTTGGGACTTTATTTTAATTTAATCGAATAATCGTATGTCTGGGGATTTACAAATACACAATATTCGGTTTTATACTCACATCAAAATTTATAAATTATCAAATAATTTATAGCCCAACAGTTGCAGCAAAATAAATTTTTTGGTTCTCATCCTAATTGTTTTACTTAAATGCATCTCGCATATTTATTCCATTTATTTTATATATTAACTTTAAATTAAATTATTTAGGGCAAAATTCATTCCAAAAATGTCATAAATAAACAACATCAACAAATATTTAAGCAAAAATGTTGCTCATACTTCCGGTTATTTTTGTTACTATGTTGGTACGACTTAGATTATTTGCTCAAAAGATGGAAATATTTCAAGTAAACCGAGATAAAATTGGGCGGGCTTAGTTGAATATAAAGATTTGATTGGCTAAAGAGTTGGATAAACAATTATCCCGTTCCGTGAATCCACCATCAGAGTTGAGTTTTTGTCAACTTTTTGGGATGAAAGGGGCGAGTATTTTGTACTATTTATTTCGTTTGATTGGATAAAACGGCGAGATGTTAAAATCCCGGATTTCCATCCGACGTATGTATACGGCTTCAGACTAACTTAAGCTAAAAATTATGAGAACCGGATTTGACCCAAAAGGCGTCTTTTTGGCTAATATTATTAAGCTAAGTGTATTAAGAGCACAAACTCAACTGCCATTCATATCGAAAGAACAATATTTTAATTTGTATACGAAAACAATTTGGTTAGCTTTTATTATTTTTTAATTTATTTATTTTTAGTGTAATTTTTATTTGTGCATATAAATAAAACAATATAATGTCAAAGATTTTATTTAGTTCAAAACAATAAAAATTTCGATAGAAACGAAGTATGTTAGCACTCAAGGTTTTATGTGTAACAAGGTCAGAGTTACAACTGTGCCACTCAACATATAAAAAAACTGCTGAATAAATTTCCATATTTGCGATATACAAAAACCCTAAAGATTGTGATGGATGAGGTACAGGGTTTATGATGAAATTACCCGGAGTGTACGATTATATTTATTACTTGAAGAGTAAATTAAACGAATTGAGACAGCAGAATCAAATTTGCAAAGAACCATTTTTGCCAAATCAACGGGTAACTAGATTTAACTCTACAGTATTTACCCTCGTAAAAACGTCAAAACCATTACCAATTCCTGCATTATCTGAAATATCCACACTAGACAGTCGAACCACATTCACCAACTGTATTATCGAAAGATTAAAGTTCTAACAAAAACTGTAATATAAATTAATTAGAACACATTTAATATCTTTAATTGCTATGCTTTACAAAGATATTTCCGAATCTGATGTGACTTGCAAAAAGACAAAGTAGTGAAGATAAAAAGAATTTTTGCTTATTGCTGAGGAAACTAGTGGGAAAACTGTCAGCTAGATAATTCCTAACAAGATTCTATCTCCGGTGTGACGAACTTAATAAAAATTGTTATTTTAAAATTTACGCGAGTGTGCATTCATTATTTTAACAATGTAAATCAACAAAAAGTTGAACCATTCAAGTTTTTGTGTTGCTCAATATGTTTTACGAGCCCGATTAAATATATTTCCACGCGCTTACATTACATACATTAAATAGCTAACTAATAGGCTTCCAAATACCACGATAATGGGCAATCTTAACTCATTCAATTTTTTGTGCTGGCCAGACATCAAAAATCTTCATTTATGAATGTGCGAAAAAATTCACGTTTAAAAAATTCACAATCATCAAGAATCAAAGTATTCTCGAATAAGATTAATTAATTACTAATTAATTAATAATACATTTATAAACTATGTTTATATGGCATACACAAATATTATAAAATTGTTCACGCGTTCCATAGCGGTATTCCATTTACTTCAAAATTATGTTCAACTTTTCCAATATAAAAATTAAACAAGCTATACCAAAACAATTATTTTATTAGAACAAGGAATTGATAACGAGATGCAATGAATGAAAAATACATTTAAGTTGTTTTTATTTAGTTAATATTGTGCTGGTTGGAATAAACGTAAATTGATCAAAACAGAATAAAATCAAAGCAAAACGATCAAAAAGTAAATTTTTTTTTTTTTTGTAAACATATATATTTTTTTCCCCCGTTTTCTTTGTGCATAAGTGTTTATTATAGTAAAGCAATTTGTTGAAAATAAATATTTTTATTCATATCATTTTCCACATAAAGGTAAATAAAAATACACTATTTTATGAAGCGAAGAACAAAAATTGTTAACTATATTGGAGTAGATCCAATATATTTACGATGTACGTATATATCGAGTGATAGTCGCAATAGTTGTAATACTCTATGCAAAGCATATTAAATTACTTAGAAAGTCTTTAATAGTGTATATAAATATATAAAAGGTTTTTAATTGTATTTACCATTACATTATTTTATGTGGTTGTAACGGTGCATTCGCGCACGTAACAAGAAATTTATTTGCCTGTGTTCATAAAATATACAACACGAGTATGATGTATACTGTACAATGACGCGATTGATTAAACCCCCTAAATGATAGCTAGAAATTATATCCAACGATCGCACAATTCTCTATGTTGCCGACAGTAATTCGATCGATACCAACAGATGGCAGTCCAGTTGGATGTTATCAAATGATTTGCAATGTTTTTTTTATTTTTAAACCTCCTGTGAGGTGTGTCAATAGTCCCGCACAAAATTTGGCGCAAAACAAAAAAAAATATAAAAGGGCGATTAGCAGTGAAACCGGGGTTGTTGAATTTTAAGTTTTGTGCGAGTCACATTAAATTTTTTTAGTATTGTGAGACAAAAATATAGAAAATATATAAAACAGTTGTATAGTACATACATTAAGTTAATAAATTAAATTTCATTTTTGTGTAAATCTAATATATATTATTTAATAAGTTAAAGAAAAAAATATAAATAAAAGTTAAGAATTCCGTTCAAAAGAAAAATATTTATCAAGAAAATAATAAAAAATTAGTAGAAATTAATAAAAGTGTAAGTTCGTTAAGTAAAACGGTACCAAAATACACTGGACTAAACTGTGAAAAGTGATAAATTCTAGATTGTTTGTAACGACAAATTTCCGAACCATGCGTATAAGAATTTGTGAAACGTATGTGAAAAAAAAAATAATAACTGAATTTGTGCATAGTAGAAGCAAATATAGTGGAAGTGAATTGAATAAAAAATAAACTGAAAAATAAACTGAATATCATTCCAAGAATAATTATAAAATTTCTGTAATTACGTGATTTATAATAAATTGAACAATAACCATACAACAACAACAAAAGAAAAAAAATTATAAATAATTTTTTTTGATAAATCGATGCACAATAACGTTACAGTGGTTGAGATAAATTTTGTTACTTCTCATTATATAGTGCTTGTACCAAATATCAGTTTCGAGTTTCATACAATATGTAAGAAAACTTATGTATATAAATATACTGTGCCAAAAAAGAAAACAAAACTTCGTGAATTAGTGATTTATATGGACTAATATAGTCAAACTAATAAGTATGCATACGCCAGCCTAATGGTCAACAACAACTATACACCAAGCTGTAAATCCGGATTTAGCCGCTACAACGGGGAAGTCAAATTTTATATTCATATTATTTTAATATTTAAAACTACTAAACATCAAATTAAAAAAAAAAGAAAAAAACTAACATAAGACATTCAAAAATAATAATTTCTAAAGAATAATTAATTAATACTAGGTTATTCTTAAGTAAATAATCATATTTTTTTCGTTTTTTCAATTTTTTTTATACCAATTATTTCCTTTTATTATTAAGCCAACGATTTCAAATAGTACTTCTAATTAAATTTTTCCTTGTATTTTATTATCGGGGTTGAATAATAAAGCAAATACAATTCTTTTTGTCGATTTGAAATCGTTTGCTTGTGAAATAAAAAATTATAAAAATTTATGAATTAAATAGTTAACACTAATCTTACTAACCTTATTTACAATATTTATCTCTTGCATTTCCTAAAAATTGTATTTCGCAACGGATAAATAAACACTCTTTGTTGTTGTTTAACATTACTCAAAATTCATATTGTTTTTCTTATTTTCTATTGGGGTTCTTTTCTCGAATATTTGTGCGGGTTATTACGTGGGTCAAAAATGTGCAATAATTTTCATGAGTTTTTTCGATTAAGTGAAGTGAATTTATATGTGGAACTAATTGAACGAGCATGATGGGGATGGATTAGGGTAAGTATCCGGTCATAGATAGGTAGGTAATTGGCATTGTTCCCTTCCCCGTGGCTACTCTTGGCTCACACATACTCTTCAAATCCCACGCCCAAACCCCGAAGCTTAGCCGGCAACGACCGCTGAAGAGTCCCTGTGTGTGCCCAATTTTCTATAACATTCGTGTAACTTGGAGAATTCATTACGGTTAGATTTCACTTTCATTCGAGTTTCATGATGTGTATATGGTTTTGGGTTGTTATGGTTTAATTTTTTTTTTTCAGTTATCTTAGGTCGCGTCAATTCTCCAGGCTAGACAAGTGTTACATGGTTAGTGTGTGAACTTTTTATATAAAAACAAAATTCATATTCACATAACTTAATTGTTTTTTGTTGTTGGCTTGCCGCTCAACCCGCTTGTTGGTGAGCTTCTTAAGGCATCCAGTCCTACCTTGAACACGTATCGTTATTAAGTAAGGATCCTAACAAATTTATAATTTGACTGTGTTCTAAATTTTCGAAAAAACTATTTTGATTGTTTATTGACAACGCTATTGCTTGTAAAACAGAATCAATAGAACAAGTATTCTTGACGTGTAAAGAGCATTTCGAATTAAAGGCAGCCCAACATTTATGACTGATTTAACAATTTATCTAGGCGCTTGGTAGCTTTATCTCCAGGTATTACGGTATAGAATTTAATTTGGACCCATAGTAACTACACAAATTATCGCTATTTGGGGTTAATATAAATAAAAAAAAAAGTTTACTAGTAATTTTATTTTACATTAATGTCGAGTTCACGTATGCGATCAAAAAATGATTCGCGAATCAAAGGAAAATTAAATCATTGAAAACATATACAAATTTCCCCGTCCGCGATGAAATAATTTTAACTTTGGGAAAATTTTGATCGGAAGTATCCAACATAATAAAAAAAAAATACAAATTATGAGTAATAATGCGAAATAATTACGCTCAAAGATTGGCTTGATTCGCGAATCATTTTTTGATCGCATACGTGAACTCGACATAAGGCCCCTCTTCACGATAACACGTCCCAGTATGCAATTATTCCACTGTGTGGAAAAAACTGCTCAAATGTCGTACAAAATTCCGTACTACAAAATATCAAAGACAAAAAAATATTGATTTTGGAGAAAAATAATTGTTTTTCTCTTTCTATTTCGCGGTAATATTATTTTCGTTTTATAAGTTTCGATTGTATCTTTTATTTTCAGTTTCTTCTGACAAGTCGACGTGCACGGTTGCACTACATAATTAATTTTTTTTTCTTTAAAGTGTTGTGTTTCATTATAATGTTTTCTATTTGTTAAAGTAAATAGTTTTAAATTTAAGTATAAAATAATAATTATTAAGTTATTTAGTGATCGCGATGTACAAATTTGGACTAAAAAGGTAATAGAAATCTGTCTCACAATGGCGTCGTCGCGAAATACATTTACGTTGTAAATTTTCAATGCATTTTTTTCTTTTCAAGATCGGTTGTGCTTGTTGGGATGTTCAATTGGATGCGCGTATGGTGAACAAACCAGACGTATGGTGAACGTGCTTAAAATTTAATTTATAAAATTTGTGTTATAAAATTTAATTGTGTATTTTTGTGCTAATAAAAAATTAATATTTATTTTATTATAAATGGAAAATTTTGTTTTATTTAAAATAAGAATTATTATTTATTCCAATAGGAAAATATATACAAACACGTGCTTTTTGTTTCTGTGGTTTTTTTCTCTTTTTAGTTGGGATTCACACCGACACCGGAATTTTTGTGACACTTTTCTGTGGCGGGGAGTACGAATTTCCGCGTGATACACATGGTTCTTTCCATAGAAGCAGTGTGGTTTTAGAACGCGAATGTAAATGGAATTCCGTCGGCATTGCATATTGGGGTGGTCGATTTTCAAAGCTAAGACACAAAAACATGTGTTTTTTTTTATCTAGTAGATGGAGCGTACAGTACCATTTTGAAATCTTCATCAAAATTGTAATATTCAAAAAATTTTCATTTTTTTATGTTTTGGAGACATGTGCATCGAAAATAAACATAAAACGAAAGAATGAAAAATGTTTTACAAATCCAAAATTCCAAATACCTAATGGTTTGGTTACAACAACAAACATATGTATATTTTGATTTTTGTTAATTTTCGGTTCTTTGATATATTATGTATTATGTATTTGATATATGTTCGGGTATTTGTTGTTTGTTTTTACAATATTACAATCATAATGAAATAATATCATTTTTTTATAAATAAATCTCGTAGTACGGAGTAGCAAAATCAATGCGATGGTCACCTCAACTCAGGAACTGAGCTCATTTAGCTGGATTTAACGTAATGATTTAAATTATTAATATTTCGGGTGAAAATGCACATACATAATTTTAGTCACACAAATATTTACAGACAGGTCTAAAGAGTGTTCGTATCCCTTAGGGTGATAATTAAATGTTTTGCTCATTTGATGATTCCGCGAATGATTCAATTATTTGTATATATGTAATAAATAATATCTACTGGCCGCGTTCAATTTTTAATCCAAACATCTCTTTTGTTGCTGGTTTTACACTTTTGGTGTAGACTGAAAGTCTGGTAAATTTCATAAATTATTAAGTCCGGAAGTAGCAAATTTTAAAAACAATTCAAATTGATATCAAGAGTCTAAATGTCTTTCCAAAAATTGATATTGTTTGACTGTTGGTGGTACATTCCATGAAGGTATTTGGCATACCCAACGATCTTATTTCAAATTTTACTGTTTATAACAAGGAGATGAGAGAAACCATAATCGAGTGAGTTTAGATCCCGCTCAACGTAATACAGCCATCGTGTATCAGTTATTCCGTCAGTTCTACTTTCCATTGAATGAGTTTTAGCTTGCTGGCTCCTGAATTCAGTGAATTTTCAATGACTCCAATTCAACATATCTACTTTTTCGAGATGGTTTCTTATCTCGTAATTCATACATAATTCCGAATTACGAATGAATCGTAATTTTCCATCAGCTCAAGTACAACAAGCCTCTGGATGTCTCTTAACCGTATACGGTTAGCGGCAATTAATAGCAACCACCGACGTAACCAGCGCAAAGTGCAGATGTTAATTTTAGAATGCCTTCACAAATGTGTAAAAAACAAACCCGATTATTAAAAATCATGAGTTACACATCAAGTGAATGACACGTTATAATAAAAATAACTTTACTCATTAGGAAGATTTGCGGTATTTGTTTGCAAATTACGAATCAACAAAACGCACCGGATCATTTAACAGTTTGTAAATGGCTTTTGGTTCATTTGTAGGTCGATCTGATGAGCTGGGAATTATAATGGCAAGTTGATTTGTTTCAGGAGAACAACGTTGCGAATTAAAACCCAGATGCCATTAACATATGCTAGTATCAGCTGCACTGATCTATATTAAGCTCACATATGACGTATTATAAGAATAAATTAAAAAGTATTTGGCCGATAGTCGTCATGCAATTTTAAAGGTTGCCGAAACTTTATCTTTGTTGTATACCTTGAATTAATAGTCCTTAGTAATTTGCACATATACATCAGAACTTTTAAATAAACTATAAATATGAAGATTTGATCGGGTGTCTATACGTATGAATGAATTCCACATAAATTGGTACTCGTGGCTAAGATGCGCTTGCAATAAATAACTTTGCTACCACTACGGTTTTTAAGCCAACCTGTGTTAAACAAAGCTATTCCACGATAGATATTACAATTTAATCGATCTTTTTCATAAACAAATATGAATGTAACAAATTCAAAATGCCGAATGGAATTTGAAAATGCCTGGACCAATTTTGATCAAATTCAGTTTTATGGTGGGATTATAAGCCAATCTTAAATAAAACATAAGGTACTTAAATGGATTAGACTGGTTATGCTGAACGAAACCCGACAATATTTATTCATTAATAAACGTTTAGTGAATCCCACACCCCATTTTAAATTAAGATGACCATTCTTCGTAAGGAGCGAAATTCCAATCCATCCAAACTATCTCCATTGATCATCTCTTTGGCTTTTTTTATTCCAACATAATCTTCTGATATACTTTTTTAAGGGGTATGTGTTTATAATTATTCATCCAATTCAAACGGCATAATCTAATAATCGATAAGGCAAGTTTTTGGAGGCTTCTTAAATAACATACGGGTACAATGTTCGGCAATGAAACCAAATAGCTAAGTTTTTTTGATCGTGTCATTAACGACAGAACATACAACAGCGCAGCTCTTGTATTATAAATCAAATTAGTTCGTTTCCGTTAAACCGTCCAACAAATGAGCTTCACATCAGGGTTGTCAGCGATGAGAAAGTTCGATTACTTAGAATCGATGGTATATGAGCAAAATATAATCTCTATATTGCGCAAGAATCACCGCATGGTAAAATTACATAACCGAGTTACACACTATAACACCATCTTTAACAACGAATCTGTTGAAACGAACCAAATTTTTATGGAAATACGGACTGATTCGACTCTTTAGAATACGAGAGGATTGCTAAGGTAAGATAGCTTATGATAACCGATAGTTTATATAGGATAGTTTATATAGGAATATTCTTTATATTCTCTCCTGAAGTTTGCACTTTTTGTCTGTCAAGACGGCTGTTCTTGATTTATCTGTATTTTACTAATCTTATAGCAATAAATATTGACCCCCCTTGTATTCACAGCTGGTAATCTGGTAGTTGCTGTAATTGTTACATTTCCATAAGTAAATTTTAATTACATCATGTTAATTGATGTTGACTCACCGTCGACGAGGTTCTCAATAATGGCTCCACTTAATGTTTATACTCGACCTCATTCCAAGTTGATTGTCGACTTCTGATAGTTGGTCTCTTCATTTTATGGACGGTTGAGGACCAGCGTAAAATTAGAGATATAGAATTCGTCATTCATATGAACATTTAGCGGGGAATTACGCCTTTATCAGATCGATCATGTACACGCCAACGTCGCCTAAATCAATGAGAAGCAATGGCATATGTTGATTGTACATTGAAACACGTCACAATGACCGGTAACTTAATCAAGAATTACAAACCCTAATTTATTTGATTTTTGGATAGTTTGCTAGATTTTTTGGATATGGCATCCCCGCCGTCAAATTCAATAGGTTTATGAAATTTGAAATCTGCGGTAGATTACGCAAACATTACGTAATGAGAGACACAAATCGTAATGATTGATCTTCTTGTTTTCATTAAAAATTGTCAAAACTAGTTTGAGTCGATAATCGTAAATCGTACTGAAGGCTGCCGCTGTGGATTCAAAAACATTTTTAACTTTGTTATGTTGCACCTAGCTCGTAGAGAACTTTCATGCGGCAGTGCCACATAAAAATTGTTTACGAGCTAGGTGGAACATAACAAAGTTAAAAATGTGTGATATATAATGTAATTGTTCTTGTAAATTATTGTTGTATTGCAATTATTGTTGTACCACCGTTTTGAGATCACAAACTTTTAACTTTGTTATTTTGCACCTAGCTCGTAGACAATTTTCATTCGGCAGCCTTCAGTCTGCTTACATAATTAACCCCTTAGTATACATCTTGAATATATAGAAGAAAAAAAAATATGAGCTTGAGGTGTAATTTTAAACAACAAACGATCAGATCTGCTTGTATAAAATTATGTATCGCGATCTACGAGATGTAATCAAGGTAAACAAAATAAAATCAATTCTGCGTGAAAATTTCTATAAATGAATTTATTATTCTAAATCACAAAATCGTCCTTTTGCTTTTATCTTCCATATACATACATATGTGCGTAAATAGATATACATCGAAACATTTGAAAACAATACTGAGTTTTATTACTGTGCGTGGAAACTAGCGACATCTGTTGTATTCTGGTAAAACTAATTAGGAATAAAATCAATAAATTTTACTGATTGGTTCTTTACTTTGCTTTCTTTTTTTTACCAAAGGAATTTGGTTTTTTGCTAATTTTTCGGTTAATACTTAAAATTTAGCAAAACGCCACCGTCAATCGTCTCAGATTTTTTTTCTGCTTCTTTTGATATATCACAATCTAAGTTTTGTTGACTAATAACGTCGCAATGGTACCAAAACTTTTGCGATTTTTTCGAATATTGTTTGCTTTGTAATGCCATAGCAAAATCTAGAGGGAAAAATGGAAAAAGCCACCGTCAATTTTCCTAAAAAACTTCAATTAAAATTTTAAGATATAAATGTTGGCGATCGGTTGGTTAGTTTTTATGCAATGGTACCACGAAAAGTCGTGTTTTTGCAAAATACGTGAAGAGGGGCCTTTTTGTATATTGTTTGTATTTCTAATGTATAAATGGTTTTTCGGGATGGTGCTACATTTTTTAATGTATTTACACTTTTTCGGGATGGCTACACTTACCCGAGAAATCCACCAAAAAATTCGGGATCGGGCTAACTTCATCGACTTAATTACGTTTATTAAAAAACCTTCGGGATTGCATAATTCGTAGAATTTAATGCCGTATTTATGTCTCTTATTCGGTATATACTTACGGAATGACAGTCTTCCTCACCACAACAGGGCTTCATATAATGAAAGGTTTTGTGGTGGGCTTTACATTTTTTTTATGTTAGTGTGGTTTGTGACATTTTGTATAATATATCTGTTTTTGCATCGCGTTGCTTGTTGTAGAAACATCTACATCAAAGTATGTTTCCAAATCTTATTCGACTCATTGTCTGGTGGAACACCTTTTGAACATAAAGCTTAGACTATACTCCAATAGTGTTTAGGCTTTATTTTCCATTTAGAGGCATTAATAGACATAAGGGAAGCATTTGTTTCAATTCGCTATTTCGTTTCGTCCGATGCCATATTTGGATTCAGCGACCCAAAAAACCCCCGGGCGCCGAGTTTCTCTCCTTCCCCGCGTGATTTTCGGGAGAATCCCACGGAGATGATGTTCATCGGCGTTCCTGAGCTCCAGGTCAGCTGTGGGTCAATTTCAACATCATAATCGTGATCAGCGACCTCGAAAACCCCGGGAACCCGAGTGGGACTAGTTCTGACTCTTATTTACAAAGTTCTCTAATCATCTAAAAGCCATCTCAAAAAATTCATTTTTTTAATGCATTTTTGGCTGCGGCAATGCAATTTCCGGTTTGTTCAAAAAAAAATAGAGGCGATTTTTACAAATTATTTTTGGAAGCGAATGCAAAAGCCGCATTCCGATCCGTCTTGCTCTCAAAAATTTGGAACTTTTTAGCTTCATTGCCTCGACTAAAGGTTTGAATTTGCTGATAGTGGCTTATGCTCAATTATGAACTTAGCACGTGCGTTAGTCTAAGTTACTATTTTCTCTTCATTCATCATTATTATTTTCAACAACATTTCCTCGATCTGGTACGTCTTGGAGGTCTATTTCAACTGAGGATTCAGATGACCTACTCTCAGTGTCATAGATGCGACAGCTGCTGCCCGAATCTTCAAAGTCTATTTCACGGTGGCTTGAGTTCAATTGGAAATCGTAATAATTACGCACAACCGATAAGCGCTTTCCTTAACTTTCCATTATGCAAAAATTTCTACTAAGAAAATATTATAATAAAAAAACAAACAAACATTTGCAATTTGCTTCAAATTCACCAAAATCACAAAATCCGATTCTGAAAAGAATCAAAAATCGCTATAATACTCGCAACGAAAATTATAAGTAAAAATAATATACAAGCCTTCTTTACTATATGAAAATCGTCAACAAACTAACATTAAAACGTATCGTAACTCCTTTTGTTCTTTTCTCTAAACCAATGTCGGGGGTTTCTCGAAATATGATCATAATTCAATAACTAAAACTTTCTCATGACCGTATGACACAAATGTGTGTCATGTACTGATACAGACCACGCCGAAAAGAAAAAAGGCATAACACAAACCATTCCAAAGTTATAGCCATGTAAAGTAGCAGTAATTTGTGACACATATATGTAACATTAGTTTTCTGGGAAACTTGAGTGACACACATATGTGTCTTTGAAGGGCGAACATGTTAAATGGTTTTTGGAAGAAGTTCTGGAATATGGCCATCTGGGGCGGAACTCGTTCAATTCTTAACCGATTATGATGGGATTTTATATGCGCGATGAAAATGAGATTCTTAAATGATTTTTGGAAAAAATTCTGGAATGTGGCCATCTGGGAGGAAACTGGATTGGTCTAATAACACTTTCCACTACAGCAATAATTAGAAAAGAGGAAAATTATGATTCGGTTTCTCATCTTCTGGCGAGTACAGCAGTTTATCATTTTATAATCCCATATTTATCCTACGTGCCGAATTTCATCATTATCGGTTAAGTAATAAATAGCCTTGTTCTAGGTGGCTATATTAAGAAATTTTTCTAAAAAACAATTAATGAATCTTGTTGGCATTAAACAAGTACAATCCCATCGTAATCGGTTAAAAACTGCCTGAATTCCGTTCAAGGTGGCCATATTCCAAAACATCTTTCATAAATATTTAAGAATCCCATTTCCATCAACATGCCCAATCCCATTATAATCGGTAACCGGAAAATGGAAAATAAAAATTGCCCGTTAAATACAGCGTCCATTAAATACAGCGTTCGTTAAATCGGGATCCATTTAATCGAGGGTTTACTGTATTATAGGTTTTTTGATACATCTACCGTATTTATGGAATATAATCAAATTTTTAGTAATAATATAACAAGGATTTTTTTAATAATTTATTTTTTGACTATAAAGCATCTTAGTTCTTCAAATAGAGAGAGATTCAAACGAAGCACTTGGACGTAAATTAAATCCAAAGTAAGAAATTGATCACTACATGTTAAATAACTTGAAAATTATTCCCTTATAATCGTTTGCTTCTTCTGTTAGCACAATTTTGCCAACACTCTCTAAAAATCACATGATCAGTATTCAGTTTTAATACTCGATATCAAAATTAAGCCCTTCTAACGGATTAGTAAAGTATTGGCATCCCAAACCCAACCATACTGTAAACTAAATTTATCCAGGTATATACATAGATATAAATTTATCATTGACGAATAATAAAGTAACGAAATAATTTCTATATCAAATTGTTCGTCGAAAATTTAGTTCTTTGATAAACCGTGCTACGTTGATAAAAATCGCAAAATCAAAATTTGTAAAAAGGTTATTTCTCACAAAACATTAAAATGATTCGGGAAAGAATTTTATAATTCTTTTATTTTAAACATAAGAAATTTTAAAATGTATGTGAATTGTTTACTCTTTTTCCATATTTTTCGTCCGTTAACTGAATAGATAATATTCATCATTTTTTAAAACTTTCATCTACGAAAACCAAAATTCATGTTTTTAGTTGTGCATGAGAACATAGGTCACGAATACTATAAATCCTTGTTCGTCTGTTTTGTGACAAATGAAATTATTTTTCGAATGAATTTTTTGAAATTTTTTGAAGCGGTTGCAAGGTCATAAGCACACCTAATTCCATATACCAAAGGAGGGGGTCATCTCTGACTTCGCCACTAAGAAATTTGGTAACGTACATATTTTCAACTGCGGTTTGTATATAAAATTGTTTTCGTAATGATCAATAAAGTAGATGTAATTTATTAATAGATTGTGAACTTTTTTACTGCAAACAGTTACATAATTTTATAATTTTCTCGAGCTATTTTTTCTTTCATTTAACAATAAAATTTTCGGAATGGAATTATTTTTATGTGACTCAGCAAAGACACACACTAAAAATAAAAAAGTTTTCGAGCCGAAATCTTGGAAATATCCATAATCGCGTTCGTAAAACATACCGAGTAAAACAAAAATTTAATAAGTTTGCTTTTAACTATTTTAATGCGATTCCCAATCATTTCTGTTCAACTTTTTGTTAAATTACACTCTTAAAATATTGAATAATTATATACATCTCTCCGACACATGTGTTGGTATTGGCTGAAGTTTGTGTCGGAGCGTTTGCATTGAATATATAAAAAAATAAAGAATGCCATTCTACAATTTTTCTAATAAAACAATTAAAAACTTTTTACTTTGGTTTTTTCGATTGTAATGGTGTTTGTGATTGTTCCGTATATTGGTATATTTTCAGCACTCTCGAATTAAATACACAACCGTAGGAAATTGTTCCATCTACTTATCTGTTTCTTCTTACTTATACACAATCAACTTATACTTTTCTTTCCATTAACGCTGGATCGCGGATAAATTAGAATTTTTGAATTATAGTTGGAAAATGTGTAAGAATCATAACAAACAAAAAAAAATCTTTATATTCCTGTTAAGAAAAACTGGCTGGAATTATGATTATAACATACCATTGTATGAAAATGTGGTTCGCTTACCTTCTTACTCTACAAGGTGCAAAGAATATAACATGTGCACACTTGAAAACAGGCGTCTACTTCTGGATGCCGCTTTTATCGAAAATGTCCTTCTCGGTCACATCGATGCATCCTTCATACTGGAAAACATATCCATAAATGGCCCAAGCAGGAGTTGGGCACGTTTGCCCAAATTTCAAAATCTCGAAATCAAAATCCCTAAATCAAAATCCCGACTTTTGAAATCCCGACGCTCAAAATCCCGACTTTCAAACTCCCGACTTCCAAAATATCGATTTTATAATCCCGATTTTCGGACCGGCCGGCTGACCCACGGGCGCCCGAATTAATTTTTTTTTTATTTCGGGCTTCTTAATAAAAATGAAGTTAAAAATCAAACTTTAATATTTAATATTTTTAAAAAAATCTCGACTTTTGTCGAGATTTTTAAAGTTTCAGCAAAAACGGGATTTTGAAAGTAGGGATTTTGAAAGTTGGGTTTTTATGTCGAGATTTTGATAAATCGGGATTTTGTGATTCGCGATTTTTAGCGATCCCCTCAAGTAGCAACGATGCCATTAATCGATCAGCAAAATCATTCAATACCGTAGTTGATCAATTTAATTTTAATTTATCAAAAAACAAGTTAAAATCGTATTTTCTAAATTTTTAATTAAGTCCTTTGACAGTTTCATATTTGAAATACTAACTTTTAATTTAAATTTGTTTTATTTATAATTCTTACATATTTAGAATCTAAGGGTGTATAGTTTATTTTTTTATATTTTATTTTAAAATTTAATTTTTTTATAACTTATTTTGTTTTCTTTTTTTTATATATTTTATATTCTACTATCTTTATGAAATCATAATTGCAATGTATTAAATCGATTTCTAGTAATTAAATAAATAAATAAACCTGTCATCTAACGTTGGCAGGTCTTGGACAAGTCATTTCAGAAACCAATATCACTTGTCATAAATTAGTCATTTAGTCAACACACCAACAAAAATCGACCAACAATTATTTTTTTTGTTTTCATTCAGAAAAAAATATGAAATAGAAATGTATCTCTTACAGTTACTATCCCTTCGTTTCCAGAATGCAATTTCTTGATTCGTGCAATTGGTCAATACATAGAGGTGGGTTGTATTTTCGATTAATAAAACATCTGAAATACGTAAATTTTCACGTGTTTTAATTTACTACGCTGCTTTAAATTGTTAAGATACTTCAAAGTGTATCGTTTATAGAATATTTGCACTCGTTTCTGAAGCTCAGCCCATCTTGTTAAACAGTTATCAGGGGTATCATTGTTATGTATCACAAGAACGCATAGGAGTTCAAAATATTATCAGAGTATTCGGTTACCAGTGTAAGTAGTCGAGAGTTTAATACCACTTCGATCTCACACAATAATGTTGTGCACTCTTCGAATGCAAGTTTTTTATTTTTGATTCAAAGCCAGCCAGCCCACACACGAATTGCAGCATAACAGGACCTGTAAAAAATTGTATAACTTTATCGTGTGTAACAAATTTGTAAGTAATTTGTAAAAAAATATAGTACCACTTTCATTGGATTGTGCTACAAGTGCTGGTGCAGCATTATTGTCATGTGGCATAGTGTCATTTCACACAAAACATACAATTTTTTTCTGGTCTACCAGAAAGTGTAATTTGAGGAAACATTTTCGAGAATAACAATTCAGTTCACAAATCCACCGTTTTGGCTTGTGTTAAATTATTCGTTTAGCAATTAATAAATATACGTAAATATATCATTGTAAAAGTCTAAAAATAATTTCCAAAAAGTTAGGGCAACGTTAAACAACATGGTGACAAATAAGTTTATTCTGGCCACATTTTCCCGAAGATTATTCATATTAATGAAGAAAATATTCTAATAATCTCAATCTTTTTTATACCAAATCACGAAACTCCAAGGAAATGTGAAACTTCGTAGATGTTCAAAATTTACAAAATCTATGAAAGATGGTTAAAATTTGTCCGATATTTTTGATAATGGAAAACAAATATTTTTAAATTCACAAATTTTACAAATTCAACGTTATTGAGCAAAATTTATCTGATTCAGTGATTTTTCCGAGTTGTTAATTTTCGGATCGAAGATCTGAAGCCTACTAGGACTTTTCTTTATTGAAGTTTTAAAGTCTTTATTCTAAAAAAAGTGATTTGTTTTATTCCTTCAAATTTAGAGGCGGGCCAGAACCGCTCCGAATTATAAACATTTAGTAGCGAAAGCCAATTAAAACTGCGATGCATTGACGTTTATAGGATTCATGGTGAATTCTTAATGTGTTTATGTAACGAAGATATTTAATATGTAATCCCAAAGCAAGTAATTAAGTGTTTAAGATATTTAGTATACTGTGTTATTTGGGTTATCAGATTTACTAATCGATGAATAATAATCAATTTATTGTTTTTAAATGTCATTAGTTAAATACGAATCGTCAGTGCCATGAATTCAAAAATTATTGCGCTAACCATTTTAATCTCTCAGCTTTATGGTCTGTTTAAATATAGACTCTCTATAGTCAACAATGTCATAACGATTAAGGAAATAAAATTCTATCGAATATACTCGATACTGGTGTGCATCGCATTAAATTACCCACTTGCAACACTAGGGCGCAGCATACTTGGAATGCTTAAAATGGGCTATGTATTCTCTGTAGTATTCGCCGCATTAGTAACCGCATTTGTTACGTCACAGTACGGAACATTTTATGAAGTAGCGTTTCGAACGAATTATGATGAACAAATTTTAAAAAAAATTTTAAAACTGAATAATGCCTACAATAAAATTATAAATTTAAATCGACTGGCGGAGAAAATTATATTGGTGAATATATATTTGGCATGCTTTGTACTACTGCTCGCTACATTATTCGAGCACTTTACAAAGCGGATCAGAGACTACAATGTTTTTCACTTGCTTGTGACATATTTTCATTTTAATTTTGAAATTGTTATGATACTGAATATAATTTTGGTATCGATTATGATCGTAACGATCCTGAATGGTGTGTGCGAGAGCCTAAAAAAAGTTGTGTGCTTTTCGAAATTGGACCGCCTAAGTAATATAAAAATGTGTGAGCTAAGTGATGAACTCGATCGAATTGTTGTGATTCTGTATAAAATTACTAAATTGCTACGGTTGTACAATAGACTGTTTGGGAAACGATTTATCCTATATTTTATGTCGAATATTTTGCGATTTGCATGTGAAGTTTTTTTCTTATATCAAAAAGTAATTTTAATGCCTCTGCACAGAACCAGGCATATGAAAATGACTCATCTAATGGCGTCAGCTACATACGCACTTTATCATTTTGTGAATATGGTGGTGTTTATGTCACTGTTAACTATATATTATGAGCGTGTCACAAAAATTATGTGTCGGCTTAATCAAATCATTCAGAACAGCATGAAATTCGACTGTCGCCTTGTAGATGCTGTAAGTATTATTTTTACTTTATGTTTGTTATGATAATAAATTACCATTATGCAGAGGTTACCAAAGGAGTTCTTTCCATAATTTTTTTTTTCCATATTTCCATTAATTATTAAACAGCGTGTTTTACTAATTACCAATTAATTATTATCTTATCAAATTAACTTTCGTTTGCTTGGGGAATCAGTTTTCCTTGTCAGTTACGTTCAAAACCCGCCTACGTATGGAAACGGTTTAAAAGTTTGCTTTTGTAAAATGAGTCTGCGAGCAGTACAATTAACGTTGTTGGTTCCTCAATTCTATGGTTTGTTTAAACATTACCTGATTAAGGAAAATGGGAAAGTTGTAATGAAAGAAATAAAATTTTATCGACTCTATTCGATCTTCATGTTCCTGATTCTAAACTATCGAAATCTTCAATTTAATTTTTTGTTAAGAATCGTACGGAAACAAGGTTTGGTATTTTTCACTTCCTACTTTATCCTGATACTAATATTTTATGCCACATGCTGGGCAACATACTATGAAGTTATGATTAAGTGTAACTTCGATGTAATAAGCATCCGAAAAGTGTTAAAATTAAATAATTTATTTGATTCCACGGAATTGGTGAATACCAAGTCGAAACTAAATTCAAAATTAAAATCGGCAATTTATGGTACCAGCCTTATATTATTAATTGGGATGGGTGTTGACTCATTAGTGCATCCACCAAAAGGTTACAATATACTTCCAACAATATTAACGTACGTTTTATTTAATTTTGAAGTGGTTATGATGATTAACTCCCTCTTAATTATCATAAGTTTAACGGCGTTTTTAAAATCGGCCCAATTAAAATTACAAAGATTGATTGAACTTCTCAACGAACGGAAAATCTACAACCTGCCCAAACTGAACATTGAGCTGGATCATACCATTCGAGTTCTTTTCAAAATTCATAATATTAAACGATTGGTAACCAATCAAACTTCGAACCGATTATTAATGTATTTCATAACGAATTTGGTACGGACGTCTTTTGAAGTGTTTCTCTATTACTACCATACGGCTCTTGGAACTAAAACTACGTTTGATCGTTATAATTATTTTGTGGCGGGAATAATTTTTATGAGCTATCATATTATAAATTTGCTGTTATTTATTAGAATTTTTACAAAATTTTATCGGCGTAGTGATAAAATTCGGTTTATTTTGAAGCAGTTAGCTTGTCGTGAACGAGATGTGAACTGCCGAATCATCGAGTCTGTAAGTATTTATTTTAATTGTACTATTAACAATATTATGGTATCACAATTTTTTTCATTTTTTCATGTAAATGAAAACTTTAAATTGTGGCTTAGAAGCCGTAACCGGTATTTATTTATAGAAATAACTAACGTTTGTCTGACGACCTTAAAATGAAGTTGTAGTTTTTTCGGAGTGGTTTCTAAAACGAAAAAAAACTGATGCTGAAAAATCTTTTGAAATTAAAATCTTTACGATAATAAGCGATTAACACTCAGAACAAAATATTGCGCACAATGTAAAACCACAAATACAATCATGACATTGGAATTTCATTTTTGTAGTTCGTTTTATACAAATGAGAAATCTATGGTAACTTATTTTTCTATACTCATACATAAGCTTTCTTCATAAATTAGGAAATTGGCATGATTTTTGACTAAAATCGGTCCACTGGAAGTGGCAGAGGAACTTTTTCGATTTTGCAAATATTTTAGAAGATTCTAAGTGAAATTTGCAATAATACCGCCCTAGATCAGCTTTCCAAAATTAAGTGGTAGTGACGATTTTTGACAAAAAAAAATATTTTCCAACAAAAATTTGCCTATATACAGTCCAAAAGGAGTGATATATTGTCTACACCGTAGATATTACACACTTAATATTTTACATGTGTAGACAACGTTTGTAGATAATTAAAAAAATGCCATCTGCAATATAAAGAATGTAGACAAAACGTCGACGATGCCGAAAATTATTATTTTGATAGCTCCAGCAAAACTTTCAGAATTTATTTTTTTAATTCAAAATCTTCACTTTTGCGACACTTTTGTTGTCAATCAAACAGTTAATTGAAATCAATCAAACAGTTAATTGAAATGAAAAATATAATTTTTCAGTTACGTTACGAGAAAAATACGTGAAATCACAAATTTTTGTAAGTCATGTTTTAATTTTATGATTTTTATGTTTTGAATGTGTTGCCTTGATTAAAAAAAAAATTTGAAATACTTTAATTTTTGTTGTTGTTGTTGTTGTTAAAGATATAGGGTGTCAAATTTTGAGAAAAACGATAATCATGATGTTGTATATATGTCAATAAAAAGAAAAACAATTGTCCGATAATTTTGATTTTGACCTCATTTTAAAGGTAAGTTAATAAGGATTTATAAAAAAATATAAAAATAGTATATTGTTTAATTCCTTCTTCTATAAATTTCCCGCCAAAATGTTCTTTTTAAATTTTCTTTTCTTTTTTTTCTAGAATTCGACAATTAATATTTTACAACATATCAAAAATCTAAAATCCCGTTATTTTTTGTTTTCTTGCAAAATGCGTTTTAGCAAGAGCAGTATTTCATTTTTACATAGATAAACGGTATTTCAGTGGATATTTCTCAATGTTTTGAAATTGTTTACAAAAAGGATAGCTCAGTTAAATTATTAATATTTATTATTCAAATTTAATTGCATAAATTTAAAATTTCAAACCCAAATTCTTTGGATAATTTTATTTTATTGTTTAACATTAAATCTTATTTAAATTAAAAATTACAATTTAAATTTAACATAATCGCCAGAATTAGTATATTTTATACAATCCAAATAGCCATCCTCTGTTGGAATAACTACATGGAAACCGTGAGTTCCTTTTACTGTTTTAAAATATTCAAACCTAGTTGCAAGTTTGATTTGCTTGGATTTATGTTCTGCGTCTGAACAAAATCCAAAATTGATATCTGACTTCAACGTTTTAACCCATTTAAATAATTCATCTGCATTGGTTATTGTACTGCTGTATTCCATTGTGAGACTAGCTCTGGATGCCATTCTTTTGATGGTACCTCCTACTCCATCACATGGATCTTTTCCATGAGCTGTTGCATGGAAATGCCATTCACAATCAACTCCCTCCAAAAACCTCTGTGTTTTAAGATTTTCTTAAAATTTTTCTTATCTTTATAATGCGTGACTGCGCCATCGGTAATATAATACATTTTAGATAAACTGGATATTTTAGTTTTCAAGAACTGCATCAATTTTTCAATTAATAAGTGAACCGCTACAGTATCGTGGGGAAGACAATCCGATATTATAATGAAGTTGTGGTGAAGTAATTTGCCTTCCAAATTTTGGTAAATTACAATTGGATGAATTGCCGCTTGCTTATTCCAATGAAATCCTTGTGCGGCATTTTGCATTATAAATGCATAATTTTCTGCAAAATCACATAAAACTATCACCTCCGTAGACTTCAGCGCAAATTTTTTATTTTTTATGAAACTGGACTGCTGAAGTGAAATGAAGCAATGGGGTAACAGATTCTTCAGCTTATTTATGAAATAATCCAGAAATTCATCCAACGGTTGAAAAAATGTCTCCAGATTGCACCTATCAGTAGAAACCCACTGACTAAATTTTAACTCAGCATCCTCGCAGCCATGTTTCCGAAATGCATTTTTTAAATATTCTATAAAGCTACCCAGTCCTGGGCAGCTTTCGCATTGTAGAAGGTAACATGTTGGTGTAGGTTCATCACATAAAATAGTTAAAATACAATCCCGGTAGTGCGCTATCTTCCGTTGGTAATAGTTTCCATTTTGGTGCCATACATAATTAATTTTACATTTTGATGTATGGTACACACGCAGACTGTGTGCGTTCCACTACAACTTGGTTGTACACAGTATTTTAGATGAAGTAGGGAAAATTTAGAAAATCCAATTTTTTTTGATTCGTCATCCTTGTACATCGTCTTATATCCTTCGTAGCACTCTTTCAACGTACACATCATTAGCCGCTTTTGAACTTAAGCTTTATCGACTGTTAAACAATCGTTTTTGCCTGGCATTATCCGACTACCATCATCATCAGTATAATAAGATAATACTGCTTGCTTCAGCTCATCACTTATTCGCTTTTATACTTTAGCTGCTGGACGACTTAGTTGACCATTCTTGTCTCGTAGATCATTAGTGGTTCGCACCATATATTGCATTGCCTTGAACTCATTCTGGATTTATTGAATGGTTAATAATTTTGGCAATATAGTAAGTATAGCTGAATCTTATCACTGGTTTTCTCCAGTTCTTCGAATTTAGCTTTAAGATTACCAATCAATTTATCATATAGTGCAACCTTCCTTTGATCTTCGGTTGACTGATTCAAAAGCGGCACGATTCCCGGAACCAAATATGTTGATGGTGTTGAGCTAAATCTATTACTTTTTGCTGCTGATGTTTTGGCCTGGCTTCTAACGTATTTGGATATATAGGAGACTTTCCAAGAAAGGGTAACACTTCATTCATTTTTTCCAAAACAGACACATTTTTTAAATAACACTTTTATCGTTATCGGCTATTTGTGGTGTTAGAGGTGATGTTGTTAACGGTCCTGCGACTGGTGACAACTCTGGTTCTATTTTTCATCGTTTGCAGGTAATATTTATATAGCACGTTGAACAGAGATACAAATTATCTTGATTCTCAACTGATTGTGGCATAAATTGCTTAAATCCGTAACTCATTTTAGTTTACTCGAACACTTTGAATCGCGATATGGTTTACAACACTTTCGAAATTTATCCATTATCAAATTTAGGGCACTACTACTTATTTATCCACTTAAACTTACACTCAGTTTAACACAATGTTACTTTTTCAAATTTTAATATTCTTGCTCCTTATATAAAAAGTTGTCTATGTACAATTCACAATGTCAACTAACCAAAAAGTTAAATTTTTACTCTTATTTATATCAACAATATTCATTTTTTGTTTTCTAAATAATTACTCATCGTTTAACAGGTACGCCTGCGTCAAGTAAAAACAATCAACCCCCAATAAAAAAGGGGAAAACAACTAGTTTTATTTAGTCTTTTATAAAATAACCCAAAAAAGAAAAAGAATTTATGGTACTACGACGGCTAACCAAACGATATAAACCAAGGGTGGCACCTCATAATTCTGTGACTCATACTTAAATATGACGCAAAATTGTACAATAAATAACAAACAAAACACACAAATTGAACTACCTCTTTTGTAAACAATTTCAAAACACCTCGTTTTCCTCGTTTATTAACTTACCTTTAAAATGAGCCCAAAATCATAATTATCGGACAATTATTTTTCTTTTTATTGTGATAAATACAATACCATTATTATCATTTTTCTCAAATTTTGACACCCTGTATCTTTAACAACAACAACAACAACAAAAAAAATTAAGTGACTCAAAATGTTTGTTTTAATCAAGGCTACACATTCAAAACATAAAAATCATAAAATTAATACATGACTTATGGCTCCATAGAGTGAATTTGTGAGTTGAAGAATTTTTCACCATATACAAGATTGTTGTGTATTATTTTAAATAATTCTGTGCATGGAGAATTGTCCGTTTACGAAAAATTATGTGAACGGAAGATTGTCCGTTTTGAGAATCAATGTACGGAGTTTCTTATATTGGAATAAACTACCCGCTACATCACCCACTGCGCAGTGAGTTCCCCCACCGTGGATTTTTATTCGCTTGTGTTTGTGGATGAATGTTTGTTGTAATTTTATTCTAATGATTTATGCTCACTGAAAAGATAGTGGTTTACCAGAGCTTATATAAAGTATGACATAAATGTATCATGATGGCGTTTTTTTCGGAATAAAAATAGTAATAAAAAAAAATTTCTAATCCTTTTATAGGTTTCTTCGAATTGGCACATGTAATTTTGCGCCTAGTGCGCAAATCTGGCGTGGCACCAGCAAAATACTGACCCAGTTTGAGCTGTGTTCCCTGGTTGTGCTGATCCTGCGGTTTTTGTTATGTTTGTTGTTGCTGCCACATGTCGAGCTACCCTTGTCGGGCATGATTGTCTCATGTTTTTAAACACGGCTACCTCTAAGCGCTCTATTCCTTGAGTCACCGTTAGCTTTCTTGTCACTCTTGTGGTTTGTGTAGCCGTCGATTTTTTTGGCTTGGCTGTAGGTTGTTTTGAACCTGACTGTCCCGGTTGTGGTGATTTTCGAGCTTCCCCAGATGGCCTCGATCGGTGGGGTGTCTGCGTAGAACATGGCGGGTTGTGCTGGAACATGTTATCAGGGTGTCTAGATGACGCATCCCAGTTTGGATTGTCATCTCAATATCCTGTAGCAGCGTGTCTGTTGTTGGTTGTGCCATCCTGTAAAAAAAAATTATTTCAATTAATTTTGTTATTTACATTATGTAAGAATGAATGATACATGTGATGTAAATTTTGTTTGTGTTATCCAATGATGCGGACAGTCTTTTGAGGCTACGAGTATATCGTCGATGTATACAAAAACGAAATCAAGATCTCTCACGACTTCGTTGATGATACGCTGAAATGTTTGTGCAGGGTTTCTGAGTCCAGATGGCATTCGGGTGAATTCGAATAAGCCAAATGGAGTGGTAATAGCGGTTTCGGAGCAATTGGAATGAGATGGTATGCTCTGACGAGATCGTATTTGGTGAAAATTGTGAAACCATGGGTAATTTCATGTAGAAAATTTGATGTGGGGAATAGGATAACGGTCAGGAATTATGACTGCGTTAAGCCTTCTGTAGTCCCCACATGGTCGCCAATAATTGTACTTCTTCTTGACCATGTGTAGCGGACATGATAATTCTGAAGAAGATGGTTGGCAGATTCCTAGTTCCACCATATATTGGGACGCTAGGCTGCTAAGGCTGCCAAAGCTAAAGCTGCTTTGTAATGTATTGGATCAAGCCGTCTTGGTCTTGAGAATGGTAAATGCCCTGTAGACACAATGTCTATTCTTTTTAACTATCGGAAATTTGATTTACATCAAAAACGTAAAAGAATTCGCTAAAAGTAATGGTTTTCTTTAAGCATCAAAAAAGCACAGCTTGCACAGTTATATTTTCTGAAAACCCTTTGAATTAAGTATCCAACAAAGTATCTCTCTGAAACGCCTGAGTTGAAGTCCGGCTCATAAGGGATGAAATCTAATTCTGTAATGCGATGCGTTTCAATTTGCTTTTCCTCCTTGTTGCATTGAGCCTGAACCTCGTAATTAACTTTATGAGTTTCGTTTATTGGTGAGATATTTTTAATTTCGTTTAAATCTCTCTCTGAATTAGGAAGTTTTTCTTGCTCAATTTCTTCACGTATAATGATTAGGAGGTATGTGTCATTATCTTCTTCGCAGTTCGATAATGTCGTAAACGACGTTAAATATTATATTGATAACAATTTTGCTACCGTAAAACTAAATTCTTGAACTGAAATGTGTTTTCTAATAATCCTGGTTCAACCGCGATGTTAAAAAGTACTGTACACCAATATTTTATTGGACCAATGACTTAAGAAGAAATAAAATTCCGTTAATGGTCTGTATTATTTCATCGAAAGAGAATACTTTTTTTTATCATTAACCAGCTTCGTGGCTTTTAGATATTGTAGCATAGTTAGCTAAAACTTGAAAATTTCATTTGTTTCGTCATATTTTAAACCCGCTTAAATTTGTTTTGATGTTTTGAATTTAGGATGTCAAATAATTTATCTAATTTATCAAATAAATTCCATGTCGTAGGAAATTTAAACTTCACCAAATCAGAAAATTTATTTAAATTGGCAACAATTTTAATCCCGGCCACAATACTCCTGCTAAAAATTTGTGTGGCAACCTTAACATTCATTTTGTCGAAATGAATAGGATTTATATATGCTTATCATTTAATTTGGGACACATTGTATTGTAAAAGAGGACTTTTCTAATTTGTAGAGCTCCCTCACTACAACCGAACGACATAAATGATGTGAGTCAAAAATGCTGACAATTTCTGTAGGTTCCTCGAAATTTAACATCGGGTTGTCTCTAGTAGCCCCCATAGAAGCTAAAGCTTTTCTATTGTTTTAACCCTGATCACAAATAACAACCGCTCGAACACACAACCCTAAAGTTAAATATAGATCTAAATTTTCTGATATCAACTTATTTAGAGTAGCTGACTTAATTGCATTATGAGATACATAATAGCATTACATATTTTTCCAATTTTCTATTAGACCTCGAACCATGAAGATACATATTATGTGTACCAATTTTGGCTTCTCTTGAATTATCTCCTAGATCAATAAAACCGTCGATACAATCTCTTACGATGTTATAATTCAGATCTTGCCGCATTTTAATTTCATCAAACACTAGTGTACATTTCTTTCCAATAACTGTCAGTTTCCCAATTTATTCAAAAAAATTGAATTATTACATCCGTGGCCCTATTCTGGCGCTCCCTGGGAATAGGGAATTGGGAAAAATATGTTCATAGCATTTTTGTCTAAATTGTATTTTTCTGGCCTATTGAAGGAATAAGTTTAGTGCAAAACTTTTCAAAACAAAGTTAATTGGGAAACTTTTGCTCCACAAAATTTTTATAGGGAAAAATATTTTCCCATTTAACTTTGTTTCGAAAATATTTAAACCAATCTTATTGCCTCAGTAGGCCAGAAAAATACAATTTAGACAAAAGTACTACGAAAATATTTTTCCCAATTCCCTATCCCCAGGGACAACCAGAATAGTGCCACAGGGGAGAAATTTTTTATCGGTTGCAAATATGTTAGTATATATAAATGACGTCTAAATGTTGATCAAATCACAAATACAATTGAACAATTATTGAATAACCTATTCTATTCTAATCTAGGTGTCACCGTAACAATATTTATCGTGATCCTTCAGATAAATTATGTTTGTAGATAATAAAGTAAATTTATTGGGACAAACAAAGATTTTTTTTTGTCATACGTCTTGCGCCCGTGTTTTTGTTTGGATTTACAATACCAACTCATGTAATTTTTCTATATAGAAATATGGCCTATTGCATAAAACATCACAGGGCGATGCGTATTATCATTGTGTTTATAATAAATAATGGAATTATGGAGAAAGTACAATTTTACCTCAATAGGTACCGCTTCATATAACAAAAATTTCCTATGAATTTTTTTCCTCATTTTCGTTGCTTCACAACGCAATATTATAGAATTATACATTTATATTGAGTATCGCGCGCCTGGTGAACTGATATTGTAATATTTTTTTAAGCTCATGATTTCTCTATATAAATATAAACACAATGGTATTATATACAAAAAACAAATGGAGAGGAAGGATGAAGAAGTATGCATAGATCTTAGCCCGAATAGTCCCAGAATTTTTTTTAACGATTTTTTTTATTTAAACCCCAAATACAATGTCTATGGGGTCTAAAACATTGGAAAATATCTTTGGGGAATCCACCCCATTTGTAGTTTTCGGGAAAACTCCCGTTGCCATATGGCAACACCGGGACATACATAAAGAATTTTTTCAACAAAATGATTTCCATATATAATTAAATATTCATTTGAAATAAAATATAATTTTCATGTAAATTTCTTGTAAATATTTATTAAATTTAGTATTTCTTATTGTTTCGTGTGATATGGCTGAAAATATTCCACACAAAGTCCAACGTTGCATTTGACGCAAGCAGTACGTCCAATAGATTTGCAATGTTCAACAGCGCAGCGCAGCGTCTTTTATTCATTATGGGAATAACTAGGTGGTTAATTCAATCGAAACGGATTGTTGTTTCTACAGAGTTTTCGTTAACTTTACGCTTCGGATTGACTGATGAACGTGATCGTATTGGCTTCTCACCGTAATGTTAACAATAGTATTTGGCGATATGTCTTCTGAACTCGAGCTGCGACATTTTCGATTAACCCAAACGATGTAGTTACCATGCATTCTGTACAAAAACATCTACCAGCCAGGTAAAAATAGAGCTCCACCACTTTTTGCCTTTGTAGACAATGCGATTAAGGGCCACATTTTGACCTAAACGGTCGACCCCCACACATGTATTTGTTGTATTCCGTCACAACACAAGGACGAGGAACAACGACTTTGCTCTTTTGTTCTTTCGAGTAGCGAAACGCGTTAGAATACGGATGTGCCCCAAAAATGGTTGAAGCCATACAAACTACGCTATTATCGACCCATTTTATTAGACGAACTCCACTTCCAATCTTTGCTGATTTGCAGTGGCCGCGATTCTCCTTCTTCGTCTGTTTTTTCAATGGAAGTGTACATGATTTAGGTATACCGGTTTCGCGGATTGTTCCAATGCCACTATATCCGCGTGACTTCAAATGTTCTAAAAAAAGCAAGCCAGTAAATAGGTTGTCGAAGTAAAATGCAAATGACAAGTTTATTGTAGCCTCCGGTAATTCGTCGATCATGCTAACGAGTGGTGCAGCACATTTGCCATATTTTTCTTCGTAGTCCACATTCGAACGAGGATTTCTTCCTTGATAAACTTCGAAATTCACCATATATCCAGAAAGGGTGCATAATGACCAGACTTTGTAGCCAAACCGCAATGGCTTCCAAAGCAGCCTATCATACTTTCATCATATGATAAATTTGGTTTTGGATGAAAATGTAACAACATTTTGGATTTTAAACGGTCCGTAATTGGACGAGCTTCCCCATTTTATCTGGATCCATGAGCCGGCATGATTATTATCTTCAAAAAGGAGAAATTGCAAAATTTCGTTGAATCGGCTTTTTCGCATGCTGTTGAACGGAAGATAGTTCCGCAAATCGTCATCGTTGCTCCACATACTCCGAAGACTGGTGTGATAATTATAACCACTGATCAGCAGAATTTCAATAAATTTTCATAGTTTAGCAACAGTAGTTTTAGGATTGCCTTTCTCGCGAAACACTGCGTATTTGTCTGATTCGTCTGCTATAAGTTGCATCAACTCGTCGTCAAAAATTATTTCGAACTGGTCATGAGGCTTAAAATTTCGGCAATCTTCATAATTCCCTTCAGGAAGTTTTGGAGTCTCATTGTTTTTCCGTTCATTGAAGCTGAAGTTGATGGTTAGTATGATGTTGGAGAACTAGGCTCGTGTACATCTGCAAATAATGGCATACACGATGCATTTTCCACGTCCAATTCAAAGTTGGAATCATTTTCATCGTCCAAAGTTGTAATTCGGTGACCAATTCTCATTAATATTTAGCAATTTGCTTTTAGCTGGCCAGGGCAAATATCATCGAGAACCCCGCACAACTCATCTTCGCCAGCGTCCTCCCCGTTTATGAATCCACCTTTTCGCGGAGGCTCAATAAAACAGTACGAACCTCGTCCGTATCGTTATCCTCTAAACCTTCGAGTTCTTCGAGGTAATCAAGAGGCTCTTTCAACGTAAGTTTTCTTGAAAAACACATAAATAATTGTAATAATTGTATAACGAATAATAAAATTTAATAAAAAATTACCAAACAACAGAACACAATAAAACAAAAAAACTAAAACCGCAATGAATATGCACATTTTTAGATAACGGAAAAAATCTCTGCGTATGTCCCCGTGTTGCGCATGTAGCACATTCAGGGTTGATTAGCATAAAGAATACTTAATTATTTTTTAAAAATATTTTGTGGAAAAATAACGGAACTTACAAATAAAATCTAACTTACTTTTTCATATAGTCGATTTTAACTTTTTTCACAATATTTTTTTTTTTGCTTAATTTTACAGCCTCCTTCAAGTAAGAGCCATCGTCCAACTGAAATATGTAGTTTTTCTAGCCAAGTAACTGTTGTCCCTTTACAAAACAAAACTAATGGCAAAACGTTTTTAATTTTGTTGATTCTCTTTCTATATCGAAACAAAATGAGATATCATTTTTGTTGCCATTTGGAAACACGGGGACAATTCGGGTTAGTGCGTCTGTGTAGTAATTCATTTCATCTCCTTCTTCTATTTTACGAAATTACGATTTTTTTGTTTTTATTTTTGTATAAGCACACGGTATAAAAAATGAGATATAATATTTTTGTTGTTGCATTTCCGATTCCGAATGTAGTACACAGTAATAGAATATTGGCTATGTCGCTAGTTTCGTTTAAGAATAAAATAAGCGCATTTCATTTGACAAATTACAACAACAATGCTATGTATACAATAAGAATTTGGAATTCGTCGAATTCCTACAGAGTTGATTGTATTGAAATTCCAATTCTATTTTTTAGTTACTGTGCTTGTCACTAGAGTTTTCTCTAGAGAAAAAGATGAAATAAAAGAAATAGAACACGGGAATTCATTTGTTATTTCTTTTGACCAAGATTTGATTGAATTCCAATTCCAAATTCAATTCCTTGGCAAATGAAATACGCTTAATGAATGTTTTTTACTTTATGCGTGTTGTAAAAATGAGTGAGAGAAATTAGAACAAACGAAAAAACATAGCAATCAGATGAAAATATGATGTAACTTTAGAGCTACGCTTCGTTCAATATGATGTCCCATATATGGGACAAATCTTCTGAAAGGGTTTAAATATCATAATGTCTAATCAAGTAATTGTCTGGAACACAATACCACAATTTGAAAACGTGGTTTCCTTTTGTAACTTTATTCGTTGGGGCTGAAATGATACTTAGGTGATACCGCAAGTAGTAAACTTGCAAAAACATTCCCTTACTCGGGAAACATAGGTTGGTAATGGGTGTTTAATTATAAATAATTACACTTTAAATTGGTCCCCTATTAACATTTCGTCGTTAATATTTAAAATAATTATGTCTAATAACTATAGTATATAAAAAATTATTGGAAATTATATCGCATGTTTAAGTAAATAAATCAACTATTAATTTTTACACAATTAAAATGATTGACGGTTGGTTATGGTCTAAGCAAATCCGGTTTCCGTTGTAAAATAATTAGTTACGTTCGTACGGTTTTATATACGGTTTGTGAAATGATTCTCCGTACATACAAATTGATTATTTTATTTGCGCAAATTTATGGCCTGTTCAAACATTATTTGATAATCGAAAAACGAAGGATTTCAATGAAGGAGTTAAAATACTACCGAGTCTATTCGATTGTATTGTTCGTAATTGTAAACTATCCAATTTTTAGGTTCACATTTTTTGTTCTTATAGTGCTAAACCATGGCTTTGTATTTGCAACGTCTTATCTAATATTGATACACATATTTTTTGCATCGTGCTGGGCCACATATTACGATCCGTTTGTCAAATATGATTACGATGTTATCATCGTTCGGAAATTGTTAAAATTAAATAATTTTTTTAATTCGGCCGAAATGTTAAACACAAAATCTAAGATAAATTCTATATTGGACACCTCTGTGTCCATATCAATTTATGGTTCCAGTATTATTTTATTCTTCGCCTTGGGTATGGACCAAATCAACATGAAGTTTAAAGAAATCTCTATATTCCATGTAACAACCACGTACCTGATATTTAATTTAGATCATAATTTTAATGGTGACCATGGATTTGGTGCAGAAAAAACTCGACTCGGTTATTAATGCGCTAAACAATCGGATCACATACAATGCGTACGAATTGAATAAGGAGTTGGAACGAATTGTGCGATTACTTTGTAAAATACATACGCTTAAACGCTCGATCAACCGTAAATATTCAAAACGATTTTTAGTCTATTTCATTTCGAATATGGGACGTATGGCTTTCGAAATATTTCTGTACTATCACAATGTTTTTGTTGCAAACAGAAAGGATTTTGACCGTTTTTGTAATTTAGTGGCAGGCTTGCTGTTTATGATATATCATGTAATGAATTTAACGCTGATCATCAGAATACTAACGGTATTTTATAGATATCGGGATAAAATTAAGTATAAGCTGAGCGAAGTTTATTATGGGGCAAGGATTATTGATTGCAGATTTGCCGAAAGTGTGAGTATTTTTAGTGTTGTAATACAATTGTTCCTGTTTAGCCGCGTATCTCCCATTTCATATAACTAGCTAATTATATTCATATTAATAACGGTACAAATTAAAATTCTATTAATAAAATTAACCTGATATGCGTTGTTATGAGTTGCCCTTTTGGGAGTTTCAATTAAAATTTGTTTAGTTACGGAATAACATAATTTTATGTTACTTGTGAGTTCAACTATAATGGTAGTTATAAAAATTAAGCAAAGTGTTTTCATAGCCCAGTTGTATGGCTTGTTTCGCCACAGGGTAGTAACTGACAATGGCAGCATTTCGCTGAGAGTGATAAAATTCTACCGAATCTATTCGGTTGCCATATTTGTGTTGGTAAACTATTCCGCCATCATATTATCCATATTCTTATTACAACTACTACAACACGGAGCTCCTTATATGGCATCATTTATTGGAGCACTTGTAACATTCATACTAGTGATTTATGTGACTTTCTATGAAGTGATAGTGAAACATAATTATGATGCACGCTTAATAAGCAAAGTGCTAAAATTATATAATTTATGTGCCAATAGAGACATTAGCCAGAAGATTCAGTTAAATCGTTTGCTATTTGCCACAATTTATTGCTCAACATTTCTTATGGTGATCCCATTAATACTCAATCATTTTCTGAGGCATTCACGATTCGGAATAATTCATCTTGTGGCAACCTGTCTTTTATTTAACATGGAAATTGTGTTACTGATAAGTGGAATTATTTTAATCGCCCTCTTTATTATTGTAATGAACTGTATGGAAAAAAGGTTACTAAAAATCGTAAACTTGCTAAACGGCCAACAAATTCCTGCTTCGATGTGCGTACTTAGCGAAGAGCTCAACGGAATAATATTTGTATTAATAAGGATACATAAATTGAAACGATTGCTTAATGGTGGATATTCAAAGCGATTCATAATTTATTTTTTCTCAAATTGGTTACGAACGATTTGTGAAATATTTTTTTACTACTACACATTTCATAAGAGTATTAATTCGAACACATCAAATTTTGTAATCTTGCGTGAAGTTCTTCTGATGAATGTCAACATATTGTATCACATATTAAATTTGACATGGTTTATACAAGTATTAACTGTATTTTATGGAAGAGCTGATTCGATTCGGACTATTTTATATGAAGTTACATGCGCTGCACATCTAGATGAAAACCTTAAGGATACTGTAAGTACAAGCCTCTGTAGGAAATATATTTGTTCATTAAAAGAGTAAGCTGAATTCTTCTTTAGTTGTAAGCCGTGACAGGGCGGCCAATGAGTAGGCTAGTAGAGCATGGGTTGCCCATGCCCAGTTATCGCACACAAAATAAAAAACAAGTACAAGTTTGCAATTCTGTATAAAATTACGTAGGCTAGATTCCCTATATCGCATTGCCTAACGCCAATAAAACTTTAATATCGACAAAATGCGCAAGTACAAAATCAATAGTTTTGAGTCAGGCAATAATCAATTAACCCTCAAATACATATTCTCGCCTAAAGACGAACTTTATTTAAACTGTTAAGGTGAATTTATTTGTCTCTGTAGTTGTAGTTGTTATATTTTTGTAAACAAATTTCACCTACATTTCATTTTGTAAAATTTATTGCCCCTTCGGAGTAAAAAATATTCATTGTGTAGATTAATTTGCTGAAGGCAGGTACCTTAACAAAAATAAATTCCTAACTTCGCTTCAAAGAGCAGCAAATTTTTTTTGCAGAAAATTGTGCGACAGAGTTAAATAAATTCACCTTAATGCTTGATTTACATGTTCCAATTTTTTTTTTCAGTAAAAAATGAAAGGTTAAGTATATTACGATTTTCGTTTGCGAGAGGAGCTAGAAACAAATTCCAGTAAAATAAAATTGGATTTTTTTTCTTTTTAATTTGAGCAAATGTTGGCATAAAACTGGGAATGGTGCCATAAAATATAGTTTCTACGAGTATTTTTATAGCAGTAAAATGAAAAAAATTCAAAAACTTTCAAATAAACATCAAGCAGCTATAAACATCATTCAAACAAAACGAGCAAACATGAGCGGTAATTAAATATTTTATTTTTACTTGCAATTCGATTTTGTTCGTTATCTAATTTAAACGCAAGCTGTTCGAACAGTGAAAATTTATGGGACATACAAAAAAATTATAGCATTGCCTTATTTGTTTATATTGCTGACTCTTTTTAACTAATAACTTTTTTTATATGCGTGCAGCTCTATTTTTCAGTAAAAAAATTTGTTGGGAAAAAAAATTGGAACATGTAAATCGTGCATAAGTCTAATGGTTGGTTCACGTACGTGATCAAAAAAATTTGATCACAATATGAAGTTAGAAACAAAAGCTATTGCTCTAAATATTAAGCTATTTTACTTCACGTTTCATTTGTCATTTTCAACCATTTTAATTTGTGTGTTGTGTGTTGTGGTGACGACTGATAATTAAATAAAATAAAATAAAAACATTCATTTCATTTTTCATCAACATTCGTTCATGGTTGAGTTTGCTAAATCACAAATCGAATGAATGAGTGATAAATTGATGAAAAGTTTTGAAGATGCCCGTAACAATCTGTTTCAATTTCGGCATTTGCAGTTGTGTCACAATTTGGCGGATTGAAGTAAAGTTCCGAGCCCAAAGATCGTGTTAGCTTCTACTTCCGATATTGAATGTGGATAAGCACTTGATTTGTTTGTACAATGAGTTTCAAATTCTAACAACAGCATTATTCTAACGAATCGTACCTCGCCTGGGACTTTTGCTCGCGATTTAATAGAAAACGGTTTGAATCGGCGTAAAATTATTGTACGAACAATATGCGATAGTATAAATATAAATTAAAGTATGTATTTCATTTTTCATAAAATAAAGACAAAAGTGGAAAAAAATTGATTTAATTCAATCTTGTCCGATCTAGCCAATCCAATTATTTATTACTCTACCCATCACTTTTCTGCTTATTGTGATAAGGGATTACAATTGGCGCCGTGCATCGGTGTGATCATTTTATGGTGGCTAGTTAAATTCATTTGTACCAGCTGGTCGCCTATATCTGCACCTTTCGGATCCTTCGTAGTACGTCCAAATCGCTTAAATTATTGCTGTAATATTCATTCAAAAGTTAAATGGAGATAATTTAGTGATTTAAACAAACGATCTACTCACATGACTACAGCTGTCAAACGCTTATTTAAAATTAAGTTTTCTAGCACATCTAATTTACGTTTATGATTATCCTGTTTTACTGTAATATTAGCGATGTGGCACAGAATCGCTTGAAATGGTCAGTGATCGCATCGGCTGTCCTAATTCCGAATTTTATTCAATGTAATAATTCCGCAATTACACAACATTTTAGTACACAAGATATTTTGAAAATACGTCGCACAAAATTATAAATTGTTTTCACATTTTTAATACATTTATTAAATATTAAAATTAATTAATTATGTAAACGCACGACAAAATTAAAACACCAAATGCCGTAAATGAAAATGGCGCGTGTTTTGTTTGTTTTTGATATTGACGTGAGTCATATAGAAATGTCAGAAAAACAGCAAAACTATTTATCCCTTTTCCCACTTACCCACATAATTGTGTGGGTAGGACAACATTATCATGTTTTGTATGTGATTTGAACCAACTTACACATTTGTGCATTCTTTTCACACAATTGTGTTGATTTTACATCAAATCAACCGAAATTATTTATCAAAAAGGCGTTACGTACTCTTTCTTTACTTACACATTTGTGTGGTTTGGACTTAAATTAGGCCATTTTTTTGTTTGTAGAAAAGGGATATAATGAGCGTCATTGTTGCTCATAATTTGTTTTTTGTTTTTTCTATGTTGGATGCTTGCGATCAAAAATTTGCCCAAAGATAAAAATATTTCATCTCAGGCGGGGAAATTTCAACGATTTGATTGGCTTGATTCGCGAATCATTTTTTGATCACGTACGTGAACCCGCGTTAAAGGGAAAAATACAAAAAACAAAAACTAGGAGGTATGTTTTGTTTGTTATTATATAATTCAGAAGTGCATTTCGATCACGATTTTTTTTTTAATTTCAATTTTTCATTATTGTTTTAGTGTTTTTATGCATGAATGAGGCGTGGCTACGCATATCTGATCTTCAGATCTATTTTGTTTTTTGTTGTTTGTAAAAACATAAAAAAGAAATCTAGAACAAATGCGTCATATGTGATTTCTATTGGCCGTATACAAATACTATCAAATAGGAGTTAAAAAGTGGCATTATCCGCGTGTATAGCCGATTATTGTACGGCTTATAGAATATGATTGTGTTCGGTTTTGACCTAACCTAAAACTTAAAATACGCATATCTACAATCATACTACATTAATTGCCTAGTAGTGGTTAATATACTTTTGATCTCTTGTTTACTTTTGCTTATGAATCGAAAAAAATCAACATAGTGTAGTGTTGTTGGTTTATGGAATAAAAACAAAACACACAGCAGTATGCATGTATAAAAGTTAAATAATTTGAAGTCAATTAGTGCATTCATGTCCTAATTTTCATGGAAATGTTTTGAATAATAAAGAAATCTCGCGTTAACACAAAATGCATTAATAATGCATGTATGAACAACGCATGACGGGTATAGAAACATGAACAAAATGTGTAAGCAAAATAAATAAAATTTAGTAAAAGTGAAAGGACCCCGCACAAATCTTATGGAAATTGAATTTCGGTCAAATGATTTGAAATATTCAGAATAGTTTTTTCAAGTCATGCTGATCAAAAGTCTCCATGGGCACAAAGTGCCTAGATGCTGTTGCCAAGTTTTAAGCGATGTAAAGTTAAAAAACTTCATTATTATACGCATCATATTATTCCACCGTAAATAAAATAATTGGAAATTTCCATTACTTTTTTTTTGTATATTTGTGTTTTTTGTTTTTATTTAAATATATTATTTAAATATAAATATATTATTTAATATATGCACCATCTGGTTGTAATTTGTTTGTTTGTGCGATTTTAGCTGAAACAAAAAGGATTTTAAATAAATATGTCATTATGCGCACGTTAATATTCGAATATATACACACAAAAAAATAAGCGGTGTTAATAGATTTTTTATCCTAATGACTAGTTTATTTTTATCCATTCGGATAATTATTTTAGAATTCAACACCGCATCATCGGATAGATATTTAAGTTTATCCGATAGGATAACTATTTTTGAAAATAAAATTTGTTACCTCTTTTGGTGTTAAGGAATTTTCAACCGTTTGTGAATATGTTTTATATTACTAGGGAAACCCCCAAAAACTCAGGAAAACTCCGTTTGGATAAAATTTAATCCTTTTTTGGAGTTTATTATAAAAAAAAATTTCAAGGATTGACGATTTTAAATATTACATTTCAGTCTTCATTTGAATTTTGAGGATATTACTTCAAAATTTCATTTCATTTTTGTAAATGTAACATAAAAAGTTGTAGTACTGTATATTAAAGTGAATTGTGGAAATATTCAGGTGAGATCATCATTGTTAAGAATCTATTTGGCAAGCAATGCGTAAAATAGGACGGTAAAAGTAAACTGCGAAAGAGTTGGGAGTGCTTCGGCCCCAGAACAGATTGCATAGATTAAAAGATAAAAAAAAAGAATCTATTAAAATGGTAAACAAATAAATTAATGAAAAAAATGTGTGAATGAAAAATTAATTCTAATTTTTGTTTTTTTAATTTATTTAGAATTTGATGACAATTTCAGTGTGCTGCTTGTTTTGAAACATCTTTGCCATACTAAGAGAGAGAAAAATGTATGAACGACTGCCGTAAACCTACAGCCATATTCATTTTTAGTGTTTGAAAAAGTAAGTGTACTAGTAATTCATATTTATAAATTAAAACATAAAATAAAATAATAACATATATTTTCAGAATGGAACAACTATAACAGATGTAATTACGCAGCCACACCTGATTCTTGGAGGTCCATCAAAAAATCTAGCTTTGTCATACAGCATTATTAGCGATAGTAAGGAAATTCCGCTATCATTGATTTTATAACCATTAATGTCTTTACAACGTTATTCAAGGCATTTTACCAAATTGTAAACCATATATTATTTACAAAAATAAAATAAAAATAATTATAAAATTAAAATTTATGTTATTTACTTATTTCAAAAATTCCCAATTTGGGTCTTTAAAATGCCCAAGAGGATATTTCCAAAAGATAAAAGAGGTGTTACGAAGTTCAACAAATCGGTGTTAATATAATAATTATTTTAATGGATATAATTTATAAACAAATTTGGTGTAAAAGTTTTTATCCAATAGTATTTTTTGACAATTTTATTATAACATCCGATTGGATTCAAATTATAAATATCCGAACGGTGGGACACTATGTAACACCGATTCGGTGTTGTGGTGACCTTTTATTTTTTTGTGTGTATCTGCGATCGAAACGTATTAAAATATTAGTATTTCCATCGCTTAAAACTCGGCTTCAACAGCATCTAGGCACTTTGTGTCCATGGAGACTTTTGATCAGCATGACTTGAAGAAACTAATCTGAAAATTTCAAATCATTTGACCGAAATTCAATTTCCATAAGATTTGTGCGGGGTCCTTTATTTTCGTATGTCCTAAGAACGTTCTTACTTTTATAATTCGATCTCTGTTGGTTTTTTACACTTGCATATTGTAAATTGCAACTTCTGATGTAGCAATGATATCAAGATGGTTCCCAGAATTTATTACAATATATATAATTACAATTCAGTGATTAAATGAAAACCACCCCTATGATTTGCCTAAGGGAAAATTGCATCCCAAAACAATTATTATCATCAACCAATCAATGAAATCTTAGACCACATCAATCAGATTAGACGGAATTGGCCTCAGACGATATAGACCTACAGATGTGTACTAAAATGTCGATTTTAGTGAGTTCAATTATTTATTACACCAGACCGCCACCAGACATTGAATCAAACGTTTCTCTTCGATATATGTATAACGATTTATAAGCTCACGATAGAAAAGCCCCATACCATAAATTAATCTGTTACGATTGATATGATGATCAGTGTTGTGCGTCAACGCGTATTACCGAATTGTCTCCATGTTGGTGTCGAAAATAGCGTAGACAATTGATAGGTAGATAGTGTCGAGAATTGGTAGGATATGTAGAAAATTTATAGACAATGTAGATTATTACTTTTTTGTTGTTTTTCGTTGTTTTTCTGTGTGAAAGATTTCCAGTTTAAATTGGGTTTTATCTATATTTTGTCAGTTAAAATTAAATTTTTATTAAACAAATAGGTAAGATTGAATGTCTTGGTCAATGGATGTCTTTAATATTGGTACAACCATACGCGACTTACAAGGCTAAATTCGGTTATGGTTTCGCAATACCAAATGCGGTCTGTCATGAACATTTTCGAAACAAATACTTCATGTATGATTTTAACATCCGGTTTTGAGCAACGTGGTTGTACTATACAAAACTTATAGCGTAAATGAGTTTTGTTGATTGTTTACTGTTTTGGTTGTATATTTTGATCCAAATTGAATATAAAAAAAGATAAATCTAACAGATAATGTAATTTTCCAGACTAAAATTGTCTGATAGCTTGATATAATCTTGTCATTAACAAGTTACAGGTAGAGTTTTTTAATGTAGGTGATATAAATTTTGCTCGGGTTAGTTCAGGATTACATTTGGCCCAGACACTCACCAATTGATTATCAACCGACGTTTGTGTTTCCTGGGCCTTTTTAAATGGAGTTATCTTTCTTGAAATTGGGGGCGAGTGGCATATATAGATAAAACAACAACAACTTTATCACTAAAGTCAAGCAACCATTGCTTGGATTATTACAAGGTCTCCGGGTGACCACTTGGGAACATAATAGAAAAAAAAATGAATAATGAAGTGGAATGAAACCTCCTTCCAACCGTACCAGTGTACAAAAGAAGAATGATCAGAAGCCCTGGAAGCTGGCTAGGATTAATCATTCATTGATCCGTGTTCAAAATGATTACAGAAACCAATATTAGAATAAATAATACGACATGGCAAATATCAACCACTCGATTATCGTAGACGGACACGAATTTTAAATTGAAAATCAAAACTATAACAGAAACGTGAAGGCTTAGCAACAATTAGAGAAAACAGAAAAACTTGGCCCCCGTGCAGTGATATGAAACAGTAGTGAAATAAAACCAAATGAATTAACTTAATATATTCTCTGGACGCGATGAATAAGGCACACTCCCTGTGATCGTTAATTATAGATAAAAGGAAAAATAAAGCTTAAAGTATCAGGTGAACCTTCAGTCATATTTTGGCATTTATTAGGATTATGAACCCGAGGAACTTGTACTCGTGTGGTCATTATTTGTCTCAAAATGTGTTTATGCTTTATCATTTTATTGCGTGGTGATGGTGTTGAACAATGTAAAGGGTCTTTCAATAGGGATGCTCGTAATCTGTTGGGTTATACCATCCATGTTGTTAGATATTGTCAAATCTGTTGTGAATTGATCAGTGTACAGCAAATTGCCGAAAACAAGCAACAAGTTCCTGCTCCCCCCCCCTATCCCCTCTCCTTCCACCATTTAATCATCCCAAGGACAGGCAATATTTAAAACCGATTTTTATCGTGTAAATGATTTTAAAAATTTGCTCATTCAACAATTTCGCACTTTAACCGTAACATAAGTCGCACTTTAAACGTAACATTACCATATCATATTTTTCAATGTGACGAAAGAATGAATTCCATCTTGAAATGGTTTGTTTGATTACAAAGGAATAATAGAATTTTGATAATTTTTTTTTACTTTGGTTTTCGATTGTAATAATGTTATTGTGATTGTTCCGGATATTGTTCGCGACCTGATGAGAGAGAAGGCTGATTTTTTACAAATCAAAAATCTTATCCGTTCGAAACTGATTGTTGTGATTTTTACACATTTTCCATCATAAGATAAAATTTAAATTTTTATAATTACTAACAGAAATATAATTTTCGACATTGTCTACATTCTTTACATTGTCAACGCCATTTTCTTAATTTTCTACATACATTGCCTACACGTGTAGAATATTAATTACCTACGCGGTGTAGACAATACGGCACATTACTGACGATGATCGATTTATGAGCTCCGAAGATTGATTTATGAGCTCCGATAGTAGCTCAAATACCCATACACCAAATCCAACATAGAAATATTTAAATTTTTACTTTATAAATGAGTGGGGTTCATGCTAAAGGGTAGCAGTACAAAAACTAAAATTATCGCTAATTATTTCGGCTCATAAATAGCACATATCCCAAATAAAAATAATATTTCTAGAGGGAGGCCCCAACGGAGCTCAAAATTATTCATTTGGAGATTTCAAAAGCTCATAAATAGTTTATAGTTCCGCCTTGTTTTGTTTCTTGCATGGTTCCCAGGCTAAGTAACTCAACAAACTTAAAAATGTCCATGCCCTTTTAAAATTAATTTCTCTTATGTTATAGGTATATATATTATATGTACATACATAGGCTTTACAATTTATATAACTAATAATGCTTTGTAAAATAATAAATTAGTGCACAACAAATATTTTAAAGTAATCTTAAATATCAAAGCATGTACATATATAATAAATAAAAATATAAATAGTGTGTATCAATCGGATATATCATCGGTATATCATCACCAATCGGAAATTTGCTGAACTTATTTTCATGAAAAATTTTGATAAACTATTTTTCTTTTAAAATTTATATATTAAAATTGAAAAATATTTAGAAAAGAAGAAAACTAGGCACGAGATAAAGAATTCTAGTTGATTCTTGTGAAAGATTTTTTTGTCTACTGTAGTTGCACATTCCAATCGAACCTGCACAACTTGTCCAAGTTTGAGAGCTAATAACAAAAAACTAAAAGAAAAATTGGAAAAACTAGAAAAACTAGGCACGAGTTTTACATGTTATCTAATGAATATAAAAAAATTCTAGAAGAAAACGTTCACACAAGTGCTTATCGAACCTGCACAAGATACCATTACTTTGGTACAAGACCCTCTTAACAAAAGTAAAATGTATAATAATTCGGTTTTGATGAATGCGTTTATTGTTTGGAATGGTTTAAATTTTTTTAAAATACTTGTATATTTAACTGTACAGAGAAATTATTAATGTAAGTAATTATAATTTGTAATACTATTTTCATACCTCTTATACCTCTTTGTAAATAATTTTGTATATAGATGAGGATTGTTAGTTTTTTTTTTCTTTTGTGATTTTTCTTTTTATAGTATAAAAGCTTCGGCTTATGCTTGTAAATAGTTATGTAATAAATAAAACAAATAAATAAAATAAAATAAATCATTTATCAAAAGTGTAGCTACACAAATAAACAGTTATCCAATTTAATTCACAGAAGAAAATGTAGCAGGGTTGAATGTTCTTCATTTAATTTTAAAAATCATTTGTATACGAACTTCAAATTTAAAAATCATAAACAGCAAAAATATAAAAAGCATCTCAAGAATATTAAACAAATTTTTTTATTTATCTTTTATTCTGTCCTCTAGGCCTAGGCACTCTCAACTCTAGTTTTTCCCGTCCTTACGTTTTCGCTATTTTCCATCCAATTCGAGGACGTACGGCTGTATGCCCGATTTTCGTAGAACCAACTGCACATTGCATAGGCAGCCTATAGTAGCGACCTTTTTATATATAATGTAACGTTTAATTATATCTTTGCCCGGTCGTCGTTTTTATATTAAACCGTGGTTGTAAATAAATAGATGAATATTGTAATGTTTGAGTGCCGTCGGATTGTGTATACTCTTATGCATTAATTTTAATAGCCACCATATTAGCGCGACCATTAAAAAATTTGTCAGCGATTTTAGAAAACCGTTTCACTTGAGAAACTTGATTTGAAAGTGTACCTAAGGGTTTTTTGAGGGTCATAACCAAATAATTCTAAATATGTCTATTTAGATCTGCGAATATCATCAAAATTAATGCATATGAGTACTCACATTTCTTGGCATTCAAATAACACCAACACTTTCACATTTAATATCGCAAGTGAAGCGGTTTTCTAAAATCGGGGAAACATTCTTCGAGGGTCGCGTTAATATGGCGGTTATCAAAATTAATCCATAAGAATACACACAATCCGACGGTATTCACAGATCTGATAAGACATCTCTAGAATTATTTGATATGGCCTTCAAAAGCCCCCTACACTTTCATATCCCCTAGAGTAAAGCAATCCCTACACTTTGATATAAAATATCGCAAGAGAAGCCGATTTCTAAAATTGGTTAAATATTAGATTCGCGTGAGTATGGTGGTTATCTTAGTTAATCCGGAAGTATACATACAATCCGACGGCGGTTTTCACAGATCTAAATAGACATCTCTAGAATTAGTTGATTATGGCCTTCAAACAACCCCTTCACTTTCATATTGCAGGGTCGTGTTAATTTGAAGGTTGTCAAGGTTAATCCATAAAATTACACAAAATCTGTAATGAGAGTGACTAGGAGCAAACAAAGGAGCGATCTGGATTCTTCAACTTAGCTTGGTTATTTTTGCTCTGTTAGCAGGGATATCCATACAATGATTTCGGGATGTCAGTTAACTCCGGCTAGGACTCAGAGTAGTGGGGTTTATTGCCGAAATGTGTATGGACCAGTTTTAGACCGCAGGACGAAGATTAGGGAAAGCGATCAATTAAAAGGACCATGACCAACTCACCTGGGCATTCAATCTCATACCGATTCTCTAGCTAGATCATCTCCCAATAATTTAGACTACTAGTTCGGCATAGTTTGTTTTAAAATAAAAGGAAGCAAAATTGCAAATTCGGAATTCAGGAGTTTAATAAAAAAAAAAACCTTAAATAAACAAAAAACAAATAATAATTATAGATATACAATAAAACTAGCTACCCTACACCTTGCTACTCTAAACTTAATACTAAATACATATGTTCTACACTACAACTATTCTAATGGTGCAAAAGTTAGTACTGTATATAGAATATATAGTGATATATTTTATCAAAGATAATAATTTTGTCTAGCACTCCATTGATCCACTGTATTCGCCATATGAACTTAGATCTCAAGGCTGTACGTTTTAGTTAGGCACTTATTACATTTAATAAAATTTTAGTAACAGTTCTTTTTAAATCTTTTAGTAACATTTAGTTCTAAGTTAAACTTTTCGTTCCAATTAATGCTAAATAGTTTTTTTGGTCACTAGAACTACATAACTTTATTCATTTTAATTTCTATTCACTTTCTGCACTACACGAGTATTATAAAATAGTATTTGTATTATTATTGTAATTATTAAATAAAGTTTTCTAATCAGACTAATTATTATCCTAAAACTAACTTATTTTAATCAATTAATTTTTTTCCGGCCATTATTGCCGCTTTTATTAATACATTTTTATTCTTTTCGTTTATCACAACACGACTGAACGGCTACATTTCTTTTCACCTTCTGTCAGGGGTATACAAACAAACCTTGTGACGATTTGCAAAGCGAATCGTAACCAATCCTACAACATTTACAGATTTGAATAAACGTCTCTAACATTACTTGATTATGGCCTTCAAAAGCCCCTAAACGGTGTTCTAAGATCGAAAATACATTTAATTTCCAAGATATTTTCTATATCTTTGATTCGTGATTTTTAAATTTAAGATCGTATAAAAATGATTTTTAAAATTAAATAAAGAAAAATCAACCTTGCTACATTTTCTTCTGTGTATAATTACACTTTTGATTAAATTGTGTAAATACACTTTTGATAGTTGTTTATTTGTGTTGTTACACTTTTGTTAAATGATTTATACTTCACACAGGGGTAGTGGAGGCAATGCAGGGAAAATTCTGTTCAAAGTCATGGACACTATACATGCCACAACCAATACACATCGCCTTCTGCTCTCCATGTTAGATTCGGCTGAAGCAGGCATCTCTGTTTTACCAAGCGGTTTGCAATAAATATATCACAATTAAGTGATCCACGCAGGTAATTTGTGGGGTGAGCGGCGGATCACGTACCTATTCTCCCAAAAAAACATCTATATATGTCACCTACACAGAGGCCTCCGATTATTTTATCGGATTCATCACAACAGCGACATCGGTAAATGTTAAGTGGCAATGCTATAAAATGGGAACATGCAACGTGCTAAGCCTATTAAGATAGAGAAATATCGAGAACCGTTCAAACTAAGCGCCAAAAAGAGCAAAAAAGCTTAGATGGTTTAGTAATGGGAGACATGATATTACCAATATGGTTACCCTCTATATTACGGCGACTATCAGAATCTGGGAGAATTTGGAGTCGGTTTTCTCGTTCACCGGCAAGTGCAGTAGCATATTATCAATTTCTTCCTTGTCATCGTCTGTAATATCTCGCACAATGATGTCAAAATTACCGTGGGCGACTTCAATACTCTAATCGGTAGGAGCGTGAGCACCAACAACAGCCAACAGCGAAAATTTTTGGGCTGCGCTTATATGTCTCAGAATTCCGGAATAGCTATTTGTCTCTGTAAGCGAATACCATCTGGCTTACTGGTTAGAATTGTAGTGCAAGGCATAGTATCTGATCACTTTGACACATCCATACGCAATTAACGATCCCCATCACAACGAATGAGAAAAGTGTTCCTCGACAATCAGTCGATGTACGTCGCAGGGGACGACCTAGAACAAATAGGAGATCGAAACTGGAGTTAGAGACAAAGAGAGAGAGAGAGAGAGAGAGAGAGAGAGAGAGAGAGAGAGAGAGAAAAAAAATATTTCTACAATGATCGCATATACGATGTTTTTCAGTTAATAGTCCTGCTTACTAGCATAAGATTGATTACCTCACTTACAGGTTGGTCCAAACACGCTAGAAATAATCCAGTCATGGTAGCTCCTGTCTTCACATTAATAATAAAGTCACCCTCAATGTCAAGGAATGCTATTAACGAGTATTTGTACGAGTCTAGTGATTTCTAGGCCATGCACACTAGGGAGTGTAAAGCTACAGAATTCCTGTAACAGTAACCATGCTGAGTAGTGATGAGCTGCATCGACTCCTCAGAGCTTCCTCGGAAGTGAGTTTTCATAAGGAGCTTCAATGATACCCTTCCTCAAGATTTCTATGAATCATCTGGTTTAATCAAATAACTGGAAGTGGTTGGATTAGTAGTGAGAATCTTCTTCATGCGGGACGTCTCGGAAACTCCTTCGTTCTGTTCTAGATATTACTTTTAGCTTGGTTAGAAGATTGGTTTTAGCTTGTTCTAAACTTTAGTTCAAGGTAAAGGTCATCTAGAGAAATGTTTCAGTCATTTATGGTATTATCTACCGAACAATTCAGTTATTTTGCTGTCCTCGGGGACTCAGAGGCCTCCGTAAGTAAGTTATTTTTACACAATTTCCCTATAAATGTTTAATTTTGTATTAGTATCGTTTCTAAAGACATTCCGGGTAGCATAAGTCTCATGAAAGATATTGTCAAAAGTGAGAGTCCTATCTAACACTTCCCGACCAGGAAATCCGCTATTTACTAAGTGTTTAAATATGAAACCGGAATTTACCAATAAATGGTGCCACCTGTCAATGTAACTTTCGACAAACCACGTCATTAGCGCCATTGTTTTCTTTTGATATCTGTTAACAACATTCAATTCATAACTTAAAAGTTTCATACAATAACGCATGATTTTACGTGTTAAAAATGTCGAGTTGTTTGCCTACATTTTATGATTTGGGGACATCATTGATTTTTTGTAATCATTTGAAGAAAACTGCTGCGGAAGTCACAGTCTGCTGTAGAAGACCACCAAAAAAGTTTGAAGACAGTGAATCGCAAGCATTTTTGGATGAGGATGAGGCTCAAACACAAAACCAACTCGCAGATCAATTGAATGTGTCACGAGAAGCCGTCTCTATACGTTTAAAAGCCATGGGCAACAGGAAAATAGAAAAACCACTTGCGAAATGTTGCTCTTTAGATACAAAAGAAAGTAATTTCTCCATCGAATTGTGACTTTCGATGAAAAGTCGATCTGTTTTGAGAATCGAAAGCGCAAAATGTTTTGAGTTGAACCAGGACAACTATCGACATCGACTGGGGCGAAAGACAATGCTCTGTTTTTGGTGGGATCAGAAGAGTGCGATTTATTTTAAGCTGCTAAAACCTAATGAAACCGCAAGTAGTGAACGCTACCAACAACAAATGATCAATTTGAAACGAGCTTTGCGTGAAAAACCGGTCATGGAAACGTTGGAAACACTTAGTTGGATGTGGCACGGGCTTGCTGAGGAGCACTTCACTTCCTACGAAAATGTACTATGGCTTGATAAATGGTTTGCCTCAAAAGAAGAACAGTTTTTTGGTTTGGCATCCACGCATTGCAAGAAAAATGGGAAAAATGTATCACTAATAAAGGGCAATATGTACTTTGAATAATATACTCTTAATCATTATCAATTATCATACGATGAACGTGTACTTTCTACTAAAAAATTCCGAATTCATATTTACACACCTGGTATTACCAAGTAATGAAAATGTTAATGACCTTTTTCATTGATGTCCCGGTTATTTGGTGCACTTTCCTTTTCATGATCCATATACCAGCAAAATTTTGTAGTCTGGCCTTTAAATCGGCCCAGATTAATCCACCGGCCGCTGGTCTCACTGTATGATTCAATAACTTTTGGTATAGCGGCCAATAGGCTCAAATGCCGCAGATCTGGTTTTTATTTGCCCACAGTTCTAGAATATAAACTAAATTTTGCTGCCAAATTTTCGTATGATGTATGTATCTTGATTTGGATTATGCGGAATTCTTGTAGAATTCCGCCGAATCGCCCACCGCCTTCCGTGAATTGGATAGGTTTCATACTTCTCCGGAATGACCTCCTGTACTCTCTCGCCTGCTCCATTATGCATATTTGCTCTAAAATTTATTGGTTTGAAGCCGAAATTGGCCCGAAGCCAAACTAACTAGGGATTTCGAATTTATAATCATAGTGGAATATATAGTCTCCTATAATTAAAAAATTAATATTAAATTAAGAAACAAAAATTTTTTGACAGTTTTAATAACATTTGCGTGCTGTTCCCCGAAACACTTACGGCACTTGATAGGTGGCGGGATAAAATTCGGTTTAAACTGTCCGAGGTATATTATGAGCTGATTAGATCTTATTATGTTAATATTAATGACAGTACAAATTAAAATTGTATTCATTAAATTACCCTAAACTGCCCTTTTGGGACTTTCAATTAAATTTCGTTTTTTTTGGAAATAATCCATTGTGACGTTTATAAGAGTACCCTCTATTTCATGTTAATTTCAAGTGCAGCTATAATGGAATTAATAAAAATTAAGCAATGCATTTTAATAGCCCAGTTGTATGGATTATTTCGACACAGGGTAGTAATTAACAATGGCAAAATCTCTTTGCGAGAGATTAAATTTTACCGAATCTATTCGGTCGCGATATTTGTGTTGGTAAACTATTGCGTCCTCAAACTATGGATATACTTAATAAAATTAATACAAAATGGAGTTCCTTATTTGACTTCGTTTATTGGTTCTCTTATAACATTTGTACTCGTGATTTATGTGACTTTTTATGAACTGATGTTGAAACATAATTACGATGAACGCTTAATAAAAAAAGTGTTAAAATTATATCATTTATGTGCGTGTGCAGATAATAACAATAAACAGACGACTAATTTAAATCAATTGCTATTTACCACAATCTACTTTTCAACATTCCTTATCGTAACTGCACTAATAAAAAGTCATTTTCAGAAGCATCCAGAAAACGAATTAATTCACCTGCTAGCAAGCTGTATTTTATTTAATATGGAAGTTGTGCTTTTAGTAAGCGGAATTGTCATAGCCGCCGTTTTTGTTTTTGTAATGAACTGTATGGAAAAACAGTTACTAAGAGTTGTACAATTGATAAACGGTCATCAAAATACTAACACCTTATGTGTACTTAGCGATGAACTCGACCGAATAATTCTTGTTGCACTTAAAGTACACAAATTGAAACGATTACTTAATAGTCGATATGCAAAGCGATTTATAATTTTTATGTTTTCAAATTGGTTGCGAACGATTTGTGAAATATTTTTTCACTATTATGCATTTAATAAGATGTATAATTCAAACAAATCCAATTTTGTGGTGTTGAGTGAAATTTTTCAAATGAATATGTACCTGATGTATCACATTGTCAATTTAAAATGCTTTATACAATTACTAACGATATTTTACGGAAGAGTGGAGGGAATTCGATCTATTTTATGTGATGTTACATACGCAGCACATCTAGATGAAAGACTGGTGGACACTGTAAGTCATCAAACCTTGTTGAAAATATTTTAAGAATTTTTAAAAGTAGGTGATGCATTTTCTTTAATATCCTTTAAAAGATTTTTTTTTCGATATGATTCATATATTGATGTTCCATGAGATTATAAATTTTTTCATTTTGTTTCCGTGTTTCGGAATTAATTTAATTAGTGCAAAATAAAAAATTAAAAAAATCCTTAAAAAATCGCTTTTATGCTGGGTATATGACATCGTGTACAAATTTCGTGAAATACTCTATGCCCCGCCTACTAGTTCCATATTTGAGTTGAAATATGTTTAACTTTGTTGTTGTTTTAATACATTTTGTGTGATACCATTGTATTTTCCAAACTAACTTCTCATGTCATGTACACAGTCTTACACGCTGTAAGCTTATACCGGTAAATACAATGCTGATGAGATGATTTATTAAAAATCTAAAAAAAATAATATTACGTTATTTTGATTATGTTATAAAGGCAGAATTAATTTCCACTACAGCCTTTCCTCGAATAAAAGGACTAGTCCTTTTATTCGGGAAAATACTATTTATCCATTTTTTAGAAATCGTTTTAGAAATTAATTCGAATCGAAAGACCTTCAAATAAAGGGACCAGTCCTTTTGTTCGAATAAAAAGAACTGATTCACTAAAACGAATAAAGATGAAATTGTTAATACTAACTAATAAACCAAAATGAGTAAGGTTTAGCTGATATGTATGAAAAACAATGTTGTTTCATTCATTTCATAGTTTATTATAAAATAATTTTCAAAATTAAACATTAATAAATGTATGTACAAAAAGAAATTTTATGTAGAAACTTCACGTAGAATCTTTGGAAATTAAATTATAATTATTGTTGATATGTTGTGTGATTTAGTAAGAATTTGAATGCTATGTAAGTTCAAATTGACCATTTGGTTCCTACGTGAAATTTTATGATCATTTAGGTCATAACATTTCTCGTTGAAGCTGAATGATTGGTTTGAGTTTAATGTCTGAATTCTTAATAAATCACGAATGAATTCTCTGGAGAATCCCATTCATAGCTGGTTTCTGATAATTTGTAACATTCGTTGTCTAACTGAATCATTTTTATATTTAGTTTTTGTAGTATTGCCACCGCCTTTCTCCCAATACCGGATTGAGTGCATTCTTCTTTTAAAAATACCCTTTCATCATATTCATCGAAAAGTTGATGCAATTCCTCGTCTTTCCCCAATAGTTCCAATAACCATATTGTAAAATCGGAAAGATCTTTACAAACATAGTGCATCACACAAGTAAAGAAACATTTTTTTTGTGTGTAACGGCCAAAACCAATCTGCCAATACTTCATCAAAGTAGCACACATCGCGCATTACTACACCATGCACTTCTTCCCATTCGACGCGTAGGAAGTGCGGTGATAAAAGGTTTCGTAACGGCTCGTGAAGTAAATTAAAATTATAATTTTCCTTAGAACCAATACCGCATATTTTAAAAGCTTTCTGGATTACATCAGCGGGTTGGGTTTTAACCCAATGTAATACCCACTTTGAACCTCATGCGTCGACGCTTTTGGGTTGCTTAGTTTTGTTTGTAGTTCCTTGTTTCTAAAAGCTTCGCTAATGTAAGTATCATAAGCGTCGTTTAATGATGATTTGAAACTTCTATTGCCACATACGTCCAGAGGTTGGAGAAGTCCTGAAAGTTTCGGTGGAATTAAGATTATGAAAATGTTATGTTTCTCCAATGTTTTTGATTTTGCATATTTTATGTGTGGTCCGTAGTGATCCATTAGTAATAGAACTGGTTGACGATAAAAACAAGTCTCGGTAAGTTTTAAAAATAAATGTTCGATGTATTGAGACAAAATTGCGTCATTCCACATGCCAGTAGTATTAACGTTGGCCAGACACCAATCACTGACGGTTGGCTTCTTTATTAATTGTGCAAAAAGCAAATGGGGATAGTAAATTTTTCCATCCATCCCTTCCCTATTGCGAATATCGCGGTAAAGCGTTTGTGTGATGACGAAGCATTTCTTATCAACACCTCTCTGGCTCTGGAACTTTGTGATAACGTTTACGACATCATCTAGAATTACTCGTGTTGTCGTCTGCCTTCTTGCAACAAGACGATGACGGTTTTTGAAACGCGTAACCCGACCGGACGAGGCTTTAAAGTTGTTGTACTTTGCGTCATTTGTTTCTGTAAATAGTTGCTTGCTGATTAACAGTGCATTCATACGTATATATTTATCTTTTACACGTACACCAATAAATATAAGCCTATTGCCTAACACTTTTTGTGTTAGGCTTATATTTATTGATGGCATCAATTTTTTGCTTTATTGTGTACGACTTTCTTAATTCTGCCATTCTAAAATTACACCAAAAAATTATATGTATAACAATTTAAAATTTTGTAATGGCGTGTCAAAAATATTAGGTTATTACATCATACTTACACAAAATATTCTAACAATCAAACAATCTTGTATGTAGTTAGAGTTTATTTAATTTCGTTTTTCGTTTATTAAAATTATTTAATATTTTTACACTTCACAATGAGCGCATAGTAGTTGAGAGCGCTCAGTTTTTACTTCAAATCCGCGGGTCCACACTTTAATTTTTTCGTCGTGTTTCTTGCCTTGTTTCTTTCCACTTCAGCTACAAACTAATTTTTTGGCGTGGGCATTTTTTGATTTTGCCTCAATTTTTTTTTTGATTCAACTGCTTCGCGCACTACTACAAAGATAAATATTTCAAGGACACCTTGTTTATTTGTCATTTATGGGTTAATTTTAGTTTAATGTTTGCTTCGAGTGAAAAATATATTTTTTTCAACCAAGGTAGCCGTTTTCGCAACAAATAATAAATAATTTTTACTATACGAATAAATCAAAAAACATAATTTTACGCACATACATAAAAAAATAAATGCGCAAAGAAATCAAATGTGGACGGCGATTGATTTTTTGAAATCAAAGAATCACGACGAAAGAAGTGTGGCGAGGCCCAATTGATGCACCTAATTCCATGCTTTTCGTATATTTTTGCCGACCGAAAAATCGGTTTTGTTCTACCTACGTTAACTTACATGGACTCTCCACCTGCTATTGCTATCTAGTTATGCTAGAAAATTTCGATCAAATGGCAAGTGGAGACACGCATAATATTTATATGCTACCTGTATGCTATGAATACATGCTATGTCGGCAGAACTCGATAGCATGTATATAGCATGCATATTTTGACGTTTCAATATGGCGATATATCAATATTCAATTTCAATATTGCGTCTACTAAATTTTTTCGCTTTCATACATATTTCAATAAATAAAAACTAAATAACCAAATAAATTTTAAAAAATTATATTAATAAAATTATATAAATATTTTATAAATATTTTTGAAGAATGATTTCTAAACGTCAAATTTAAAAGCAAGTTTACCACACCAGACTCCATCTTTGCAAATTTTGATAGAAAGAGAAAGTAGATTGCAATAGCATTCAGATAGCAGGTGGAGAAGCCATGTTAACGGTTTATGGTTGGTTCACGTACGTGATCAAAAATGTTTGATCACAATATGAAGTTAGAAACAAAAGCTATTGCTCTAAATATTAAGCTATTTTGCTTGACGTTTCATTTGTCATTTTCAACCATTTTAATTTGTGTATTGTGTTTGGCTGTGGTGACGACTGGTAATTAAATAAAATAAAATAAAAACTTGAAGTTTATGTGTCTTTGTTTTTTCACGCGTTGTTGTTAATCGGTAGTAATACCCAAAATGTCTTTGTCAAGACAAGCTTCTATAAACATTTTGTCGCGCGACTTGAATATAGTAAGTAGGGTTTCCAGTCGCGGATATCGGGTAACCAGATACCCGGGTATTTTTTTATGATTCTACTACTCGAATACCCGGGTAATTGCTTCGGGTATTCGAGTACTATATACAAAAAAATATATAGCACATCGGAAGTACTTGAAGGTCTTGTAAGAAATCGTTTACAAGAATATGGAGTTCAACTGAATAAAGATATAGTTGCTTCTACCCATGATGGTGCTAACGTTATGGTTAAATACGGAAAGCAGTCGGGTAGTGCATGAAAATTTCTACAACGATGGAAATTTGCTGTTAGAAGAAATATCGGAACATGAACCCTTTTCTATAACTTGAAACATCAAACCAGCTTTAGATACGAAAAAAAGATTTTTTAAGAAATTAGCAGTTCTAAGCGATATTTTATCAAAGTATGTAGTGCAACAAGAGAGGAAAAACCTTACACTAATTTTGGACTGCAATTCCCGCTGGAATACACTAATTTTTGCAGTTAATCGATTTTTAAAATTAATTATCTGTATTAACTCAGCATTAAATGAATTCGGAAAAGTTGCTGACGAGGACACTCACATTTTAATGGAAGTTTCTTTAGTATTAGAACCTTTAATGGTTGGTTGCAGTTGAAGAATCTAGGGAATATGTCAATATTATTACTGCTAAAGGACCCCTTAAATTTATTCAAAAAACTAAAAGAACTTAATACGCCCTTTCACAGGACATAATTGGACATTATAAATTGAAGTCGAGGAACGACTACAAAAAGACTTAATAAAGTTCTTATTATTCTTACATCATGGTAGGCATCCAAAAAATACCTATTTTTTAAGTTACTCATCAAAAACAACAATAAAACTACTTGCTACACAATTAATAAATAGACCAAATCCATCAAATCCAGAACAAAATATCGAAATCGGATAGCTTCAGCTCCACTGATGATACGAACAGCGATTTTAAAAAAACAACGTACGATGAATTTGAAGTCCTTTTCAATATTTGCACTCGAAGCTTTAAATTTTGTGAATTTAGTTGATGTAAATGAATTAATGGACTTCTGCATTAATTCATTTACGTCAACTTAATTCACTAAATTTACTGGTTCGAGTGCAAATATTGAAAAGGACTTCAAATTCGTCGTATTGAATAAAGGCGCGCGAAGTGAAGTATTGGTAAATTAATACGAAGCGCGCCTTACAAGAACAGCCGATAGTTTTTGATTCTTCTTACTTGTTACACAAAACTTATTACACAAAAATTAATATTATTCTCAATTTAAATAAACACTATTATCTTATGTAAACGCACAACAAAATTAAAACACCAAACGCCGATAGTGAAAATGGCGTGTGTTTTATTTGTTTGTTTTTGATATTGACGTGAGTCATACAGAAATGTCAGAAAAACAGCAAAATTATATATCCCTTTTCCAGTTACCCACACAATTTGTGTATACACACCTATAGGTAAGACAAAAGAATCTTGTCAAACATTTATTTTTGTATGTTTTGAACAAATTTTTTATCAAAAACCCATTACATACTGTTTTTTTACTTACACATTTGTGTGGTTTGGACGAAAATTTAGCCAATATATTTTTTTTTTGAAGTTGAAGGGATATAATGAGCGTCATTATTGCTCATAATTTATTTTTTGATTTTTCTATGTTGGATGCTTGCGATCAAAATTTTTCCCAAAGATTTTCATCTCAAGCGGGGAAATTCCAACGATTTGATTGGCTTGATTTGTGAATCATTTTTTGGTCACGTACGTGAACCAACCATTAACTAGAAACAATATTTTTTATTTTTATGATTTGTATATACTATTCTCCATCTGAAATCACTTGTAAAATAAACATCATGCCATGTACAATGAATATTTTACACATCAACCAGAATCTACTTAAATATATACGAGTATTTAAGTAGATTCTGCAGCACACCTCAAATGTAATCTCCAGACTGATACAAATGAAATAGAAATTTTTCTAAATGAAATTGATAAACAAGAAATTAAGTGGGGGTGCAGTGTATCTATATCTATATATGTGTATATAAAGAAGAAAAGTATATATGTAACTATGTTTGTTCCGCAAAAACTTTTGAACCACAAGAGCCATTGCTCCTAAATTTTGTACGAATACTTTTCAGCTGCCAAGCAAAAATATAGGGGGATTAGTGATCAAAAAATGTTACACCTGCCCCATGCTCATCTGTAAGCAGGAATTTGAGAGAGGAGAAAAAAAATTAAGCAACTTGCGGTTTATTATGATGCATGAAACGTGAAATGTCTGAATTAATCCAAAATTTTTTTTTAAAATATATCTGAGAATAATTTCTCAAATCGGCATTTCGCAGTCATTTCGTTATCTCTGTCATTTGGTTATCTCTGGTTAACTCTGTCGGTTGCTTCTGAAAACAAAAATAAAAATTTAAAACAGGAAAGTGGTTACACATATTTAGTACCACCAACGCACTTATTTTTTGTTTTGGGTATTTAAAATCATTGAAACAAACCTTCTTCATACGAAACTGAAAGAGACAAATTATATAATATTCAAGAGACAAATTATATAATACACAATTATGATAATGCATTTTGCGTTATGCATATCATTGCCATTAGCCTTAATTAAAACTCAGGATGTTAAATTTTCTTGTCCACATATTTTATTTCAAGTCGTTTAATTTATACAAAATGAAGCTTACCGTGTTGAACATAATTATTAAGCTCGCTCAAATATACGGCCTTTTTAAATTTCGTGTGACTTTTGCAAATAATCGATTTCACTTGGATGAAATCAAGTTCTATAAAATATATTCATTTGCAATTTTTAGCCTACTAATTAAAACTGTTGTTTATTACGTAATTAGCTTTGGTGATGTTATCGGTTTGGTGCTGAAAATTACCTATTTGACATCTTTATTCAATATGCTGATTATAATATTCCTGACTTACCGCGATCTCATTGCATACGATTATGATTCGTGCATATTCGGAAAAATGATAAAGCTGATCCAAATTAGCAAACCGACTAGAGGCCGTAAGCTAGTAAGGAAATTGATCACTTTGAATGCGTGCTTCTTTATTTTAACGTGGTTTATAGTAGTTGGCGGTTCCATTTTAAATTATGCCGAAAAGTCGCAACTTATTTCATTCGTTGAATTTGTTATGTCTGCAGTTATGTATCATTTTCAAAATATGCTAACTTTTGGTGCATTTCTAAATTTAACAATTTTAATCGTTTTAGTTAACTCGATTAATCGATCATTATATAAGTGCAGTTCTAGTGAATCATACGAAATACTTCTAATTGCGATCGACGTAATAACGAAAATGAATGGCATACTACGATTGTTTAATCAAGTTTATTCAAGACGCTTAATGACATTTCTCATCGTAAATGTTTTTGGTTCGATGGACGAAATGTTTTATGGCTTGTATTTGGCATATGAGGTATACGGTGGCAGTGGTCTGCGTTTAATGTCTGGACTGTATTTTACAGTATTTCGAATTTCAAATTGTATAATGTTTGTGATATTGATTGATTTTTTCAATGATGAAGTAAAAAAATTTCAATTTGTTCTGGACGAAAGCTGTAGAAAAATAAGTGGCCGAGCAAACAAAAAGCAATTGGAAGTTGTAAGTATTTATTTCTTTCATTGTAAAAGTATTATTGGTAATTAGAATTAAAATGAAAGTGTCGAACTCGCACCAAGATTCCTAGAAAGCCTAGGGTTTGTTTCTAGAATGCCTATATAACAATAAGGTTTTTAACATGTAGAATTCGTTTGGCACAGCACATTAATTAAATGATTTAATAAAATTCAATTAAGCCCAATTCAGTTAATTTACTTTCTTTTACGTCAGACAGATTGACCGATCAAATAAAACTTTATACTAGGTGTGCAACTAGAAACTCCACTTTTTTTGGTCAAATTCAATTTTATACAAAATATAATTGTTACAAAGAATAATTATCGAAATATTCGTCATTACTATCTATGATCTTTAGCCATTTATCAGATCCTTCGCGGCATCATCTTGGTGGTTTCCAAGCAAAATATTCAGTTAGCAATTTTTGCACATCTTCAACTTTCGTGAACCGCTGACCTTTTAAATATGATAACATCGAACCAGAACAAGTGGTAATCAGAAGGAGCTAAGTATGGAGAACCCACCGCATGCTGTAAAATTTCCCTGCCTAAGGAGAAGATGCGAGTTACTGTGTTGATTTTACTGTATGTGGACGCGTGTTATCATGCAGCAATATCACCTTCCTCTTTCCTTCCAGCATCACTTAATTTAATCAACTGGTAACGTTCAGCTGTAACAGTTTGACCAGGTTTCAGAAGCTTGTAGTAAATGACTCCTTTCCAATCCCAACAAAAGACTTACTTAGCATAAATATTCATTCTTGCAACCGATGTTCAATTTTGCAACCGATGTTGATGCGATGCGTTGAAGATTATCGTACGAAATTCACATTTCATCACCCGTAATGAGTTTGTGCAAAAAATTCAACTCTTCAGTTTTTGTTTTCTTTGGTCAGTCATGTTACATCCTTCTGTATTTTTCCCATTGCATGCAATCGAAGTGATATTGCTTGGTAACTCCTTACTGTTCTGCAAGCTCGTTTGAATGTGACGGATTTTCATCCAGTAATCCTTTAAGTTCTTCGTCTTCAAATTGTTTTACTGCACCTGGACTCACGAAATCTTGCAAGCAACTTTTTTACTGAATGACTCACAGAATGTTCACTTAAAGTTGATTTAATCAATTCCATAAGTGGAGCAGCATTTTTTTCATTTGAAAACAAAATAGAATGTAATGACGTAAATATTGCTTATCAACATCCATCAAATGACTGAAACTTATGCCATAAAAATACCATTTAGGATTGAGTTTCTACTTGCATACCTAATATACCTCCGATTCTAGAGGTGTTCACAGGGTCTCACCTACATGGTCAAATAGATCAGTCAAAACCCTATAAGTATGGTGAATGAGATCTAATTATGATAATTTGTATAGTGTCTAGGGACATTTTTACGTTTACGGTTGTATCCCATGTACCAGAAATGTTCACAGGGTCTTATAGTGGGTGTTACCGGGTTTTACGCGTTAAATGATTAACGCTCACTATATTATTTTGTTTATAAACTATTTATTTATTATTTAATATATATTGTCACTATAATTATTATTTTATAATTAGTTCACATTAATGTTTGGTGTGAACGATTGTTCGGCACTTTCACTTTTTATATATATGAGACTGTGTCTCTTGAGATTCTAAACGCGACTATCTTTTTTCGTTTCTTATTTCAATTTTTCGTGTCTTCCTAAAATCTCGATATTAATCGATAATCGATATATATCGAGATTCGCGAATGTACATGGCGAAATAGCTATATTCAGCAAAACGAGCAATGCCTCGTAATTAAGCGGCGCGGTGTATAAATAGTTTTGCTACGAGGAGTGGCACGAAGTGAAAAAGAATTTTTCTGTTTGAGCCGCTACAGTCTGTTTCATATATGTATTCAAATGTCAAAGGTTGTCTATCAATATTGTGAAAACAGGACACGATTGATGATTTTTATCACGTTTCCCAAAATTTTATACTTTTCAATTTTATTAATTAATTTATTCTCAATTGGAAATTTTGGTAATTTCGCCAGTTGGAATTTCACCTAGTTGACGTGTAAAATTCAGGGCTATGATTATACCTCTGAGTAGCGCCTAGTCCAATATGATAATTTTTGCTATGTTACAAGAATTAAGACATTTTTAAAACTTTTCTGTTCTTCATTTTATTTTCTGTTAATGAGTTTTACAATCAGTGGACTAGCTTCAGCCTTTTATCTAGATTCGGTGATATCTAAATGTGATACTTTTAACACTATTTGCCGTAGCGAAGCCATTCACTATGGCACATTTCAAAACAGGATGTAATAAAACAGGACATCCCAAATAGTACATGGTACGGAACAGGACCGATTAAAACAGTACATCACAAAACAGTACATGGTAGACTAAAGTACATGTTACTGAACAGGACCTCTGAATACGTTTAGTAATTAGGATATTATCAAGTGGATATTTGCCTTCACGTAGAGTAATTAGACAGTATAATATATAGAATTATAATTGCTTTAAGTTATAATCAAATATCCTTCCACCTAACAATATATAACATTATTTTAATTTAAATCGCTAATATTCGATCGTTGCAAAATAGATCAAAAATTTAAATAAATATATAAATATTATATCTATTTGATTAAATATTTATTTAAATTTTTGATCTACTTTGCAACAATAAATAAAACTTAAACAATTTTTTGGAATTAAAACCTGCGATATGAAGTTATTAAAATCATAAAATTGACTATTAACTGTTTTGCGATGTACTCTTCCGTACCATGTGCTTTAGTGTACCATGTACTGTTTTGTAATATCCTGTTTTGTGACATCCTGTTTTAACACATCCTATTGTGAAATGTGTCGTTTCGTATGGGACCCTTGCCGTAGGCACTTGGCGAAATACACTAGCACTTAATAAACACATTTCATTTAAAATTTGTTTTTCTATTTCGCAAAAAATTAATTTTTGAAAATATTGGTTCAAAATGTTTAAAAAAACACTCGATCGTTTCGACTTGTTAGGTTCATCATCAGGAGTATCTACTGATTTGTTATATATAGTAAAAAAAGTAAAAGGTAAATAAAAGAAGGAGAGACAAAAAATAGGCAATAAAAGTAATCTATTGATCGTCCCAACCAACTCTTATTCTGCAGAAAAATTAATTAAATAGGGGGAGGAGGATAGAAAGGTATATTAAAGTACATTATATAATTTGACTAATACGTCGTCAGTAGATACTCCCGATGATGACCTAACAAGTTGAAATCAATCGAGTGTATTTTTAAACATTTTGAACCAATTGTTTAATTAAAATATTCACAAATAAATTTTTTGCGAAATAGAAAAACAAATGAAATACGATAAAACACGAAAATTCGCTTAACAACTGGATCTTTAACAACTGGATTGTTCGAAATGTCAACTGAGTTAATTAGGCAAAATTCAAAGTCGTGTATCGTAAACATCATCATAACTGAACTCTGTCCAAAACTATCAAAAATCGAACCTTGGACCTATCCAAAGTATAAACGTGACCTTGTGAACATCTGTCGGATTACTGTTATTGGATTATTTTTACAATAAATCGGGTTCGTAGATAGCTTATTTGGGAATGTCAATTGGGTAAGACTCCAAATGGAGGAATTACCAAAATTTCCAATTAAGAATAAAATTGAAAAGTAAATAATTTTAAATTTTGGAAACCGTGATAAAAATCTTCATCAAATTTTCTGACCTATTCGAATATACGAAACAGATCCCGTGAACATTTCTAAGATAGGCAATATAACCGTAATGTCTCTAGACAAGTTAAAAATCATCATACTTAGATCCCGTTCACTCATATAATTTTGACTGATTTTACCATGTAGGTGAGACATCGTGAACATCTCCTAGGATCAGTGAAATAAAGTTTGAAAATTTATTCAAATTTATGGAACTCCTAAGCAGCCTGTATGACACAGTAAGGTCTTGATTCAGCTGTTTGGTCATATAAGTGAGATCCCGTGAACATCTTTTGTATATGGGAGATATAACAGAAGGCAAATTGTCTAAAATGACCGTAATTAAAATTTAAAAAAACTTTAGTAAATTGTATCACAATTTTCTCGCGTTTATCTCAATTGTTACAAAATTATTTGATCTTCACCGCGTCACTATTAGGGACTGAGAGACTTCTCTAATACAAATGTTAAAGAGAATCTAAAAATGTTTCATTTCACTACACAACAAATCACATTGGAATATTTTTAAATTTAAAATATTTTTTGTAAGTATTTCACAATCATGTATGAAAGTTTGTTTTCGTATTTACGTTGCATGGGCCTGCATACGTAACGTATTTTTTTATTTTCCTTCGACTTGGCCTTGTACATATTCGCATCGATTCGATTGTCCGTATCGTCCTTTTGTTCATGTCTTTCTTTCTGTCGACATTTTCCCTTGAAACTGGCAAGAATAAAAGTATAATGAAGGAACGTGTAATGCACTATCGAGTGTAAATTCAGGGCACCAGGGGCCGTATTCTTGAAATCTATGGAAATTTCATCAATCGGAATACAATTTGCTTTGAAATTCTCTATATTATTCGATTTTTCGCCGGCTACTTTAACCATTTTTTCAAATTTGTTTTCAACTTTACTACTATTTGTCTTCCTACTAAGCGAATAATTTCGAATCAATTTACCCAGTCGTAATTTATATTTGAGCTGTTATTTTTGAAAGTGGTATAAGTCCCTTTTAAAAAAAAATGCCGTAACGGTAATTTTAGGAAGATATAGTCACCTTCTCTCCATATTTATAATCATACATTCAATGGAGTATGAATGAAATTAGTTTATTAATAGAGTGTTTTTTTTTATTCATTCCAAAGAAGGAATAGAAAGAATAGAATACTGATCATGTGACCTTAAAATATTCCAAACAGAATGTAATAAAAAAACGATTTGGAAGGAATGGAATAGATATTTGAGTCATTTTTTAGTTGTCTATTATTTACAGTGTTGTGCTTGTACTACATTAAAAAACAAACAAACAACCCTTCAAAACAAAGAATATGGCGACTAAGATTAAAAATATTCCTTTCGTTCTACCTTTTCATCCAGTACGAAAAGAATACGTTCCGAACGTCTAGAATAAATAAAAAAAATAACAAAAAAAAAGGAATAGAAGGAATGGAATGAATAAAAAAACAAAATATGTCATTTTCGGAACGTCCGGAATATTTGGAACGAATAAAAAAAAACACTCATAATATGCATATCCTTTTATCTATAAATGTTTTTTATTTTATAGGTAAACGGGAAAGAAACGAAGTAGTTACCGGATTCAAGTTACCGTAGTATGGATATGCACAATAATTATAATAGGATTCAAAAATTCGCTCGTTAAAATGAATTATTCACTCTTTAGTAATCGAACAGTGTTATTTGTAATACTGATCAGTAAGAATAATGAAAAACAAAAAAAAATATTTTGTTTTACTACACTAATTAAATTTACAATTGAATTGGAATCCAATAACAGTTTACCTTTTTTGGATTTACTAGTAATATATAATAGTGATGGTTCCCTTTCCACAGATTGGTACCACAAACAAACTAGGTCAGGTAGATATCTAAATTTTAATTCGCATCTTCCTTTAGCATATAAACGAAATACAGTCAAATTATTATCGCAAAAAATTATACAATTATCTGATCAAATTTTTCATTTTGAAAATTTTCGGTTTTAGAAAAGTGTTCTCATTAAAAATAATTATCCAAATTCTTTCTTTAAACCTATAATAAATTCTATTTATCTTAATTCACAAATAATTTTTGGCCAAACTGTCACCAACTGCCAACTAATTTTTGGCCAAAATCACATCTGATTATGAAACTTGATCCAAGTGATTTAAATAAGGTGCAATAGTCTTCCTTAAATATTAAAATTTATGCGAGTGTGAAAAAATTAATTTTATTTGACAAAATAAAGATTTTAAATAGATATTTGCTCGCGTGTACATTTCTTACAAATGTAAATGGATCATTTCATTTATTCATCTCACCGATTTCAATTTGTTTGCTTTTATCGTGTTGCTTGAACAAAAAAAAAACAAACACATATATTTTTGTTAAGTTTTGTGACCCTCAGTTTTTCCCATTTTTAATAAAAAAAAATTGTTGGAGGTTACTAACTAAACTGTTATATTTCTGGTTCTACTGAAGGTATCGTTAAAAGTAGTATCACTTTAGAAAGACCTTAGGTAGTGTTAAATTATTCGATAAACAATTTCATGAAAGTACCGTTATTTTAAGAGTTTGAATGAAATGAATGTAGCCAAAAGTGTTGACCTGTAGAGGGGGCAGCTACCAATCCATCCTAGGTCTTGTGTCTCATACAAAGTGTATATTAATAGAAAGACGGAACCTTTCGAACGGTGGGTTACACTTCTTTATGGATTGGTAGTTGCACCCTCTACAGGTAAAAACATTTGCTAAATTCATTTCATTCAAACTCTTAAAATAACAGTACTTTCATGAAATTGTTTATCGAATAATTTAACACTACCTAAGGTCTTTCTAAATTGATACTACTTTTAACGATACCTTCAGTAGAACCAGAAATATAACAGTTTAGTTAGTAACCTCCAACAAATTTTTGAGGGTCACAAAACTTAACAAAAAAATATGTGTTTGTTTTTTTTTGTTCAAGCAACACGATAAAAGCAAACAAATTGCAATCGATGAGGTCGAGTTCAAAAAGTGCCGAAAATATGCTGGAATATAATGGAATGACTCAAAAATAAAAATAAATTTTATGTGTAAAAAAGTTGAAATTCTTATATTTCATTATAATCTTTTCAGAAATACTTTTAATAATTAGGAATATGCGGACTTTTTATAAGAAAGGGTGTCTTTGTAGTTAATTACTCGAATCTCGCAAATTGAACCCCTTAGTGGTTATATAGGTTTGAAATGGCATACAATATGGAATTAAACTTACCTAATAAGAATTCGAAATAACCCGTACCTAGGGCTCTCGCATTGAATTTTTGAACATTCACGCTATCTGCGATTTCTATAGGAGAGTATGTTCTTGTAGCCTATGGCAAATTACTCGAATCTAAGAGATTTGATCCCATACTGGCTATATAGATTTGATAGGACATACATTGTGAAATTAAAATCTAATACTATTTCGAAATAAGCCGTAGGGCTCTTGCAAGTACATGATTTTTGAACGTTCACGCCATCCGCGATTTTTATATGAAAGGATATCGTTGTAGCTTAGGGCAAATTATACGAATCTCAGAGAATCACTTCAGTAGCGGCTATATTGATTTGAAAGAGCCTACATTGTCGAATTAAAATCACCTAATAAATTTTCGAAAGTGTTCACGTATTCATTTTTTTAGCAACTTCAAATTGTAAAAGCTTAAACAAAAAATTAAATTTTTATGAAAAATATACTGGCAGATCTCAGTATACTCTAGCAAATCATCATGAATAGAGTCACACATGAACAACACTTCGAAATTATTAAAATTTACTTTGAAAATCAGTCGTCGATTTGCGCAACATATAGACGACTTCGTGATTTTTATGACGCACATAATCGTCCATTTGAGCTAGCCATCCGTCGAAATGTCACGTGCCTTACGGCGAACGCAACCATCGACTTATTAAAATCAAAATTTGGCGATAAGTTAATTTTGAGAAATGGACCGGTCATTTGGCCTCCAAAGTCGTGCGATTTGACACCTCTCGATTATTTTCTGTGCGAAGCTACGTAAAGTCACTGGTTTATGCTGATAAACCAGCAACAATTGACGCCTTGGAGGCCAGCATTGTTCGTGTTATTCGTGACATACGGCCAACAGTGTGTGAAGATAGCCCAAATTCCATCCCCGAAAAATGCGATGGCAACACTAATTATTACTATCATGACATTTTTTTTACTCTCAGCCCAAAAAATTACGACATTTTTACTGTCAGGCCCGAAAATGTACTGTCATGACAGCTAAAACTATCATGACACAAACATTTTTCTGGGGAAATGTTTTAATTTTTTTATTTTTCCACTAGTTTTTTTTATTTTAAATAAAATTAATTGCTTCGTCAACCTTGCAGACACAGATCGAAGAGTTTTTATCGCTCTTATCGCTTCTTCTGATAGTGCCACAAATGTTAAAAAAATCAACTATCAGTATATACAAAATATTTTTTAAGGTAATTTTAATACGTTGTATACCTTAGAAAATGGGGGCTGCCGCCCCAAACCCCCGCTTTTTCACAATTTATACAATTCTTCAAGTGTCAAACTAAGTAAGAAAAAAAAATGAAAACATTTCAAAAATTTTTGGAATAATTGCCATATTTAGATTTATTGCTATAATTAATAATTAAATGTCGCAATAGTATACATAAAAATGTATAGTATTGCCATACGCAACTTTTTCGATTTTCGGGGATAGAAATTTGGGCTATCTTCACAGAGGTCCAAAATTGGACGTCCAGAATGCCACGGTGCCCATATGCCCATATTTTCAAATATTAATGCCATGTATTGATCTTTCGAATATAAAAAAATATTTGATTACATTTTAATTTTTTGTGTTTTTTTTACAAATTCAAGTTCTATCCGGGCTTAAAAAAACACCCCTTATAATGTACCCACGAATTGGAAACCCGTTTTCTAAATCGTATGTGGTAGATGAACATTTAAAAAATTTCATACATAATTATTTTAAGATGAAATCGAGATATGAACTTGTGGTTCATAAAACGGATTAGTTCGCAAAAGAATTTTTTTTACCAATTATCGATATTGGTATCAATGGTTGATATTTTCTATTTGCGCTCTACATTTACGCCAGCATTGCACCAATATCTACATTTTTTCTGTTTTACCTTTTTGTGTTGTGACATTTTGTGGCTCTCCTCAATATCGGCTAATGGTTCCTATGGATCTTCTGCATGTAAAGGCTTTTCTTCCACTTTAGTCCGCCTTTTGCATAAATCATGGATGAAAACATAAACTACAACTGAATAATCATTTGCTCTATACAAATTTAAAGAACAAACGAACAGAGATACAATTGGTTTAACGCTGACTTAAATGTTTTTATTAAAACACAATTAAACACTCTAAAAAAATCTAAATGAAAATGTACTGTTGATAGAAATTAAATAAAAAACGCGTTTTAACCGACTAGCCGTTATTTTTAAAGTGGATATCGAAATTGAATTTATTTATCAACTTTCATTCACTTAGATTATTTGTAGCAGTTTTAACCCATTTTCTACCACTGGTCCGTTTTCGCAACACTACAAATTTTAGTGTCATACAACAACTACACCTATTGTTTTCTAGGGAAAATTACTAAATAGTATAATTAGTAGCACCAACCTTATAACAATTTTTTATTTTAGACCTAAAATTAAATGTCATGTTAAGTAATTGTGGCATTCCCCGATTGAAAATTTTCAACAAAATTCAAAATAATATTCATTTTATTTTTTATGAAACGAACGTGAATTGAGTTGTACATTCATAAAAAACTTACACGTTTGAAGAATACAATTATTGATTAAATTGAACCATTGTGGGAAAATCGTTGAGCTGAATTTTTACAATTTCCAATAAACAACGAACTGAATAACCGAGCTGAGCTCATTTCTAGATTGAGAAATAAAATTCCAATTGAACTGCTCCACGAATTTGTTGATGAAGACCTGTTATGCAGGAGTCAAAAATACTGAATTCGAATTGGATACAGCTTGTTATTTTCGGGATATAACAGTGTTCCACAGGAATAAATGTACTGGTCTGTAAGTCCTGACGTTCATTTTCCAATTATTAGAAATGCCATGCCACGGAATATATATAGAAAAATAAAGAAGTTTCTACATCTGGCAAATAATAATAACCGCTCAGATAAATTTTACAAGGTACGTAAATTTTTGAGCACAATCTCATTGAGCTTGAAGTTTGGAATTTTCACTCACGCTCTTTTCATCGATTAATCCATGTGGATCCTTATACCGGTCGGCACAGTTGCAAAATGTTTAAAACAACAAGCCAATACGATTTGGATATAAGCTGTGGTGTCTATACTTCGAAGGGATACATATATACATTTTTTCCTTATGCAGGGAAGACACCAATTTTAGCAAAGAAGATGGACTGGACTAAAATGTTGTGCATGAGTTCCTAAAAATAGCGAAAACCCCGCAACAACACATTGTAATTTTGACAATTTGTTTACGTCGTACAAATTTATGGTTTCTCTAAAAAATGAAAATTTTTGTTGCGACACAAACTATTTGTGAGAATCGAATTGCGAAGTGCCCAATTACCCCAAAAAACTTATTCAAAAAAATTGAAAGAGGCTACTACGAGACTCAGTTTGATTCTAAAAACAGAATCCATTCGATTCGATAGAACGATAATTCAGTTGTCTCCTTCTTAACAAATTTCGAAGATGAGAATTCTGTATGTTCCGTTAAACGATTTTATCGGGCGGAGAAAGCAGTTATAAACATACCATGCCCTAATATCGTGAATTCTTATAATAGCAACATGGGAGGATTAGTTTTTTTGGCCGATTTCTATCATAATATAGAGTTCGAATTAAAGGTAAAAAGTGGTGGTGGCCATTTTTACCAACATTTTGGATTTAGCTGTAGCAAATGCATGGTGTCCTCAAAGAATCGTATTTGCGAAGCCAATGCGTTTATTAAATTTTCGAAGACATATTACTATACATCTTTATTGACAACAACAACTGCAAAGGGAAGTTCAAACTCTGGCCATGGACATAGTTCTTCTTTTTATGTTTCTTTATAAAACGTCAAAAAATATACATGCGACAAAATTGTATACATGCATCCGCTTAAGTGTGAATTTCGTTTTTATCGTATAAGACAAAAAAATATTAACCATCAGATTATTATTTATGCCTGTCAGACAAAATTTCTACATGAATCAGCGCCTTTATATTTAATATATTATCGATACGTTCTACAAAAATCTTTCATTTTGATCAAGTAGTTTCGACGCGGCATGAAATGGGTCAATCGAGTACGCTTAAAACTGTCCATAATCAGTTTGTTAATTCGTTCTTTTCTCTGCAGACCATATTGTGTTGGCCTCCTGTCTCTTTCAGGCTCATTTCTATTTCGACCATATAAATTTTTTGATTCTATTAAACTTTTGTCCGTGCCATCCTCGGTGCTGAGATGGTGTCGATCTTATGGTCTGTAGACGGCTATACATGTCTTTTATTCATTCGACCATTGGCTGTGTATGTATACGTGTATTAATTAAAGTCAAAACAAAGTTAACAAAAAAGAATTTCCATGGCATCTGTATGCAAGTTTTTTTACGTACGCAGAAATTCGGCCTTTCCTTTATGTCTTTCCTCTGTCGAATGTAAATTATGTAACATTTTCTAAAGAGCGGAACACTTGAACATAATATTATGTTTTCTACAGGTTTTACACAAGTACATATAGTACCCAACACAACTATTTCTTGTTGTGTCTATTTAAAATAAAAACAAATACATCTGTCATGTATTTCGATTTTTATGAAATGTCAAAATAGACAAATTGTATTCACAATTATGATAATGCATTTTGCATTATTAAGTGGCGCGTTATGCATGTCATTGCCATTAGCCTTAATTAAAACACAAAATGGTAAATTTTCCCTTCGACATATTTTATTTCAAGTGTTTTAATTTATTGGACGACAATGAAAAATCTTACAGTCTTGAAAATAATTATTAAGCTCGCTCAAATATACGGCATTTTTAAATATCGTGTCAATTTTACAAATAATCGAATTTACTTAAATGAAATCAAGTTCTATAAAATATACTCGTTTGCAATTTTCGCCGTACTAATTAAAACTCTTATTCAATACGTACTTAGCTTTGATCATAATATCGGTTTAGTGCCGCAAATCACCTATTTGACATCTTTATTCACTATGCTGATAATAATATGTGGAACTTACTACGATATCATTACATACGATTACGATTCGTGCATATTCGGAAAAATGATAAAGCTAATTAAAATTTACAGGTCGAATCTCTATGCTGGCCCTAAGCTAGTAAGAAAATTGATCGCCTTGAATGCCTATTTCTTTATTTTAACGTGGTTTATAGGAGTTGGCGGATCAATTTTAAATTATGCTGAAAATTTGCAACTTACTTCATTCGTTTCGTTTGTAACAACCACATTTATATTTCATTACCAAACTATGCTGACTTTTGGTGCATTTCTAAATTTAACAATTTTAGTCGCGTTAGTTAACTCGATTAATCGAACAATATCTAAGTGCAGTTCTAGTGAATTATACGATATACTTCTAATTGCGATTGACGTAATAACGAAAATAAATGGCGTACTACGATTATTTAATCAAATTTATTCAAGACGTGTAATTGTATTTCTTACCGCAAGCGTTTTCTGTTCGATTGTCGAAATGTTTTATGGCTTGTTTCTGGTGTTTGGTCTATACAGTGGCAGTTGTCTGATTTTAATCACTGGATTATATTTCACAGTGTTGCGGCTTTCAAATTTAACAATGATTGTGATATTGATTGATTTTTTTTATGGTGAAGTTAATAAATTTCAATTTGTTCTTGGCGAAAGCTGTAGAAAAATAAGTGGCCGAGCAGATAAGAAGGAATTGGAAATTGTAAGTATTTATGGGGGCGAGTGATAAAATTTATGTTTTTCATCGCTAGTTTATGTAAAATCAAGGCCAAAGAACTACAGGCCTGATTGAATACACAAAAAAAGTAATCGAGCTTTCAATAAGGGTACCCAAATGTGTATTTTCTATTGAAAAAGCGTATTTTGCAACAATAAATTACTGCATAAAATAGAATTAATTTGATTACTTATGAGTTAATATACGTACGTTACATATTTATTGAATTGCACCTAGTTTGGATTGCATTTTATAAATTTGGCAGTAAAATTAACAAATTAGTTAAATAGAAAATACTTTTGTCGGGCTGCCAGACGTACATTTATATCGTCTTAATACAGCAATTTGCTGAATAAAACGTCAAAAAAAGAAAGTCGTGCGTTTTGTTTTTATTGTTTGGGGGTTTAATTTTGAATTTTTCAGTAACATTATAAAATATTAGTTTTAAAATTATGTTTAAAATTTAAATTAATTATGTATACATAAGTTATCTTCTGTAAATTTGATGGGAATGGAGTTTTTGTATTCTGCGTTGTGATTTGATGATAATTAACGTAAAATTTGTAAATTTTAAATGTCAATCCTTTTACTGAGAGCTGTCAATTTTATTACACAATCTAATGGAGATTTCAACGACATATAATTGATACCTCTTTTAATAAAATGTAATTTACAAATTTTTGGATTAGAAATTATCAATAAATATTTCTTTATAAGAATTGATGTAGGTAGTAATGATGAATGCGTGTATCATTTCGTTCAAACAATTTTAAAATAGATTAAATGGGTGACACATTGGCCACGGACTATAATATAGCGGACTATAATATTTAAAAATAATAATATGTATGATAAATATATAACAATATATAATACGTATAAAAATTTTGTAATCTGTATGTTCTTTGTGGTGTACAATAAACTGTTTTATTCTTAGGTCGTACATTCAAATAATTTTAAAATTTGCTCAAAACTCGTTGCCCACGGACTAACTGCAGCCCGATCGACATGAAATATCGTTTAAATAAATATGTTGAGATAATTTCATAATTTTTGCCATGTTCGGTTGAGTTGCCTGTAATGTAATCCGGCTTTGAACTTTTTTAAATATTTAACCTTTTGATAATATATTGTTTATATCTTATATTCTTTTTTATTAAACAATTTAAATTTACAATTTAATATTATAATAAATATTAAAATTCGTGTTTCTGAAATTAGAATCGAAGAAAATTCAACTGAAATTGCCATGTATGTGAAGATAGCCCAAACTCCATCCCCGAAAAATGCGATGGCAACACTAATTATTGCTGTCATGACATTTTTTTTACTCTCAGCCCAAAAAATCACGATATTTTTACTGTCAGCCCCGAAAATTTACTGCCTTGACAGCTAAAACTATCATGACACAAATATTTTTCTGGGCTGAGGTAAAAGTCAGGGTTGTTCCTTTACGCGTAATCTAAAATAGATTACATATAGGCATAATGTAAGTAATCTATGTCATCTATGTAATTATGCGTAATCTATGTAATCTAAGAGCTAAATTTTTGTTTTTTATTGTCTATATCTCTTTTTAATTGGTTTTGTAATCGTTTCTATCTTCTTTTTTATACACCTCTTGCTCTTTTGCTTTTCTATAAATAACGTCAAAGCAATTCAGTTTTTTACACGCATTTCTTACAAAGTGAGGTTAATTCATCAATTAAATCGTTTATTTTGTTTAATAAAACAAACAATTCCATAAAATATCTAATAAATTTATTATTAGGATTATTGTGAATGGATTGTATTCATGTTATCAAATTAAAATGGGTCGAACTAAAAATTCGAATTTTGAGGAATTGCAATTCCAACTTGTGAATGCCGACAAACGCAAATGGGGTGCATATTGTTACGTTTGCAAGAAAACATTGACAAACACAGCAGCTTCAAGATTAAAAGCCCACAGGTAATCTCAAATCACACTTTATTTTGTGTTTTTTAGACAACGATTTAGATTTTAGATATTAATAAGAAATACTTTTAGATCGGTTTGTAAAATAAAATTGGGTTCTTTGGATACCGCGAATAGTGACACGGACCTGGTTCAAAACGAAACTAATCAGAATATGTCAATTTCTACGGTGTGTTTTGTTTGATTTATTAATTTAATACGTATAATCATAATGTATTTGGAAAATTTTGGTTACAAATTGAAGATTTGACCGGCTCAACGGAATCATCTTGCATCATGACACAAGAAGTTACGATAAACGAAATTGCGTCTAATCAGATAATTGATGAAGCTAGTACTGGTTTGATTACCATCCAAGACAATGAAATATTCCCTTTATCTACGTACACAATAATTGCTTCATGTTCAGAACAAAGACAAACCGACACCAGCTCGACACCTACTTCAAGACCATCATCATCCGCCTCTTCTATTCCATCGACGACATCGGGATTCATCTCGGACTTATCAAAAAAACGAAAATCAAATTTGCCAAAGTTCTTTGATAAAATTACTGATGATGAGGTTGCTAACATCAACTCAAAGCTAGCGGCATTCTTTTTTGGATGCAATATCCCATTCAATGTCATCGAATCAGATAATTTCAAAAATTTCATAAAAATTCTTCGACCGGCCTATTCACCTAAGTTGCCAGGAAGAAAGGCATTATCTACAACCATATTGGATATCGAATTTCAACGTTGTCTCAAATTATCGTCTGATGCAGTGCAAAATAGCTCGGTCCTCCTAATAGACGGGTGGAAAAATACTTCGAATAACAGCAAGTTAGTTGTGTCAATGATACACAATACCGGTAAGTCAAAAGCCTTTCTGAATGCTTGGGATGTAACCTCAGAGTCGAAAACTTCGGAAAAACTGACTGCAATTGAAAACAAATCGATAAGTTTGGCCAAAAATCAATTCAATACAGAAGTGTATGCCGTGGTTTCTGACAACGCAGCTTCTATGTTGAAATGGGTCGAGATGTCGATATTTGGCACAGTAATTGTAACAGTCACACAGGGAACCTTCTAGCAAAAGACGTGATGAATACGGAGCTTAACAAACAAGTGCTAACGATTTTAAAAGAGTTCAAACATTCTAATTTCGAGAAGGCTCTAGTTGATGCAGGCGGTTCACGAATCAAAACGCCAATTGATACGAGATGGTGTACATACCGGGATTCCAACGAATGTCTTATGCTAAATGTACACCATATGAAAACATTAATCGTGAATGATGATCGTCTCAAAAAAATTAAGAATAGTGTGAAATTATTAATATTTGACGATGAATTTTTAGATAACGTGAAAGAAAATATTTTACTTTTTAATCCGATTTGTAATCTAATCAACGTATGCCAAAATCCTGAAACATCAATTGCTGAGTCTACCAATTTGTGGATGAATTTAGTCATACCAACCAAGTTCAGTAAATTTGAACCCAATTTAGAAAAACGACGAGACATGGCCTGTAATTTATATGCATACTAGCTACACCCACAATTCCACGAGGAAGCTAAGCTAAAATTATCTCAAACAGAGCGAGAGAATACATCTGAATTTTTTATTAATGAGCTTAAATCGGAAGGTTTATCAAACTTGAATGATTTTCAAGAAAATATTGGAATTTTTCGAACATTGAAAAACTAGGAAATCTTGAATTCAATAGTTTTTTGGAACATGGCGAGAACCCATCACAAATCTCTATCTAATCTTGCAGCAAAATTAATGAGAATTCCTGCGTCGTCTGCATCTATAGAAAGATTATTTTCTAACTGGTCTTTTGTACATTCGCCGATACGGAATAGACTGGATTTTGAGCGATCTAAAAAATTGCTTCATATTTATTATACACTTAAAATTCATGAGGGAAATCAGTCAAGTGATTATTAAGTTTGAAAGAAACTTTTATGTCAGAATGAAATTACTTTTATATTTTATAATTTTGTATAATATCTTGTACTTTATGAAAAATAAATAATTTGTTTTTTTAGATGTATTGATTTTTAATTGGAAAAAATTGACTAGATATGAAAAACAACTAAAATTACCTATAGATTACATAGATTACATAGTTTACAAAGATTACATGAAAGTTTTCAATGTAATCTTCGCGTCATCTATAAGTAATCTATCGATGTGTAATTTATTTTGTATACGGCACAACCCTGGTAAAAATATTGCATTTTGGTGAAGGAGGAATATTTAAAGTAATTTTTGATTTTCGCTGTCGGTATTTGGCGTAATTCTACTTAACGTATACATCGAGAAAATTGATTTACTGTAAATTTATCGTGAACAATTTATCGTGAGCAATTTATCGTAGATCAATTTATCGTAGAACAATTGATCGTGGACAACTTATCGTAGAACAGTTTACCGTGGAAAATTTATCGTAGAACAGTATATCGTTGACAATTTATCGTAGAACAGATTATCGTAGACACAATTGATCGTAGAACAGATTTTCGCGTGACGTATATAAAAATTAGTGGGCTTGTTAAATGATTTTTGTAAGAAGTTCTGGAATATGGCAATGTAGGACGGAACTCGGTAGTTTCTTAACCGATTATGATGGGATTGGGTATGTTGGATGGAAATGGGATTATTGAATGGGTTTTGGAAGAAGTTCTGGAATATGGCCATGTGGGACGGAACTCGGTAGTTTCTTAACCGATTATGATGGGATTGGGTATGTTGGATGGAAATGGGATTATTGAATGATTTTTGGAAGAAGTTCTGGAATATGGCCATGTGGGACGGAACTCGGTAGTTTCTTAATCGATTATGATGGGATTGGGTATGTTGGATGGAAATGGGATTATTGAATGGGTTTTTGGAAGAAGTTCTGGAATATGGCCATGTGGGACGGAACTCGGTAGTTTCTTAACCGATTATGATGGGATTGGGTATGTTGGATGGAAATGGGATTATTGAATGATTTTTGGAAGAAGTTCTGGAATATGGCCATGTGGGACAGAACTCGGTAGTTTCTTAACCGATTATGATGGGATTGGGTATGTTGGATAGAAATGGGATTATTGAATGATTTTTGAAAAAAGTTCTGGAATATGGCCATGTGGGACGGAACTCGGTAGTTTCTTAACCGATTATAATGAGATTGGATATGTTGGATGGAAATGGGATTATTGAATGATTTTTGGAAGAAGTTCTGGAATATAGCTATATGGGACGGAACTCGGTAGTTTCTTAACCGATTATGATGGGATTGGGTATGTTGGATGGAAATGGGATTATTGAATGATTTTTGGAAGAAGTTCTGGAATATGGCCATGTGGGACGGAACTCGGTAGTTTCTTAATCGATTATGATGGGATTGGGTATGTTGGATGGAAATGGGATTATTGAATGGGTTTTGGAAGAAGTTCTGGAATATGGCCATGTGGGACGGAACTCGGTAGTTTCTTAATCGATTATGATGGGATTGGGTATGTTGGATGGAAATGGGATTATTGAATGGGTTTTGGAAGAAGTTCTGGAATATGGCCATGTGGGACGGAACTCGGTAGTTTCTTAACCGATTATGATGGGATTGGGTATGTTGGATGGAAATGGGATTATTGAATGGGTTTTGGAAGAAGTTCTGGAATATGGCCATGTGGGACGGAACTCGGTAGTTTCTTAACCGATTATGATGGGATTGGGTATGTTGGATGGAAATGGGATTATTGAATGATTTTTGGAAGAAGTTCTGGAATATGGCCATGTGGGACGGAACTCGGTAGTTTCTTAATCGATTATGATGGGATTGGGTATGTTGGATGGAAATGGGATTATTGAATGGGTTTTTGGAAGAAGTTCTGGAATATGGCCATGTGGGACGGAACTCGGTAGTTTCTTAACCGATTATGATGGGATTGGGTATGTTGGATGGAAATGGGATTATTGAATGATTTTTGGAAGAAGTTCTGGAATATGGCCATGTGGGACAGAACTCGGTAGTTTCTTAACCGATTATGATGGGATTGGGTATGTTGGATAGAAATGGGATTATTGAATGATTTTTGAAAAAAGTTCTGGAATATGGCCATGTGGGACGGAACTCGGTAGTTTCTTAACCGATTATAATGAGATTGGATATGTTGGATGGAAATGGGATTATTGAATGATTTTTGGAAGAAGTTCTGGAATATAGCTATATGGGACGGAACTCGGTAGTTTCTTAACCGATTATGATGGGATTCGGTATGTTGGATGAAAATAGGATTGTTGAATGATTTTTGGAAGAAGTTCTGGAATATGGCCATGTGGGACGGAACTCGGTAGTTTCTTAACCGATTATGATGGGATTGGGTATTTTGGGTGGAAATAAGATTATTGAATGATTTTTGGAAGAAGTTATGGAATATGGCCATGTGGGACGGAACTCGGTAGTTTCTTAACCGATTATGATGGGATTGGGTATGTTAGATGGAAATGGGATTATTGAATGATTTTTGGAAGAAGTTCTGGAATATAGCCATGTGGGACGGAACTCGGTAGTTTCTTAACCGATTATAATGGGATTGGGTATGTTGGATGGAAATGGGCTTATTGAATGATTTTTGGAAGAAGTTCTGGAATATAGCCATATGGGACGGAACTCGGTAGTTTCTTAACCGATTATGATGGGATTGGGTATATTGGATGAAAATGGGATTGTTGAATGATTTTTGGAAGAAGTTCTGGAATATGGCCATGTGGGAATGAACTCAGTAGTTTCTTAACCGATTATGATGGGATTGGGTATGTTGGATGGAAATGGGATATACTGAATGATTTGTGGAAGAAGTTCTGGAATATGGTCATGTGGGACGAAACTCGGTAGTTTCTTAACCGATTATGATGGGATTGGGTATGTTGGATGGAAATGGGATTATTGAATGGGTTTTGGAAGAAGTTCTGGAATATGGCCATGTGGAACGGAAGTCAGTAGTTTCTTAACCGATTATGATGGGATTGGGTATGTTGGATGGAAATGGGATTATTGAATGGGTTTTGGAAAAAGTTCTGGAATATGGCCATGTGGGACGGAACTCGGTAGTTTCTTAACCGATTATGATGGGAATGGGTATGTTGGATGGAAATGGGATTATTGAATGATTTTTGGAAGAAGTCCTGGAATATGGCCATGTGGGACGGAACTCGACCGTTCCGTGGAATTGAGATTCTTTAATGATTTTTATAACAAGTTCTGGAAAAGTAGGCACTTGGAACGGACGATAGTCAATGATAAATTACTGTACTCGCTTTTGGACGAAAACGTTAAATTCTATTTTTAATTTTTTCTATTGTATTTAATTTTCTAGTAAAATGAGCAACCATCGGTGGAGTTACTTATCAAACTCCCAGACAATCTAAGTTCTTGTAGTATAACTACGTCCAGAGTACGAATTTAAGCTTGCTTGGAAAGGTTCTGGAGATCTCAAGTCATAAAAAGCTTTTTTCTCAGAACAGATAGTTGGCTTGCCGCTCAATCCACTTATTGGGTTGACACGTGTGTGCATTACGGAATATAGTGATATACATGTACATAGCAAGCTCCTTCCTATAAGTCAAACGCCCACTTCCGTCATCTCTAGCCTAGAGACAATATGTTTATGTGGTATTGGATTTGTGGCACCCATAACTCGCCCTGACATGCAGTGTCAAAGGTCCTAAGCAAAATTCCTCCAGCATCGCTTTTACTCACTCTCACTGTTTATAGTTTTTCAAAAAATAAAGAATTTGCACAATGCAATGCGGTTGACGTCAAACATTCTCATTTTCAATAAAGTACGAAAATTTAATAACGAATAAAAAGTTTATTAGTTTATTGAATAGAATACTGAAGAATAAGTGAAAAATGAATATGAATATCTTAAACTGAAACAAACGAAATGAAACCTACTACTACTCTCTCTACTTAACTTCTATTGCACGGGTACCGTACAAGTGGCGCAGTGGTTAAAGCTTCGGCACTTGGACCGGGAGGTACTGGGTTCGAATCCCATCAGAGGCAGGATGTAAAGCAAATTTTCTTCATCGATTACGATCGGTGATGTTAATAAACACAACTTAGACCCTCTGTTGAAGTGAAGAATTCAGCGCCGACCCACCGTCCATGTCAGTTTACAGGTTGACATGGAGCTTGCAATGTGCAGGTGGTATACTGTAAATGTGTGAGTAGGTGAATGGGTGGGTGAGTGCGTGAATGAAAAGGGGAGTATTAATTGACCTTAAAAGGACATTAAATCCATTGGATGATTAATACTTTCTTCATATAAAAAATCAAAAAAAAAAAAAAAAAAGCATCCGGAAACTCTTTGAACAAGTGTTTTATTACAAATTAGATATTTAAACGATACAGGAAAGAATGTTAATTGGAAATAACATCGTATAATAGCATCACAATTACTGATTATCGTCACTGATAATCACCTATTAAACACCGTATTTGCATAGTATTTCTACTTCCAAAAATCAATCAATAATCCCATTTCCATCCAACATACCCAATCCCATTATAATCGGTTCAGAAACTACCGAGTTCCGTCCCACATAGCCATATTCCAGAACTTCTTCCAAAAATCATTCAATAATCCCATTTCCATCCAACATACCCAATCCCATCATAATCGGTTAAAAAACAACTGAGTTCCGTCCCACATGGCCATATTCCAGAACTTCTTCCAAAAATCATTCAATAATCCCATTTCCATCCAACGTACTTAATCCCATCATAATCGGTTAAGAAACTACCGAGTTCCGTCCCACATCCCAAGTAGCACCAAATAACTTTATGGTTTTATGACCAAATCCCGACGTCGGTGCAACCGCTAGAAACTAGAAAAATTAGTCATTTTGACCGTAAAACTAAAATTTCTTATCTATCGGTCGGTGTGACCACCATACGACGGTATCTTTTACCAGTCGATATCAAGTTATTTTTTATCGAATTGACCAACTTATTTGACATTTTCTAACTATTACCCGACTACTGTAACTTGATGGTCATTATTTACCCACGTATCGACTCTTTAGTTTACCGGTCGTTTACCCGATATTTAGTAACCAGTTAGCCACTTTATTGTCATTTAAAAACTGAAATCCAACTTAAATAAGTTGTTTGACATATGCACGACGACGAAATAACATTTTTCACGTAATTATCACAATTTTGTGACATAGTTGAGAGCGCTTGACAATTTTATCGAGAAGAATATTATTCATCGGCAAACGTCAAATGTACAAAAATTTATTATTTATAAATAATAAAATATGGCTCATTTTAAATTAAAAAAGAAACCGTTTAAACAGTCGACATCGGTTTGAACAATTGAAAATGTTATTTTAGTGTATATTTTTACACCTAGCGCGTTGAATACAAAATGGAACTGTCAAAAAGTTATATTTTATTTTTTGTTGTTGTTTTAACTTTATGGTTGTGTTGCTAACTTTAGAGTCAAAATTTTGACAAATAAGTTAAAAAAAATAACCAAGTTGTTGCCAGAGTGACAAATTTGTTGGGAAAATAATTTATTTGATGATGAAATAACTTTTTAGTGTTTTTTGAGACACGTTTGCTATAAATTAGTCTTTATTATAACTTTTATGTCATTTTCATATACATTATGAAACTCGCCATTTTTTCTTTAGGTTTCATTAAAAATTATTTGCTTCTGAAAAACAAAATTTGTTATTTTGAAAATTTTCATGACTATATGTAAATATAGTATCATAATTTTAATGATGGGGATGTTTTAGAAAAGATTTACTCTGTTTTTAGAGTAATTTAATCATATTTGTTTATTTTTATTTTTTTGAAATATCAACTTATATTTTAAAATAAAGAAATTATGGAAGCGCGTACGTTTTGAGTTTGGAAACAGGTACACATTTACAATAAAACTTAATTTGTTTGAAAAAATAAGCCGTAATTAACACCAAATTTGAATTATTAGTTTAACAATGATTCTATCAATTTTAATTTTTGTAAAGAATCTATAAGAGTAGGAACATTTGAACATTTTATTTTATAAAACAAGAAAACGAAATAAATAACGTGATGAAAAAGACAACACGATTATTTATATATTTTGAAAAAAAAATTTCTCTCCACAAAATATAATCCGACTGACGGACGAAATTAGTTTTTTTACAAACGTAATAGTTATTTAAGTGACTCCCACCTGACTATAACGTCAGTCATTTGTAAAGACAAATGGTGGTTATTACGACGTTATAACAACCTAAGATTTATTCCCCATTACCGTTGTAGCACCGTTACCATACCGTTGTACCAACGTCGGCTGGCCGACTACTAGTCATCCAGCTAACGGCAATACGACGTTATCCCAACCCATTTGTGTTACTTGGGATGGCCATATTCCAGAACTTTTTCCAAAAATCATTTAATAATCCCATTTCCATCCAACATACCCAATCCCATCATAATCGGTTAAGAAACTACCGAGTTCCGTCCCACATGACCATATTCCAGAACTTCTTCCAAAAATCATTCAATATTCCCATTTCCATCCAACATACCCAATCCCATCATAATCGGTTAAGAATACGCATAAATCTGTTCTACGATAAATTGTCCCACGATAAATTGTGTCCACGGCAAATTGTGTCTACGATAAACCACACCCCACCTACATGCTACCAAACGACATTAAAGGTATCAACCCTGTACGTAAACACAAATTTAAGCGCGAACTTTGATCCTGGCTGCTCACCATAGAAAATTGGAACAATACTTTTAATAATACAATATATTTAGTTATAGAGACAAATCAATAATTTCAAGATAGTGTGTAAGTTTAATATATTTAGTAAATATGTGATATTGTAAATTTTATCAACTAAAGATTTTGTATTACATAGTTTTAAGAAATATTTTCTTGTTGCTCCACCACAGATTGTAATCTAAAGGAGCTTTACTTTGGTTCATTATACGATCAATTATATGTATAAACTATTTTGTATTTAAACTGAAATAAAGATAATAATAATAATAATAATAATAATAATAATAATAATAATAATAATAATAAACTGTTCTATGGTTAAATGTTGACGTTAAATTGAAACACGATAAATTGACCGTCACCCGAGAAAATTAGGTATACATTTTTAAATACAGGATTGTTTCCTATCAGTTTTTAGAAAGGGAAAACTTTTCACTTTTTTATTTTTCCAATAATTCTTTTTATTTTTATTAATATTAATTGCTTCGTCAACCTTGCAGACACAGATCAAAGAGTTTTTATCGCTCTTATCGCTTCTTCTGATAGTGCCACAAATGTTAAAAAAATCAAATAACATTATATAAAAAATATTTTTTAATGTAATTTTAATTCGTTGTATACCTTAGATGATGGGGGCTGCCTTCTAAAATATTCAAAAAATTAAAGTTAATGTTGTGTGCCATCGTGCAAGTCGAACTGGAAGACCCACCATTTATTTATTATACCAACTAAGGAAGATCAAAAAGTATTATGGCTCAATAACAACCCCAGAAAAAATTGGACACCATCTAAACATACTCGCATTTGTGAAATCCATTTTAAACAAGAGTTCCTGCTTACTGTTAAACCGAAAAGTACTAAATAATGTAGCAGATCGCGTTTGCGTGTTGATGCTGTCCCAACAATTTTTCCAAGCCTGCCTGATTATTTAACCAAAGAAGCAGACTGCCGGCTTACTCATCAGGCTAGGCAATACCACCAAGCAGTTTGTCGTATAGCTGAGGCGGAAAAAAATAATAAACAACGACATAATTGTAGGGTTAAACGATCTACTTATTAAAGATAAGTACAATTGCTTGAGTTTTAACCAGAAACATTCCGGACAATTAATTACATTTTAGAAGATCTCCTGGACTGAGCATTCACCTGCCATAAATATTTATTTTAGCATAAACATCAAGTTAGATGTAGAAATTTTCATTAATAATCTTAAACAGAATTTAAAAATATTTTTTAACATTTTAGATTGCACTTTATTGTGTGATAAATTTTCAAAATTGAACAATTTGATATTTCATTTAGAAAATTTTGAATTAGAAAATCTAGATTATAAATTACCACAAAAACAATATTGAAACCAGTTTTATGTTTCTGTTACAGCCATATAAAACGCAATACGATCAAAGGCAAAAACTAGAATTTTTATACGAGCAGGTTCAAATAGTTTTTTCGAAATTGAAAAGATATAGGTTACCTTTGTTAGCTTTTTCTGCTGAATTTCAATATTCATACCCTACTGCGTATATGTTTATCAGGGATATAGGACATATCAATCTGGCTCATCCTTCATATTTACGAAGTTTGTCGAAAGGGAATATAAAATCTGGCGTTTTCCTAGAAAAGAAATTAGCTGTTTTAGAGTCCCATGAACGACTTGTAACTCTTATGGTCGATGAAATATATGTCAAACCAGTCTTAACCTACAAAAATGGCAAATTGGAAGAAGTAGCTAATAATTCTATAGCCGTAGATGAAAAGCCAATATTAGCTCGGACCGTTCAGACGTTAATGATCAGCTCATTGCTATCAAAAAATGTAGATATCGTGGGACTTTTTCCTGCAAAAAAAAATTAACTGCACAATACTTAAACGAAACAATTAAGGATGTCTTAGACGTTGTACATGAAGTTTGTTTCGAGGTACACTCAAAAAAAAAATCGGGTGTTTTTAACAAAAACTACTGGTTAATTTTACAGAAAATGTTGTTCGTTTTCAGCCAACGCTTCAATTCGTAAATAAACTGTTTTTTTATTCGTAAACTTTACAACCATTTTGAATTCCCGGTATTTTCCGGATGATTCGTAAAATCTACATTTAGTTATTGTTATTATTAACAAAACTTGTTGTAAAATTTGTAATGATTCATCGGTGTAATTAACAATCCAAAATGAAAAATTTACGAAACATGTTAGAGAGCATAACTAAAATATTTGTTATACGTACAAATATTTCTTGAGTTATGAATGTAATTTATCGTAGATTTTACAAATTGTATTAGTTTAATTTACGTTTAATGTTGTAAAAGTTCTGAAACTTGTTTGTAAAATTCACATAAGTTGTTGTATTATTTACAAATTTTTTGTTATCATGTTAGTGTCCATGATCAAAGAAAATTGATATCTCTACGAAATAAATTTATAAAATTAACAGACCTAGCTGCGTTTTTTTTACAAATTTTTGGAGAAATAACGAAAACAACTGTAGAACATAGTTACAAATACCACGTAAACAAATTGTATTGTTACGTTTACAAAGCTTATTTTCTGTAATTAACAAAATTACTAGATTTGTTAACGGATTGGTATTCGTTGGATATATATATATATATATATATATATATATATATATATATATATATATATATATATATATATAGGGTGATTTTTTAAGAGCTTGAGAACTTTTTTTTAAAAAAAAACGCATAAAATTTGCAAAATCTCATCGGTTCTTTATTTGAAACGTTAGATTGGTCCATGACATTTACTTTTTGAAGATAATTTCATTTAAATGTTGACCGCGGCTGCGTCTTAGGTGGTCCATTCGGAAAGTCCAATTTTGGGCAACTTTTTCGAGCATTTCGGCCGGAATAGCCCGAATTTCTTCGGAAATGTTGTCTTCCAAAACTGGAATAGTTGCTGGCTTATTTCTGTAGACTTTAGACTTGACGTAGCCCCACAAAAAATAGTCTAAAGGCGTCAAATCGCATGATCTTGGTGGCCAACTTACCGGGCCATTTCTTGAGATGAATTGTTCTCCGAAGTTTTCCCTCAAAATGGCCATAGAATCGCGAGCTGTGTGGCATGTAGCGCCATCTTGTTGAAACCACATGTCAACTAAGTTCAGTTCTTCCATTTTTGGCAACAAAAAGTTTGTTAGCATCGAACGATAGCGATCGCCATTCACCGTAACGTTGCGTCCAACAGCATCTTTGAAAAAATACGGTCCAATGATTCCACCAGCGTACAAACCACACCAAACAGTGCATTTTTCGGGATGCATGGGCAGTTCTTGAACGGCTTCTGGTTGTTCTTCACTCCAAATGCGGCAATTTTGCTTATTTACGTAGCCATTCAACCAGAAATGAGCCTCATCGCTGAACAAAATTTGTCGATAAAAAAGCGGATTTTCTGCCAACTTTTCTAGGGCCCATTCACTGAAAATTCGACGTTGTGGCAGATCGTTCGGCTTCAGTTCTTGCAGGAGCTGTATTTTATACGGTTTTACACCAAGATCTTTGCGTAAAATCTTCCATGTCGTCGAATAACACAAACCCAATTGCTGCGAACGGCGACGAATCGACATTTCACGGTCTTCAGCAACACTCTCAGAAACAGACGCAATATTCTCTTCTGTACGCACTGTACGCATTCGTGTGGTTGGTTTAATGTCCAATAAAGTAAACTGAGTGCGAAACTTGGTCACAATCGCATTAATTGTTTGCTCACTTGGTCGATTATGTAGACCATAAATCGGACGTAAATCGCGAAACACTTTTCGAACCGAACACTGATTTTTGTAATATAATTCAATTATTTGCAAGCGTTGCTCGTTAGTAAGTCTATTCATTATGAAATGTCAAAGCATACTGAGCATCTTTCTCTTTGACACCTTGTCTGAAATCCCGCGTGATCTGTCAAATACTAATGCATGAAAATCCTAACCACAAAAAAATCACCCTTTATATATATAATATATATATATTATATATATATATATGTGTGTTTCAATTGTAAAATAAAAGATATCTTCTACTTTTCAACTTTTTATTATCAAACATAAAATTACTTAATATAAAATGATAAATAACAAAAATATATTTCTTAAGTTTTATAGTTTACATTTTCATATTGTTTTTATTCAAATATTTGATCAATTTTTTCTAACCAACATAATTCATAAAAAAATCACCGTTAGCCGTATATAGCTGCGTTTTTTTTTAGAAATTAAAAAATCTAATAATTTAGATTTAATAGGAACCTATGTATAACCAAAAAAATCCATCATAAAAGTGATATGGTTTGACGAGAAATTAGGGTTACCTTTATCAAAAATCCCAAAGTAATCGTAGTAGTAGTAATTTAACGAATTTCAAAAAGGTTATTGTTAAATAAAAAAATTAAAACAAATTTGTAAATATTTAAAGTTTGTTTGTTTTTAATGAAATAAATTGCTTCTGTCAAAGAAAAACAAGAACTTGCAACTAAACTCTGTATTACATTGTTTTACATGATATAATATATATTAGTCACTTTGGGCAAGCCCAACAGAGAAGTTTTTTTATAGTATCTAAATCAAAAAAGTATCTTTTTGAATTTCTAAAGGTTGTAAAGTGGGGCTAAATTGAAAGTACGGTTTTCGGTATATTTGTATATTTCGGTAGATTTCTCCACCAAAAAATTTGTGTGGTTCAGTTATGCACTAACTAAAAATGGCAATATTTGATTGTTTGAACGGTTGCCCAAAAAGTTGCAACGAAGAGCAAAATCTCCCAGGAATGAAATCGAAAACAGCTCTACTAGAATTATGTATTTGATAATATATTACTAATAGATAATTTAGCATAACCCAAACGCTAACAAAGATACATTTTTTGGAGGTTCTGTTGGTGGTTAACTGAAAGCTATTATTCACAACTTTTCGAATTAAAAACAATAATTACCTAAATTGATACCATTTTTCTTCTTTAAGAGGTCCCAAAGTTTTCGTATATGCTCTGTTTGTGATAAACTTCTTTGAAGAATACCGTCTATGTTATTGATGAAAATATCCCATTTCGAATATATGGTTTTATTTCCCGTATATATTGTGTTAAAATCAATATCGATCTACAAATGAAGGTTGTTAAATCACAAAATATAAACAATAAAATTAAAAGAATATTACCAAATCGGGCATAATCAATCGGGTGGTTAAGAATAGGCCAGTCAATGAAAATGTTAACTAATGATAGTAGCTCCTTCGTTCTTGACAAGGATGTTGTTTCCCACTTTTGAATAACCAACTCCCTCGGGCTTCGCAAATTTTTTAACTCCGTTTTAATTTTTAAATATTCTTCGATTGAAATATTTTTTCACAGGATCATCAATCGTCGTTTCGGATGTTTTAGATGTTTCAGTTACCGATATGTCGTCACGCGTTTTGAAAAATTTGAAATATTTTCGAAACATATAGTCAAATTTGTTGTATAAGTGACCGGTTGGTGATCTTTGCCCTTCACGAATTGTAAAGTATGTTTGCTGAAATATAAAATAGAATTAAGATAAATTTACTAGCATATCCCTTTTCCGGCCTGCGATCACAATTGTGTATGTTACGAAAGAGAATCATGAAAAAAACCATTATAAACTATGGTTATTTACATACACAGTTGTGTACGGTGGACTTAAATTTAAGAAAAAAAATTGTATGGACGGAAAACGGATATATTTGTTTCACAGATTGTTAATTTTGTGGGTTTGTTCCGTAATCTTAACCTCGCTTTGAGCTTTTACAAGGTATAAAACTACACTTTTATTGGTTCTCAGATTGCATTTCTTCTCATTAATTCTTTCGCTATCATGTCATTCAGATTAAATTCTCAAACCTTAATGAAGGAGTTTGTATTACGAAAATTATATACCGAGGATGATGTCGAAAAAAAATGTTCTTTTAGTTTATTAAAATGTACTCACTAAACATTCGGTTGGGAAACATAAAACTATTTCTTCGGCTATAGATTTTACCTCTCTTGTTGTGACGGTTTACATTTTTTTTTCTTTTAGATAAAAGTTTACTTTAATACTATACATAACATCATTCTATGGGTTCTTCCTAATAAATTATTTGACAAGTAATAATCCATTAACTGACTACCGCAAATATCGCGTCTCAGGATAGTTGCCCTGACTGTAAAAGTAAAAATAAATTATATTACTTTGCTTGAATGAAACTACATACTATACGTGTTTGTAAATAAAACACTTACCATGTGAGATGACGTAGTACACGAACGTGGCGGTGTTGATGGGGAAGGTGTCATGAAAAAACCATCTAATGTAGGCGACGATACTGGCGTAGACGACGTAGCTGGCGAGGAGGGCAGCCTTGGCATTTAATATGAAAGTGGTAACAAATTTTGCAAAACCGGCTCAACAGTGAATGTTGGTTGTTGTTTATTTTGCCACATCGTAAGATGATGCTCGAACATTATCTTTTTCCCCAATTCCGATGGCATAAATACGTATGATAGATGTTTGTATTTTAAATATTGGAAATGTTCCATGTAAACTCCAGCATCTAATAAAATATTGATACAACCATTTTTTTAATATATTTAATATATAATATAAAATAACTGTTATGTTTCGATATTTGTGGAATAAAATAATAAGATTTTTTTACTATCTTTACGCAACATGGTCGTTTCATTATTTTACACACAAACATTTAGTAAATATTATTTAATATTATTATTTATTATTATTTAATATTTAATATTATTTATATTATCACCTTTAAAACTAAAAATAATGTATAAACATACTTTTTTATAATATGTACTTACTAATCTTAAATGGTATTTTTCTGATATTTTCCTAGTAATTTCCTTTGAATAACACGTTTCCACTATTTTTTCACTATTTTTCCACTTTACACCTAACTATAGGTTATATTTAAAAACCACTCTAACTGGTAGCACGTCTTATACTGAATAAATATAGTGAATCGAATGAATACGAAAATCTTTTACGAAACTATGTGGTACATTTTACGGATTATATGTTTTTTTTTACCAGAATTTTGTAAACATTACAAAGATTCATGTTATATAACGAAACATGTTTGTTCGTTTATCAAAATAACCAAGTTAGTTTACAAGTTATATTTCGTGTTAACAATTATATTTTTGTTAAATACGCAGGTCAGTTCTAGTTATTTTACAATGAAATTTGGTAAAATACAAGCCAACGAAATCTTGATAATACATGTTCTGGACAATTTTTGTATGTAATATTTACAGAATAAGACAAAATTAAACTATAGGAATAGACACAAATTATTCAAGATAAATTTTCATTTATTGAAGATCCCATACTCATTGAATTTTTCATGAGTTTATGCCATTGTAGTCGAGAAAGTAAGCTCGATCTTTTCTTATTATGAAATTCATTTCTTAGAATCTAGACTAACATTGAAAAATGGAGATTGGTGGAATACAGTAAAAAATTGTAGATCTGGTCACTAAAGATTTAGATTTTTATGTGGTATTCCTTTTTAAAAACATCCATGTTTTTTAAATAAGCCATATTTGCAGTCAATTGTTTTACATTCATACAAAAGACGTAATTTTTTTACATATTTCTGACATCTTTAGGCCCACTGGTAGCATCCTCAATGCAAATATTGCTTAAGTCTTGCAAAAATAGCGGCAACCTACAAAAAATACATATAGAAGCATCAGCACTATATCCAGTGCCAGATAATTCCAGATCTTTAGATCTTGAAGGATAATAAAATATTAACCCGTATTTTGCAGTAATAATGTTTTGCAAATCGAACAATTTTGATCTTTCGTTATTGTTACAAGGAAACTTGTTAATACTCCAATGAAAACCTTACAGGATATTTGTTGATTTAACGAAAGTTATGTGAAATGAGCATATGTTAATTTTACAAAATGTTATATGTTATTTTTACAAAACAGCTTGTAAAACTATGTTACAATTTTCGTTGTAAATTCTACTACTTGCCATTGTAAAAGAAATTTTGTATGGAAGTTGAGATTACAAAACGAAATTCGATAAATTTACGAGCGCTTCGTTCAATTTACAACAAAAACCTTACAAATATTATGTTATTTTAACAAAAATGGTGGTAAATTTACAATTTATAGTATTACAAAGAAAATTTTGTTAGAAAATCTGAATTATTTTTTTGAGTGTGTAGTAGCAGTAATATCAGACAACCATCGAATAAATAGAGCGGCATTTAAAAAATTTTCACCGGATGAAAACATCTTACCCGCTTTTGTTGAGTCACCTTATACTAAAGAACAAAATTTTTTTTTTCTATTTGATACTGTTGATCTCATGAAGATAAATTAGCACCAGGATTATGTCAGAAAGATATCAATCCATCAGATATAGAGAAGCAGAATGTCTATTTGGCTCAAAGATTGATATGTGACAGAAGAAATATAGCCGCCATTGCTCACTACAGTTCAATGTTGAATCAGGAAGCAAGCGGCACATTAACGTTACTCGATATTACTTGTAGCTTATTTACAGTTGTATCAGTAAGATCTACTAAGCAGGGCGTTTTGAGTAGAGATCCATTGGCTAATGCGATAACGAAAGAGAATTCACTAGGCTTAGAATATTTAGAAAGGATTACAAATTGGTTAATAAAGTGGAGGGGGGTTAATAAAGTGGTTAATAAAGTGGATAAACTAACACAAGACACATTTATTGCCTTAATTCATACATGCACAGGTTTAAAACTACTTTCACGATGCTTGTTACATCAAAAATCATTTAAATATATTTTATTAGACACATTTACAACAGACCGTCTTGAAAACCGTTTTGGCCAATACAGACAAATGAGCGGTGGCTCTTACAATGTAACAGTGCAAGAGATTTTACAATCTGAAAACGGTTAAAGCTTATCAATATGATAAAATTAATGAAAAGTAAGAATCATTTTATAGATTTAAAAAATAGTTTTGACTTCAATTTTTTTTTTTTTTTTTTTATTTATTTAAATTATTACAACTGAATACAATTCATCTAGTAATTTTTCTTTCTTAATTTAGCCACTTGTGAATGAGAAGAGGCCCATTGGCCAGCTCCATTTATAGATTATTTACTGAAGTAGTCTTTGCTCTGGTGTCCTTAATCCATTAAATCAATTGGTTTCGTTCTCTGCAATCGTCTTACTGCATGTGAAGTGTCCAACATACTACGAAGCTCTTCATTTACGTGTTGATAGATACTTTGTCCATGAATTACTGCAAATTTTTTATTTCTTCTTGAACCGTCGGGATATTTAGGTCCCTATGAAGGTCATCATTACTAATATACCACGGAGCGTTAACTATACCACGTAGCACTTTGTTTTGAAAAGTTTGTATTATTTTGGTGTTGGTTTTCTTTGTACAGCCCCAGAGCTGTATTCCGTAAGTCCATACAGGCTTTAGCACCTGTTGATACAATAGCAATTTATTTTCGGTTGACAATTCCGAATTTTTCCCGAGAAGCCAATACATTTTGCGATATTTGATATTAAGCTCATCTTTCTTCTTTTTAACGTGCTCTTTCCATCTGAGCCTGGTATCTAAGGTCATCCCTAGATATTTAGCATTATTTGCATACGGAATCTGCAGACCGTTAATGATTACAGGTTTGTAACTGACTTTTAGATTGGTGAAATTCATATGCGTGGATTTCGATTCATTGAGCCCGATACGCCACCATTTTGTCCATTTTATGATTTTGTCACATGCTTCTTGGAGTTTCGTTGTCGATTCCTCGATAGTGTCTCCTGCTAAAAGAACTGCAGTGTCATCAGCAAATGTTGCAATGGTAACATCGTTTAATTGAGGTAAATCTCTGGTGTATAGCAGGTAAATAATAGGTCCCAAAACACTACCCTGCGGGACTCCTGCCGAAATCCTTTTTAGCTCGGAATATTCATCTTCATATTTCACCCTAAAGTGGCGATTCTCTATGTATGATTTTAAAATCATATAATATTGTTTTGGTAAATCTCTATGTAGTTTGAAGAGTAAACCTCTGTGCCACACCTTATCGAAGGCCTGCGTCACATCTAAGAAGATACTAGAACAAACCTTTTTCTTTTCTAATGTATTCTCAATGACATCTGTAAGCCTATGAACCTGCTCAATAGTTGAGTGTTTCTCTCTGAAACCAAACTGATATTCTGGGATAAGGTTTCTTTATTCTATGGTTTTTTTCAATCTTTTGAGCAACAGTCTCTCAAATAATTTCGCTAGTGTTGGTAGAAGTGAAATTGACCGGTAAGATTTTCTATCATTCGATGGCTTGCCCGGTTTCGGAATCATTATTACTTCTGCTACTTTCCACTGCATTGGTATGTGCTTTTTCCTGAGGATCGCATTGATTATGTGCAGAAATTTACGGGTATCTTTTTCAGGCAGCTCCTTTATTATTTGCCCTGTTATCAGATCATAACCAGGAGCTTTCTTTACTTTTATGTTCTTAATTTCAGCTTTTAGTTCTTTTAATGGCCTGATCTCTTCAAAATCAAATATTCTGGGCGTATCGGCAGTGTTTTCGTCATTGGTCTGCTGACCTAGGGGTTGAAATGTTTCTTCAAGATGTTCAGCAAACAGGTCAGCTTTATCTTCACTTCTAGCTCATTTCCCATCGTGTGTTTTGATTGGGGGGATCTGCGTTTTTTGGTCGTTTTAATCCTTTTGTAGCTTTCCAGAGGGAATAGTCGGTATCTTTAGTTGGAGTTAGGGAACAAAGGTATTTTCCAATTGTTTCATTTTTCACTTTTTTATGAGTGCCTTAAGTTTGATGCACGAGTTGTTTAAGGTGGTTTTATCTTGCGGCACACGCGTAGTCTGCCATTTCTCTCGGGCTATTCGTTTTTCCTGCACTAGTTCTCTTACTTCTATTGGGTAAATAACGGAGTTTTCTTTCCTGGATGATAATTTGGGGGTGCATTCCCAAGCCGACCATTAAATGACATCAATTAGCTTGTCTAGTTCTTCTTCTATTTCATTTTCATTTTTGATTGGCACTTGAAGTTCTATTTTTTCCTCTACCAACTGCCTAAACAGTTCCCAATTTGTTTTGTTGTTTGTGAGCTGTGGTGAATTGGTTTTTTCTATTACATTTTCACTAACCGTCATAATAACAGGAGAATGATCGGATGTTAGACTTTCATCATTTTCTAAGAAGATGTAGCGTTCCGATATGCCTTTAGTGATGTAGAAATCTATTAGATCTGGGATTTTGTTAGGATCAGTTGGCCAGTACGTTGGTTTCCCTCCTGAGTAAAATTCACAGTTTGAGTATTGGCCAGCTGCAAGTAACTCTGTGCCTTTTGGAGAGGTTAATCTTGAACCCCAGAAGGTATTTTTTGCATTAAAGCCACCTCCAATAATGAAGTTACTTCCTAATTTCCGGAACAAGTTAATGTAGTCTTCTTTCTTTAGGTTATACCGTGGGGGGCAATATATCGCAGATATATTACAGGTGTTGTGATAACCAAATTTAACCGTCACGGTGGTTACTTTCATGTATTCTTTTTCTATTTTTAATTCTTCATGATGTTTGATATTATCCCTAATATATATAGCTGACCCTCCTCTTGCTCGTTCTGCAGGATGGGTGGTATGGTAACAAGTATATCTCGCGATTGATACGTAGGAGCTGCTGGTATAATGTGTTTCTGATATTAAGCATATATCAATTTTCTCGGTTTTTAAAAATAGTTCTAATTCTTCTAGGTGTTGTGTTAATCCGTTTGCATTCCATATGGCTATTCTTAATAAGTAGTTTTGATGTCTAGTTTCTGCTCCGGAATTATGAATTTAACTATTTATTGCATACATTATTTATGTTTAACTATTTTGGAGCTTGGTATTTCCAGCAGATTAAGTCGATCCAGAATAAACTTATTTAGCTTATTTTGTTCCTCAGGGCTCTTTAAAATTGCTTGGACAGTGTTTTTGAAATTTTCAGTACCGTTGGTCTCATTTTCTTTCGAATTTGAAGCGGCCTGAGCATATGTGTAATTCTCCCTACGCACAGATGCTTCATTTCTTGCTCGATCCTTGTTTGGATGACTTAGAGGAGGTTTGCGTGCCTGATCCCTCATTTTCTGTAGCTGCTTGGCAACCTCACATCCTCGGTATCTTGCTGGATGTTGCCCATAACAATTTATACATTTTGCTGGTTCTCCTTTAGATAGTTTGCAAGTTTGTGTTGGGTGCTTTTCAGCACATTTCACACATATTGGATCGCACGCGCAAAATCGTTGCGTATGATTATAGCCTTGGCATTTTTTACATTGTACTATTCCTGTACTGCCTCTTTTAACAGCTTCGATCTTTACTCGCATGTTGAGTATGCCAGTTATAATGTAAATTTTTTCTATTTGCTCGGATATATCAAAGGTTAGCATGAACAGGGGAAGCCCTCTTTTTGAAACGGGATCTAGTCGGTTCTCCCCGTTACGTCTCTCTTTTTTAATAATGTTCACGGCATCAAGGATTTTAAATCCTTTATTTTCTAGGTCCTCCATTATTGAATTAATTTCACAGGTTGGATGTAGTCCTCTTGCCATGACCTAGTTGGGACGATCGTTTTTATTTTCGTACGTGTACCACTGATATTTTTCCATATTCAGCTTCATTGACAAGTTTCTGTATGCGTTTGGATTTGAAGTGTTAATCTTCCATACATTATTGTTAAGAGCAGTAATTGTATACTCTTGTTCCGTAACATTACTCATTACACTTTGGATATCTGAGTAGTTGGTTACTCCTACTATAAAAATCGGTGGTGGGGCTTTTATCTTTGGCTGTGCTTCATTTTGTTGAGCTGGTTGCCGTTTAAGTGATTTTTCTACTTCTGGTGTGGACTCAGCGTCATTTATTGGTGGAGGTGGTTTTTCTTTTGGTTTAGCTGCTTGTTGTTGTTCTAGAGCTAGTTGTTTATTGATGATTAATTGTTTTCGAGAAACCTCTTTTGAGGTTGATGGTAAAGTTTCTGCCATTTTTGGTGAGTGTTGAGCTTTCCTTTTCTTACTTGGTATTTTACTCCGTTTCAACATCCAATTTGTTTCTCTTTCTAATTCTTCTACATCCGTATGGAATGGATTAATGTCATCATCGATTGTAGGGCTTTGTGTCTTCCCAAGTTCTGCACGTGTTTCAACTGCTTTTTGAGTTCTTCATTCTCTTTCTTTAAAATTGTGAATTCTTCTTTAAATTTAGTTGTAAATTCCTTTATTTCTCTTAGTTGTTCACGCAGTTCAGCATTTTCATTCTCGTACTGAAATATATTTTCAGTTGAAGATCTTGGTAAATTGGTACTTCGTCCAAATGGGTTAAACAATGATTGGCCCACCCCAGAATCTACTGGGCCTGCCTCCGAAGAGCGTGGATTTGTCAGCATATCTGCTGCTGTACCACCTGGGGTATTACTTCCCGTATTTGTTGTACTCATTGTTTGTTTTAGCCAATTTATACCACTGGCATTTGGTCCCCGGTAACACTTTGCTACTGCCGAAGCAGTACCCGCCCCCCTCCCCCCCCCCCCGCGACGAGGACGCGGCTACCTTGGTGTTACTTAGGTGTACACAGAGACAGCCGAAGCCCTCTGAATACCCAAGGCTGAGGGGCAACAAACTCCATATAACAAAAAAATCATGAATTTTGATCAAGATTGCATATAAAACTGAGTTTGTATAGTTTTTCTATAATCGACGTGAAAATTTATTGTTTCTACATAGTGATTCCTAAAATCTCGTTTCTGCTCATGTTTTCTCTTTAATTTTGTTATAAATCTGATAGTTTGGATTGCTATTAAATCCTCCGTTCATCTCGAAAATTCTGATGTGCATGGGACCAGAATTTACTAAAGAAGTAAAATTTTTATAAAACTAAATTTTAAATGGGATGTAAAAGGAATCTGCGGCAGCACCCTTTATACATTTACTTTACTAAAATACTCAACTAAGCGACGTGCTCATTTTTATAGAAAATTAATAAATTTATGCTCCGCTTTAGCTTAAATTTAATAATATAATACTATACTATGATGAAATATTTTATTAAAAATATAAAATTAAAATTTAGATGTTCAATTTTTTATATTAAAATCATAGATGGTTCTGATTACACTCAATGATATTCTCTCTCGATCAACAAAAATATCAGAGGTTTCCGAGCTTGTGGCTGAGTATGATTTGTTTCTGACTCAAATACTAATTCAGAACTACCTCGATCGCCTCTGTCCGATTCGTAGTGTGTATTGTTATTAAAGAATTTCAATTTATGACTTTCACTCAAAAGTATTCCAATAAGTATGTGTTCTTTTCAATAGTATTGAAATATTTGAGTGTATTAAAAATTTTCAAATACTATTATGAATGTTTTTTCAATTCTAAGTACTTATGGGAAACAGTACATATTTTGTTATTTTGGCATAAGCTTTACTCATAATTTGCAGACTGTAAAGAAGACGTATGCTAGTAAGAAACTTGATTGGAGAATTTTGAGTTATTTGTTCAAATTTTATGATGGTTGTGATATTGATTGACTTTTATAATAAAAATAGTAAACAAATTTCAATTTGTGATTATTGAAAGGTGTAGAAGTACGGGAATTTGTAATTATATGAATGCGCGTTCAATATTTATAATTTTCGTAATTAATAATATTTTATTAAGATCATACAGGTATGGAGATATTAAAAAAATTCCCAAAACGATTCAAATTAATTAACAATTAATGCTAATCATCGCTGGTTATTTAAAAATTAATAATCACTAATGTTATTATCATCGAACGTTGAACAGCCGCTTAGTTTAATTACGTAAATTGGAATAACATGGAGTACAAAATTATTAATGTAGTCCTCGGTATTGCACAATTTTACGGACTGTTTAAATTTCGCCTAATTCTAATCGATGGTCAATTCTCGTATAACGATTTAAAATTTTATCATATCCGTACAATTACAGTCATAATTATCGTAAACTATTTTCTAATCTCATTCTTTTCGACAAAGTTCCCGCTGTCTGATACGTTCGTCGTCACAATAAGTTATATAACCATAGCGCTATCACTATTCATTGGAATAAATAACACAGTTTTCGATTTGTTGGTACGACACGATTATAACCGTGAATTAATTATAGAAATTGTTAAATTGTTAAACGCGTGCAGTACTCATTTGAAACACGAGCCCAGTGAAAAATGTATGCAATTTTTAAAAAAATTATTCATGATTATGTTTGTTGGCATTGGTGGTTGCTTATTCCTCAGCTACATTATGGATTTAATTTATTTCACTGAATTGTATAACGATTTTATGCTGGTCATGTCGTTTTTTGTATACTATTTCGAGATTATTGCCATTTTTAATATTGTCTCAACGGTGATGGTACTTATATATGTGTTCCACTGGCTTGCGAATGAATTTTCGCAAATAATTTATGAAATTAATCCAAAACATAAGCACAGAATGTCCCAATTGTGCGATACTATAGATAAGTTGGTGAAAATATTCCGTAAAATTAATAAAATAGTTCGCCTGGTCAATCGACAATTGGCGCGCCAGATTATTATTTTTTTCGGTGCGAAAATCTCGCACGCCTCATGCGAATTATTTTTTATATACCATTCGGTATACTTGGAGCCCGAGGATGGATTTAGTTTATCACCTTCAATTTGTTACATGATTTATCATTTGCTGCACTTGGTGGTGTTCGTTGAGTTGTTTAATTTTTATTACGCTGAGCTGGAAAACACAAGAAATTTATTCAATGAAGTAATGCTGGTGGGGGGTTTGGATGAACGACTTGTAAATAGTGTAAGTTATGGTATTTATTTGTGAGAAAATTTTAATCTGTTCAAACTAGAAGAGAGTTGTCGATGGTAATATAGAATGAACGTCTTTGAAACATAAATCATAAACAAATTGTACTCTTCGCACTGAAAGTACAAATGGTCACAGTTAAGTAAAACAGAAGATTATATACAAACAAATTTAGAGTTAGAGTTCTTTTGACAACCTAAAAGTTTCCTTAATTTAAATCGCCAACCAACATTCGAGAATTCTCGGAAGTGACTAGGCATCTATGATCGTTTAAGAAATTTTTGCTCATGTATCTCTGACACCATACACTTTACGAAAAGTTTTGTTTGTACAAAAGGAATTTGTTTATTTATTTTGTACAGCTTAATCAAAAAGTGCACTGAAAAGTATAGATTCTAATATATCTCCTAAATTAATGAATTTCAAGGTCATTTAAGATCACCTATAAACGTCCCCGTTGAACAATTTTCATGATAAGTAATTTTCTCTTATTTTTTTTTTTATTAAATTTAAACCACATGATGTTTCATTGAGTACTACGAATAATTTCAGAAAACTTACCAATAAAAATGTGTGCGCAATTACCCAGTCCCCAACTCTCCGATAAGGGGCTAATAAATTCGATACCATTTTCCATTAAAATTATTGTAAGCAATTTTAATAATTTTGTACTATTAATTCTCTCCAAAGATTGTAATATTAACACAACAAACACTTCACATAATTTACCACGTCTTTTTTGATCGGCTACTGACACGTTGAATTAAATCCGGGTTATCTCGGCATAAATTAAAACTCGATTTGATCGAACGATTTTAAAACCGCAGAACTGACTTATACATAAGGTACATGATAGACGCTAGGAAACAAAACCGTAAAGAATCGTTCTTGATATTTAATAATAAAATTCAGGCTATAACTTTATAGTACAAAACTGAGTATTAGTGATTTGGTCATGGCTATTGAAGACTCATAGAAACGTATATCTACTAGTCGGGAATCTTCTACGTCAGATTAATTAGTTTTACGTGATTATGAGGTGCCTAATGTCTTTTATTACAATACATCTGCCATAAACTGCCATAAACACTTCTCAAAGAACTTCTGAAAAACTGAAGTCAGTGGGTTTGTTGGAATTGTCATGACATTGGTCACAGTTTCTTTGATTGCCTTAAACCGGTCATCAAAATATTTTGTTTCGGATGTGGTTAAAAGGGAAAACGAAAAAGGAGGTCTTGGAACTCTGGGAATTCTTCGGTAAACGGACCATTTCGGAAACACGGAAGAAGCCGGGACGTTAGAAAGTAGGCGAAATGTATTAAAACACATTTTAATGAGCCACCATACTCGGAATTTTTTACCTTACGCCTGGGACATTTGCTTCATAATATTAAATTGCCTAACTTAGCATATGAATGATTAAAACTTAAACGGGCGATGATAGATTGAATATATATTGCTGAAAAATTTGCCAACTTTATGCAAATGTTTTAATTTATGAAATTATTTACCGTGGTTTGATAGACAAGCGAATTATCAAAAATGGTCCTGGAATGTCCATCATTTTCAAAACAGGATCTTGGGAAACCTTTACTATTAAATCATCATATCGATGTCATACCGCCCGTCACTATAATTTTTGTTTCTTTTCGTTATATACTTATGGATACCTAGAAATGAAAAACTCACGATAAATTTAACCTCCAAGGACTGAGTTCAAATTAAGTAATACGTAATTTATTATGCATAATGGTTGGTTCACGTATGCGATCAAAAATGATTCGCGAATCAAAGGATTTTTAAATCATTGAAAACATATACTAATTTCCCCGCCCGAGATGAAATGATTTTAACTTTGGGAAAATTTTGATCGCAAGCATCCAACATAATAAAAACAAAAATAACAAGCTAATGAGCAACATTGCGAAATAATGACGCTCATTGATTGGCTTGATTCGCAAATCATTTTTGATCGCATACGTGAAGCAACCATAAGGGACAAATAATAATTTCCATGTTCGAGATAGCAAAAGCACGAAAGTGTTTATGTTTACTAATTGAGCGTAAACAATATTTTTTTACATTTTCTACGTAAATAATGTAAATATAACAATTAAATACATCCTTTTCTGTTAGGGGTGTTTCTCTTTGGAATTCTATTCCATTAGATATTAAGAGGTCAGCGTCGCCTAATCTTTTAAAGCGTATTATTTAGTGTGGCGCGCTTGAATGATAATACATGTAGTACTATTTTGTATGTAGTCTGTAAGTATTCAAGTATTCAGCAGTGCCCTCTGTAACAAATGAGCTTGAGATCAATACGGAGGGTACTAGCATGGAGCGGATTTGTTTTTTGAAAAAATCTGAGGTTTTTATGCCTAATGGAAGTATTTTTTTTGTTTTGGTGGTTGTTATTCTTTATTTATATTGCTTCCATATTATGTGCTTTTCCTTTACAAAAATTGTAATGTCAATGAATAAATAAATAAATAAGTAAATAAATAACGTGCAAAAAAAAAAATTAGTTACCGTAAAAAATTGTAATAAATGTAGAAAATGTAAATAAATAGATTAGTAAAATAAATAAATAAATAAAATAATTTAAAATACATTCCATCCCTGAAAAATGCGATGGCAAAACTGATTATTGCTATCATGACATTTTTTACTCTCAGCCCAAAAAATCTCGATATTTTTACTCTCAGCCCCGAAAATATTTGCTATCATGATACTTAAAAAATGTCATGACAGTTGAAATTTTCGCGGCTCAGAGTATAAATAATACTGTGCATGTTAAAAGAGAATGTACGATTTTTTTTAGAACTTTTCTTTGTATAGGAGTTGAGATATAGTCCATAGAAGTCAAGATTTATTCGTTGGCCTAACTAGCGGTGCACATCGTTTGATAGGTGAATGTTTAAGGAGCAAGTACGATTTTTTTTAGAATTTTTCTATGTATAGTAGTTGAGAGATTGAAAAAACATTCATCTATCAAAGGATGTGCACCGCTAGTTGAACCAACGAATATTTCCTGACTTCTATTATATTTGCTTCTATGGACTATATCTCAACTAGCGATTGGGATTTCTCGATAAAATTTAATTATATTATAATTTGAAAAATAAATTACACACAATTTTTTAAAAAACACTATATGTTTAAAAACATGTATATTAAATTCAAAATTTATAAAAACATTAAATTAACTTAATCGTTATTGTGATAAAAGGTTTTTTTAAAAATCGTCAGACGACCTGGTTTCGGACGTTCGTCCTTTTTCAAATCTGGTTAATTACTGAATATTGAAAAATATGATATAAAATATATGTCAAAATCAAGCTTATTGCGCCAAAATTATTATTTATGGTTGTGTTAGAATGATGTTAAAGTTTTATCAACAGGTCATAAAGCTTGTTTGCCTTGGTGTTGATTTTGTCATTTAATAGTAGCGAGTTATTTCGTTGTTTATATATTTCAAACTCTTCGTACCATGCCAGACGAGCATTTTTTGTATTTTGGCATTTTTTTTCTACCAATGTTTTGTTCTGCTCTCTCTTAAATAAAATTTTAACTAAAATGAGTCAAAAATGTCCTTGAAATATTTTTTATTTCATTTATGTTTGAGTTGTGTGGTAGAACAGAAAATTAGTTAAGTCGCAATTAAAACTTGTATCATAGGTAAACGGTGAAAGAAACGAAGAAAAATGCCGCATTTTTTATTTTACGTGTGGCATGGGCCTTCTACTCTATCCATGTAGCTACTCTTCTTTATGTGCTGTATGACGTGTAAATTTTTATCAATGTTTGAGTATGTATGTTTCTAATCGGCTAAGTGTTGAGCATAATTTGAATGATATGATGCTTTTCGTGTGTTTTTAAGTTCGTCGGTATGTTCTTGAAATCTTTTCCCAAATGATCTGCCCGTTTGCCCAATATAGAATTTGCTGCATTCATTGCACGTTAATTTATATACCCCACTTTCTATTGGTTCTCTGTTAGTGGTCGTTTTTAATTTGTGTCTAATGCTATGAGTTGTTTTGAATGCTAAAGTATATCCATACCGGTGTAAGGCCTTTTTCAGTGTATTGCAGGTGTCTTGACAATATTCTACTGTGATGTATTTATTTACCGTGTCATCAATGTTGTGCAACGTAGTCAGGTTTCCATTTTCTATTCTCCGTTTTATTTTTGTATTTATTTTGTCTACAAATTTGTGGGAGTATCCGTTAGAAAATGCAATATGTTTAATTATCTTCAATTCTTCGTTATAATCGATGTCGTTCATAGGAATATTATTCAATCGATTGATTAGATGATAATATGCGGATGTTTTGTGTTGTTGCGGGTGATATGAAGTGTTGTGTATCGTTTGATTTGTTTGTGTAGGTTTGCGGAATATCTTAAATTGGTGTTTGTTGTTGACATTGTGAATGGATAAGTCCAAAAAGTTTATGGATTTATTTGTTTCCAATTCTAACGTGAATTTAATATTTTTGTGTATGTTATTGATGTATTGATGTAACATGTCCAACTGTCTGTGTGATCCTTTAAACAACAATAAGATATCATCCACATATCGATGCCAGTAGATAATGTTGTTTAAAAATTTGTTTTTGTTGTTCAATATGTGTTTTTCCTCTATATGGTTCAAATATATGTTGGCTAAGGTTCCAGATAATGGACTACCCATTGGTAAACTATCCATTTGTAAATAAAATTTGTTGTTATGTTGGAAGTAATTTTGTTGCGAGATGGTATTGAGCAAAGTAGTGACCTGGTTGACGGTTATTTTATCGATCTTATTTTTTGACAGCAACTCGGAAATTATTGTGATTGTTTCAGCTACTGGGATATTCGAGTACATGTTTGTTACATCAAACGATGCAAGTTTTGCTCCATTGGGTATTCTTACGGACTGAATTTTATCTACCAGTTCTGCGTTGTTTTTGACGGAATGATTTAGTAATGTTTTAATGTTGGTGTTAAGCCATTGATTCAAATATTTGGCGACCTTATATGACGGTGCTGTTGTGAAATTTATAAGTGGCCTTATAGGGGTGTTTGGTTTGTGCAGTTTTGGTAGTCCGGATATTATTGGTGCTTTTGGTTTGATCATTTTACTATGATATATTTGATATTTGTTTAGAATTTTTGTCGATTTATTTATTACTGCATTGATGTCTTTGCGGAAATTGGATGTTGGGTCAATTTGTAATTCTTTGATGCTGTTGCTGGCTATAAATTCTTGCACTTTTGAATCATGGTCGGACTTGTACATGATGACCGGAGTGTTACCTTTGTCTGCTTTGGTTATGATCGCGTTTTGTTGAGTTAGTTTTTTATGTAAATTGAATATGATTTTATTTTGACGTGATTCTTTTATATTTTTGTGTCTTTTGGCTTTGTTGAAAGTGGGGTATATAAATTAACGTGCAATGAATGCAGAAAATTCTATATTGGGCAAACGGGCAGATCCTTTGGGAAAAGATTTCAAGAACATACCGACGAAGTTAAAAACACACGAAAAGCATCATATCATTCAAATTATGCTCAACACTTAGCCGATGAGAAACATACATACTCAAACATTGATAAAAATTTACACGTCATACAGCACATAAAGAAGAGTAGCTACATGGATAGAGTAGAAGAGTTTGAAATATATAAACAACGAAATAACCCGCTACTATTAAATGACAAAATCAACACCAAGCCAAACAAGCTTTATGACCTGTTGCGGAACCAACGAAAATGTATTGTACAAGCCGAACTGTACTCGAGTATACACCGATCTTATCAAATATTTCGGTCATCTATTCATTTGTATTAGTATAAAAATACAGGAAAAGTTCACAAAATTTTGTAATATATATACGACAACATGATATACGCACACATTAAATAGAAGTAAAAACAATAACAAATAGAAGAAAAATGTAAAATAGAAGTGGAAGAGGTGGAGCTAGATTTCATTATAATTTAAAATTTTATTTTTTATTTTGTTTAGTGTGGATATTGATGTGAAGGAGAATGGTAATGCAATTTCTGTTTGGTGCTGTAATTTTTTAAAATGAAGAAATAAGCCCATATGTTTATAATGCTCAGCAATCTTGAAATAAATGTGGTGCATTTATTAATGAAATAAAATTATAAATGACTATTTTCCTTTTAAGCAACAATTTTAGTTCTAAATTTCTAATAAACGAAGAAACATTAGTATACTGTACAAGGATAATAATTACAGGCTTGTTAATGTAAAGCTTTACAAATTTTTATTTTATTTTTCGTTTAAACATTGTTTCGTTTTTATTTACGAAATTTTTTCTTCTTTATTTATACACAATACCATGATATAGTCGACCGAAAATTGTGTATGTATTCACAACAATATGGCTTGTTAATACATTCTCGTTGGCTCCGCCTGTTGATAAAACTTTAACATCATTCTAACACAACCATAAATAATAGTTTTGGCGCAATAAGCTTGATTTTGACATATATTTTATATCATATTTTTCAATATTCAGTAATTAACCAGATTTGAAAAAGGACGAACGTCCGAAACCAGGTCGTCTGACGATTTTTAAAAAAACCTTTTATCACAATAACGATTAAGTTAATTTAATGTTTTTATAAATTTTGAATTTAATATACATGTTTTTAAACATATAGTGTTTTTTAAAAAATTGTGTGTAATTTATTTTTCAAATTATTATATATATTGTGTGATACTAGCCACGGATACACAAAAAATACGGATTTATATCAATATTACAGTACAAAATTTAATTCTCGGGAAATCGAGAAATTTTTTTAACAGTTCCCGAGATTCTCGAGAATTCTCGAGATATTTACAAAAATAAAGAAAAAGACAGATTAAGTATAATTATATCACATTTCGTATTGATATTATTAATATATGTATGTATTATCCATTTTATAAACAAATAAATATTTCATTATTACAAAACCAAATTTTCATATTCAATTTTTACAAAAACTTCAATATAAAACTTATAAAAAAATTGTAAATACGCGGATAAAAGTTAGTGGAATTTTTTGTTTTTTATAAAATGCGATTTTAAAAAACACAACACGTCCACTGCTTTATCAGATAATCTTGTTCTATTTTTGGTAACTAAGTTGCCTCCAATAGAAAAGTTGCGCTCATTTTGGGTTGATGTCGGTTTTATGGTAAACAAAGCATCTTTCAGCATCTTTAAATTTGGCGTTAATTGGCCCGTTAATTTATATAAATTAATTTCCTTACCAATCGTCTGGGGCTCGATATGTTATTTTTCTTTGGTAACTGTGGACGAGATCTTTTTATTGCTTCCTCCAGTTTTTCTTTTAAGTTCGGGCTTTTATTGTTTTCATTATCCGTACCATTGTCATCACCATCGACATTATCATTTTCATCCGCAATTTCAGTATAGATGTTATATTTTATCATAATTTGTTTAGCGGTTTTAACGATTTCGTTCATTGATGTAGATTGAAAAAAGTCGCCAGCACTTCTCAAAGAACATTGATTTGGGTTTACATTATTGTGGTTATTCAATATTTTTAGTAGAGAATTTAGTGGGCAGTTACGGCGTTTCGCAATTTGTAATTTTAATTCGATTAATAATTCCTGACTGATACAAGAATTATTTTCTTGGAGCGTTTCAAAAAGAAACTCTACTGTTCCCTCGCTAGATAATAAAATCGCATCAAGGCGGGATAGAGCTTCCACAGCAATTTGAATAGAATTCAAAATTTCTAAAATGTTTTTGGCAATGGTCGTGTCGTCGCTATTCCACATATCTCGTAAATTTAGCTCTTCTAACGATTTCAAAACCGGATTCAGTATTCTTAAAACCGTTCGACCACTTTTCCCATACTACTCCAGCGAGTTTTACAATCCAATATTAAATTCACTTCAAATTTTTCAATTTGATTTACGTTGTTTTGTAAAACAGAATTTTTCACAGGAGACCTCTTAAAAATTTTCACAATTTTTCTCATCTTCATTATCGTTCTATTTATGTTATGTGTGTTAACTATTTCGAAATTATTACGTATAGTATATCCTTCGTCGGATTCGTTTCCAAGTTGAAAACAGTTTTGGTCGTCATTTTCCGTTTGAGATTCCAAGGAGCTTTCAGATTCTAAACAATGGCCATTTTCCGATTTTTCGTAAAATATTTTAATGACAGCAAGGTGTATAGCATGATTATAGCATAATTGTAAATATGCTGGTGATAATGATCCAAACTTTACCATAACGGACGCTCCATCGCTTGTAGTAGCAATAACATCATTCACAAAACTTATATTAAATGTGCTTAATTTTTGATTGACTAGTTCCAACATTTTTCTGCTGGACAGCTACCGTGTATTCGAATTAATCCAAGGTTATCTGATTTTAAATTTTCGTAGTATAATTGAATATTCAAATAACGCCGATTGCGAAAACTGGTCCAGTCATCTATGGACAACGAAACTTTACCACCATACGCTTTTATTACATTGATTTTATTAATATATTCTTCTTTAATTTTATCATAAAATGTATACACTAGATTCATTATATCAGTCGGATATTTCGGGAGTTGATGGCCTTGTAGTTTCAAGCTGGTTCGTATGAAAGCACAGGTGGAAATTTTGTAAATAGGAATGTTATCATCCGCAGCTAATTCCGACACTATTTCCTCTAATGCTATTTTCTTTCTCGAGAAAAAATTGTCTATTTTGGTGTTCCGGATGTTGATGCTTCGTACGATTTGGGGGTAAAATACCTGCCTCAGGCTGCATTCGAGTAAATATTTTCTTCATGCCGTGCTTGCCATCTAAGTGCCGATGCAAACCAGTCGTTGATGATCCTTTGCATGATAATTTTTTTTTACATATAATGCATTCGGCTGTATTTTTATCTGCAGCTTGTTTAAAATATTTCCAGCAATCGCTATAACTGTTTTCGGTCATTTTGTATATTGGGACTGTAAACAGATTTTTTGTTATTTTTGAAGAATCATTTTAAACGCAATTTAAGTTACTGTATCAGATCAAAGAACAAGAAATTTTGAGGTTAGAACATTGACCTGTTTGACGCAATTTAATTTGTTTTACCAAAAGTTTGTTTATATTAAATTGCACCATGCAAAATTTCAGAGTTTTACCAATCGATTAGAATATATTTTGTTATCTTTATTTTCAAAAATTATTCAAATCAATATTTTTATTATTTAAATATCCGAAACTATTTATAAAGCTAGTTTTCTAATTTAAATTGAATATTTGAAAAATAAAATGAGTATGTTTAATGGAAAATAAATGAGGCGAACTAAAGAGAGCGTTTAATGAAAATAGTGGTGAATTTGACGGATCGTTTAATGAAAAATACGGTAAATTTGGTGAAATTATAAAAAAAAAATGTTTTCAATGTTTCTCGAATTTCTCGAAAAAAATAAATGATCTTCCCGGGAAATGAGGAATGCAAAAGTTGAAAAAATTCCCGAGATTTCCCGATCCGAGAATTCTCGGTCCCAATCGCTAATCTCAACTACTATACATGGAAAAATTCTAAAACAAATCAAACACGCTTCTGAAACATTCACCTATCAAACGATGTGTACCACTAGTTGGGCCAACGAATAGTTTCTGACTTCTATGGACTATATCTCAACTTCTATACATAGAAAAATTCTTAAAAAATTCTACACGCTCCTTAAACATTCACCTATGTATCAAACGATGTGTACCTACCATTAGTTGGGCCAACGAATATATCCTGACTTCTATAGACTATATCTCAACTACTATACGTAGAACAATTCTAAAAAAAATCGTACTTGCTCCTTAAACATTCACCTATCAACCGGGGTGCACCGCTAGTTGGGCCAACGAACATTTCCTGATTTCTATGGACTATATCTCAACTACTATACGTAGAACAATTCTAAAAAAGATTGTACTTGCTCATTAAACATTCACCTATCAACCGGGGTGCACCGCTAGTTGGGCTAACGAATATTTCCTGACTTCTATGGCTATATCTCAGCTGTTTTTGAATTCAAAAATCATAGAAACTTTGATCAAATAAGTCCCGACACTTTTAAATATCATATATTAAAGTTATATACTATGGTGCATAAGTTAACAGTAATTTTGTTGTTTACTGTAATTTATTTAGAATCTAAGAATGTTGTTTTGAATGTTGCGTCTAGTTTTATTTAAACAATTTCGTAAACAAAATTTTATAAAATATTTTTTTATTTATTTTTATTTATAAAATTTTTATACTTGTATATCAAGTTTTTGACTCTCAGCCCCGAAAATATTTACTGCCAGGACAGCTAAAACTATCACGACACAAACATTTTTCTGGGCAGAGAGAAAAATATTGCCTTTTTGTGATTGAGGAAGATTCAAAGTATTTTTGATTTTCGCTGTCAGTATATTTCTTGGAGAGTAGAATTTAGTTATTTTTGTTTATTTACACGTTTTATCAGAACTTTTTATTGTTTTTATTAAGCTCATAACATTTTTATTTATTATTTAGCTGTTATTCGAAAATATTTATACTCGAATTTGGATTTATTGCTATAATTATTAGTTAAATGTCGCAATAGTATACATAAACTTGTATAATATTGCTATAAGGGGTCTCATACGAAACGACACATTTCACAACAGAATGTGCTAACACAGGATGTCACAAAACAGGATATCACAAAATAGTACATGGTACGCTACAGTACATGGTACGAAACAGGACCGATTAAAACAGTACAACACAAAACAGTACATGGTACACTAAAGTACATGGTACGGAAGAGTACATCGCAAAACAGTACGTATTAAAAGAGAACACCACAAAGTAGGTAATTTTACGGTTTTAATAACATAAGTGGGAACTATAGATAGAATAAAAAAAATAAAAAAAATAACGTAAGAGAGCGAGAGATAGGATTCATATGTATTCGACCATACTCAGAATAAGAAAATTAAAAACTATAAGAGAAATTGCGTTTTATTTTGCTGTCATTTAAAAAAAATAGCCGAGCGAAAATTTTCGTCCAAGAATAAAAAACTTAACAAATACAACAACAAAACTCAAACAAATTTTAGTGCGTTGAATGTAATATGCATCTTTATTATTTTATATATGGGAATTTGGAATTGTTCGTGTATATTATCTTTTATATTTATAAAATATTCATGTACACATATACAAATATGAATATAAAATCACAATTACACTGTAGAATTGTATTTTTCTAAACCTAACCTAAAAAAATAATTTATTGAATTGCGGTAATTTAAACCGCATATAAATAATTTTTATAATCTTAAACACATATATTTGTTGATATGTAATACGTTTATACTCAAAAGTATTGTAGTTTCACTCAAGATTTTAGGAAATACATCAAAAAAATATTACATGAAAAATAAGAATGAATTTAATATTTTAAGTAATCTATAGCCGTAAAGTCAAATTGGAATAATAATTTTTTGTCTTCGTTTCTTACGGTATTTCTGTTATTTTTTTTATTCTACCTATAGTTGGCCCATGGGCCAACTATAGGTGGAATAAAAAAAATAACAGAAATAACGTAAGAAACGAAGACAAAAAATTATTATTCCAATTTGACTTTTCGGCTATAGATTACTTAAAATATTAATTTCATTCATAGTTTTCATGTAATTTTGTTTTGATGTATTTCCTAAAATCTTGAGTGAAACTACAATAGTGTTGAGTATAATCGTATTACATACCAACAAATATATGTGTCTAAAGTTATAAAATATATTTATATGCGGTTTAAATTATTGCAATTCGATAAATTATTTTTTAAGGTTAGGTTTAGAAAAATACCATTCTACAGTGTGGTGAAAATTATTTGTGATTTTATATTCATATTTGTATATGTGTACATGAATATTTTATAAATAGAAAAGATAATATACACGGACAATTCAAAATTCCCATACATAAAATAATAAACATGCATATTACATTCAACGCACAAAAATTTGTTCGAGTTTTGTTGTTGTATTTGTTAAGTTTTTTATTCTTGGACGAAAATTTTCGCTCGGTTATTCTTTTTAAATGACAGCAAAATAAAACGCAATTTTTCTTATAGTTTTTATTTTCCTTATTCTGAGTATGGTCGAATACATATAAATCCTATCTCTCGCTCTCTTACGTTATTTTTTTTATTTTTTTTATTTTATCTATAGTTCCCGCATTAATCTTGATGCTGTATAAGATAGCAGAAAATTTCCAGCAGAAAAAATGTATTTTGCTATTCACCGCTAGAGGCATCACTATCACAAAAATGAAATTTTTTCTGCTGATATTTTTTTACACCAGCAGAAAATTTTTGATATTTTTATGCAAATTAAAAATTCTCAGCAGAAAGTTTTATGAAAAATCAGAGAATTTATGAAAAATACGAGAAAATGTATGTTTAAACGTTTTGAAGCGATGAAAGTTAATTTTCTTTAAAAAACAATTTGCGTATGTATAGTGTAAGCACTCTCAAAACATAATTAAATTATCATAATCATCATTATGCAAACACAGGGCAACATCAAAAAAACGGCCATCGTTGAAAGCACTCCATACATTTTTGAAGTCATTTTAATGTGAAATGTAGTTACAAGGGGGTTTTTCTAACTTTTTTATTAAAAAACTGAAAACATTTCACATTAAAATGACTTAAAAAATGTATGGAAGGCTACTGACGCCAGGTGTGAATCTTAAGTTGCTCATGTAGATGGATAATGATCTCAGCTACCATAAAATCTTACACCCAGGGTAGTTACAGGGGGGTTTTTCTAACACTTTTGTTAAAAAATTGAAAACATTTCACATAAAATGACTTCAAAAATGTATGGAAGGCTACTGACGCCAGGTATGAATCTTATGTTGCTCATGTATATAGATTATGATCTCAGCTACCATAAAATAATACACCCAGGGTAGTTACAAGAGGGTTTTTCTAACACTTTTGTTAAAAAATTGAAAACATTCACATAAAATGACTTCAAAAATGTATGTAAGGCTACTGACGCCACATGTGAATCTTATGTTGCTCATGTGTATAGAATATGATCTCCGCTACCATAAAAACATACACCCAGGGTAGTTACAGGGGGGTTTTTCTAATACTTTTGTTAAAAAACTGAAAACATTTCACATTAAAATGACTTAAAAAATGTATGGAAGGCTACTGACGCCAGGTATGATTCTTATGTTACTCATGTATATGGATTATGATCTCGGCTACCTTAAAAACATACACCCAGGGTAGTTACAGAGGGGTTTCTCTAACACTTTTGTTAAAAAACTGAAAACATTTCACATTAAAGTGACTTCAGAAATGTATGGAGTGCTTTCAACGATGGCCATTTTTTTGATGTTGCTCTGTGTTTGCATAATGATGATTATAATAATTTGATTATGTTTTGAGAGTGCTTACACTATACATAGACAAATCGTTTTTTAAAGAATATTAACTTTCATCGCTTCAAAACGTTTAAACATACATTTTCTCTTCTTTTTCATAAATTCTCTGGGTATCGATTTTGTCTCGTGAGTTACTCATTTAAAATGAGTGAAGCAAAACAAATCAAATACGTACACAGTGTATAATACACAATTATGTCTTTGTATTTGTATTTTTCTTTTGTTCGTATTTGTGTCATTTGTATGATGAACAGTACCAAAATAACGCGATCCGGGCGAATCGGTTTAATTTTTATGGTGCTTACTTCCTTTTCTCAGCACATTGCGTCTGCTCTTGAGCTGTGGAGTGTCATTATTTAACATGCCAATATATTTTATATTATCTATTATCATAAATAAATTTTACATCTAATAATAAAACTTTATATTTAAATTTATTTTAAATTTTATAAATTTTAGAAATTATAAAAAATCGAAAATACATAAACAACGCAAAAATATGGCGTTTACAATGGTTAACTCTTTGAGTGCCAAAAAGCGCAATCGTATTCCTCAATACACTAACTGAAATCATGTTTGCACTGAAAGAGTTAATATGAATAAACAAAAAAAGAATGACACGTGACTTGCATATGCAGAAAAACAGTCACGCACGAAACTAACACAAACACATATGCTACTACTATATCATTCCGGTTACACTCGTACCATGCCAGATGAGCATTTTTTGTATTTTGGCATTTTTTTTCTACCAATGTTTTGTTCTGCTCTCTCTCTCTTAAATAAAATTTTAACTAAAATGAGTCAAAAATGTCCTTGAAATATTTTTTATTTCATTTATGTTTGAGTTGTGTGGTTGAACAGAAAATTTGTTTAAGTCGCAATTAAAACTTGTATCATAGGTAAACGGGGAAAGAAACGAAGAAAAATGCCGCATTTTTTTTTTACGTGTGGCATGGGCCAATTTCGTTTCACACATTTTGAGACAAAATCGATATACTGATTTTTCATAAAACTTTCTGCTGAGAATTTTTAATTTGCATAAAAATAACAAAAATTTTCTGCTGGTGTAAAAAAATATCAGCAGAAAAAAATTCATTTTTGTGATAGTGATGCCTCTAGCGGTGAATAGCAAAACACATTTTTTCTGCTGGAAATTTTCTGCTATCTTATACAGCATTTATTCTTGCAGGTTTTAATTCCAAAAAATTGTATAAGTTTTACTTATTGTTGCAAAATAGATCAAAAATTTAAATAAATATATAAATAAAATAAATATATTATTTATATATTTATTTAAATTTTTGATCTATTTTGCAACGATCGAGTATTCACGATTTAAATTAAAATAATGTTATATATTGTTAGGTGAAGGGATATTTTATTATAATTTAATGCAATTATCATTCTATATATGTAGTATACTGTCTAATTACTCTACGTGAGGGCAAATATCCACTTGATAATATCCTAATTACTAAACGTATTCAATAAAAAAATATTAACAAATCAAGCTGAAAAATCCTCTAGCTTAACGTTCAGTAACATTTACTTTAGTGTACCATGTACTGTTTTGTGTTGTTCTGTTTTTTTTTCTTTATTAATTTGTAATTACAATATGAACATTATACTTTTATACAAAAAAAAATTCTTGTTTTTTTTAAGTTGCTGTAACCCAAAGGGTTGTATGCAACTACTTTTTAATTTTACATTTCACATTCATCAATATCACAAATAAAAATTTAAATAGATAAATAAATTAAATAAATTATACTATAGTAGTGCATTAATTTAAGTATACTAAAATATTGAATTCAAATTATTCGCTATATAGTTTCATTAAACATATTTTTATTTAAATTCATAAACATTTTTGTTTGTACTTTGAAATTTTTTAAGGTTCTAATATTTTGAATTTCGGTAGGCAGCTTGTTATATAACGGAATTCCTCTATATAATAAATTGCTTCTTCTACAGGTATCTCGAGCGAGAAATTCTCTTAACAATAACGACGCATTTCGTAAGTTATAGCCATACGTGTCCCCTGCTTTTACAATGATTAGATTATGTACAATTAAATTGTTTAAAATCTTATACACATACAATATCAATTCGAAATTGTTCATAAATGATAAAGAACCAAAATCTTTGAACAATTCAATTGTTGGGTAACGTATTGGTACACCCTTAATTAACTTTAAAGCCCTCTTGCGGATAATTTCTAATTCATTCAGTTTAAATTTTGCTACTCCACTCCAAAGAGGGTTTAAGTATAGTAATCTGGAGTGAATATACGCATTATATATCAATTGCAAATGTTCTCGAGTTAAAAAGTTCCTTATTCGTTTAATAACAAACACGTAAGGACTTATCGATTTTTTGATCCAATCTACATGATTCTGCCAATTTAACATGTTATCGATTATTTTAACATGTTATCAACCACCTTCTATTTCCTACCATGTAAATTGTTTTCAAATAGTTTCAATTGCGTCGTGTTAAATTGCAGTTTTTCTAATTTCAGTAGCAGTATTTCATGATTAACACAGTCAAAGACTTTTTTGAAATCTAGAAACAGACAAGCACATTTCTCTCTAACATCTAAGTTTTTTGTAATTAAATGGGTTAGATTAGAGCATGCTGATAAAGTACTTAATTTTTCCTGAAATCCAAACTGAGACTGATTTAATATTTGATTGCTAACCAGAAAAATTTCAAGTCTTCTTAGAATTAATTTCTCAAACACCTTGGAGAAAACTGGTAGGATTGATATTGGCCTGTAATTTTCAAAATTGAGTTCATTTCCGTCTTTAAATAGTGGCTGTTTTGAGACACGCGGGAAATTTGCCTGATTCTAAATAATTATTTAAGAATTTGGTAACAGATTCGCCAAATTTTCCAACGAAATATTTAAGAACTTTTGTCGAAATTCCATCCAAACCGTTAGCCGCTCTTGTTTTTAAAGTGTTAATAGTTGTTATTAGCTCGGCTACTTCAATAGGTTCAAGACTAAAAGGACTGCGAATATCATAATTTATATTAGCAAAGTTTTCAGGGCGAGGAACACCCATTCCACTCATTAATTTTTGGGCTACTGTAGTAAAGTGCTTATTAAACAAGTTTGCAGCTACTCTATCACTAACTAAAGCACCAAGTTCATTCTGAATAAATAATTTTTTATTGCTGCAATCCTTGTTGAAAATAATTTTCCTAAATTGCTGCCAAAGAAGAGTAGTGTTGTTATTGTCTATGCTTGATGCTATCAAATGTCCATAATGGAGCTTTTTAGCCAGTTTTATTTGATTCTTAACTAATTGTACTACTTCTTCATATCGAACTCGCAAATAGTCATTTGTTGGAAACCTCTTTGCCAATATAAACAGTTTGCTTCTTTTTTTAATAATTTGCAAAATATCTGATGACATCCACGAATTCATTACCTTCACTTTTTTAGTTATAATATGACTATGCCGCGTAACTAACTTCCCTAATTCAGTAATGAAATTCTCGAGGTTCGACAATTTGGGTAACTCATTCCAACTCATATCGCTATTAAATGATTGAAAATTCAATATATTGTAGGTTGCGTTCTCTACCGATTTTCTAATGCGTATCTTACTTATTTCGGTTATGATAATTCGATGGTCAGTTAGGTTGGAGTCTTTGTACGTTAGATGGTAATTAAAATTAACCAAATCCGTAATACAGTTATCAATTACCGTTGCAATTCCGTTTTGCACCCTAGTTGCAAATTTTCTATCAATCGAATTCAGAATTACAAAACCTTGTGTATCCATAATAGTTCTATAATTAATGACTTCTGATTCATCTTCATTAATCAAATTAATATTTGCGTCTCCAAACACTAGTGACTTCGTATGAGAAGCTAACAAATTTTCTAACAACTCCATAAATGTAGCTTGAGTGTTTTTTGCGATCGGTAAAATGCAAATATATTTATACAGTTTAGAACTAATTTAACGCCTAGAAACTGCGAATAATTATGATCACGCTGGTTGAGTAATACCGATGGGATGGTTGATCTAATATAGATGGCACACCCTCCGTACCCATCTGGACGGTTGGAAAAATAAGAATTTAATCCCGGTATATTATAGAAATTAACTAAATGATCTGTTAGCCAGGTTTCTGTTATAACTATAATGTCAGCATTGTGTTGGAGTGCTATAATTTCTACATCAGCTAATTTGTTTCTCAAACTTCTAACATTCAGGTACGCTACCCTGAGATCTGCATTACCATTACTACTAACACCATTATGAAATAAAATATGAGTGACGTTTTGCGAGGTGCAGTTGTGTACATTAATGTCACTATACCCATAAAAGAAAAGTAAACAAACTTTAAAAATCAAAATATTTGTGAACCAGACGGGAATAATTTGTGTTATATAATACAAAAGGTAATAAATTATTATGTTACGTTTATAAATCCAAATAAAAATGTATATCGAATGTGTTTTATCAATTATTTTTAGGAAATTTGTATGCGACCGAAAAATTGATGCGATCAGCTGTACATATGTAATAATAATAATAAACAACAAAGTCCCGGAATTGGCAAAGCTGTTTAAATGTGATGCAAGTACCGAAACAATTGTGTATTTTAGTAAAAATAAAATCTGAAGTTAAATTAAAAATTGAATTTGTTTTAATAATGAAATGTGCGAATATTAATTTATTACGATGATGGTTTACTGGTGCGTGTGACTTCTGTTGCAATGATGTTCTTAATCTTGGCAATATCGTTTCGTGACTGGACCTGGTAGACTTTTGTTCCATCTGATTTACGAAAAAATATATTTGTGTCGCTTACCCGTAGGTACTTCCAATTGTGTTGTTTTTTAAGTTGAACTGCCTCATGATACAAAAGCTTTTGGAATGATGTAAAGTGATGTCGAATAAATATTGGTTTATCCTTTACAGCTTCTGTAGTGTATCCAATTTCACCAGCTGCCAGATACTTGTTTTTGCGCTTCTCACGAAACAATGCTTGCTTTGCAGAACAATTTGTGACGGTGATGAGGATGTTATAATCATTCCGATTATTAGCATGATGCTCTTTGTTATTGAGTGATCCCTTTACCTGCTGACTGACGTACTGGGTTGTTTCAATATTATGCTCGATGTCTTCCAAATTATACTTTTTGAGCATTCTGTTAACAACGTCTTTTGTTGGTTGATTCTTGTCGGGTAGCCCCGCCAGTATAACATCATTTTGAAGATGTGCTTGTGAGCTTTTGCCCATTGCAGCTTCCATGTTATATACTTCGTACGATAACAAGCGGTTACTTTTTTCAGGATTCCTATTTCATTGGACAGCTCTTTATTGATACCTTTCAGCTCAGTGATGTTTTGTTGAATTTTATCAAATTTCGATGATAAGTATTCTTGACTTTTGAACACTTCATCTATTCTTTGATGTAAGGCCTTAAACTGTTCATTAAATGATTTTGAAATTTCGTCCAGCTTAGCAATGATTGATACTGTTTGGTGAGATGTATTCGCAGCCCAGTAAACCATAAGTCATATATTATTTTTTGTTTCATCATATATCGGTCCTAAGTTAGTCACTTTGGAGGTTTGACATCACAATTTGATCACCAGGTTGACCACTACCTCGCAAAACATCATAAATTAGATTTTCGTGTGACACGAAGTCATAAGGACTCATACATTGATTTTTTTATTACTATATAAAAATTAGATTTTTAGTTTCGAATAAAATTATTCAAAAAATGTTTCGAAAGTCACAAAGTGGTCATTATACTGGTTGGTATAATTTTAAAAGTCGTATATTGGTTTTGTTCTTGATACATAGTCATAGTGAACCATATATCAACTTTTTAAATTATAAACAATTAATTTGATTTATTCATTTGTTTTGTTTACGGTGTCTAATATGTGATCAAAATATGGTTTATTGTAATTTAATGTCCTAGAATTTTAAATTTGATTGTTCACTATATTTGTAACATTTCACACTTGATCAAATGGATAAATCTCAAAATATTTATTTAATTGGAAAAAATTAAAACAAAGTGATACCTATCGAAGACGTTTCAGAAAATTATCTGCGAAAATATTGAAAATATTCAACAAAAGGTTCGAATCTAATGTGAATCAAAATCAGAGTCAAAAGCAATGCAATTTGGAAAGTGAAATCTCATCAAACCATCGTTCGACAACATCGGGGTTAAGTAAAATGTCCAATCAGCCAACATCAATACATTTAATTAATGACTCTGGCCATGTGAATAATCACACGAATTTTTCTAATGGTGATTGTGGCAGGGATAGCACGATTAGTGATGCAGATAGCACAACTTGTTACGATAGTTATTTTAATTCAAATGAAAGTATTACAGGCGATGGACTTAAAAATACCGATACAAATAACGTCTTCTCTAATTGAACTGAATTGTACTGAAAAAAATATACCGGTGAATAAATTTTTGAAATTCTGGACACATTAATATAATATAAACCAAGCTGCATTAAAATCTTTTATAAATTATTTAAATACAAATTTTCAAACAAAACTTCAAAGCGACCTAAGAACTATAATGCAAACTCCTCGTAACAAAGGCCAAAGGTTAATCAAAATAGAAGGTGGGGGATATTAGCATCAGGGACTTGAGGAATGTTTAAGATCATACTTTATAAATCTTAAAGATACTGTTACGATATCTTTAAACATAAATATAGATGGATTATCAATTTTTCAAAGCTCAAAAGCCGAATTTTGGCCGATTCTTTTTAATATTCATGAAATACCAGAATTTGAACCTATGGTAATCGGGGTATTTTATGGAATAACAAAACCAAAGAATTTATATCGCCATTTGTAGACGAAATAATTCCAATTATAGAGAATGGAATAGAAATAAACAATAATAAACTTACACTGAAAATACGTTGCTTCATGACACGCCGGCACGATCATTTATAAAAGGAACATCATAATTCAACGGAAAACATGGATGCTTAAAGTGTACTATAGTGGGAGAGTTTCCTCATTCTTCAAACACAACAATTTTTCACAACCAACATGCTCTTCTTAGAACAGATGAAGGTTTTCGTTCCAGAATGTATGGCTTACATCATAACAGTTATAAAACAAAAGTACCTGGAGGACCTATTTGTCGAACTAAATTAGAACCAATCACAACTCCATTACTACAAACTCAATCATTGGATATGATACAAGATTTTATCATTGGCGATACCCTACATATTTTACATCTGTGATTAGTAAAACGATATTAGGTGCGGGGTTTAAGGAAGGCCGCTTAGGATACGGTACGACATGGGACTCCAAAACAATTCAAAGCAAAAACGGAAAATTGTTAAAGATTAAATTAATTGCCCGATGAAATACATCGCGGGGTTTGAGGACTAGACGTTCTTGCATTTTGGAAAGGGAGCTAGTTTGCCGCTTTCCTGAACTATGTAGGTATCGTAGTCCTGAAAAATCATTTACCGGTGGACGATTATTACAATTTTATTGTACTATTCTGCATTGCTGCAATTTTCTCTTCGAATTATTATAAAAAATACTGGCCTTTATTAAGATATTTTCCAGAAAATTTCGTTAACAACTATACGTTCCTTGATCCGGAGAACATGACTTCAAATCCTAATAACGTTTGCCATTTAGCGAATGAGTTTGGATCCTTTTGAGGATGCGTTTTACCAGATTAAGAGAAAAATACAGAATGGGCGGTTGCCAGTGGTTCAATTAGTAAATCGACTTAGTGAAACTACGAAACGTGTCGCACCCGTGGTTTCCAAAAAGAATTATCCATTTGCATATCCCTTTAAAACCTGAACCGAACTGCAATAAATTTTTGTGTGTAAAACTAAGAAATAATTTAGTTTTAAAAAATACATATGAAAATAGCAGGTTTTTAAACCTGAACAAAAATATTATTGCAGTAGAATATGCGGTTGAGCTAAATGGAAACCACTTCATTTACGGCCACAAAATATAATACCGTGATGATTTTTTCGTGAACTGCACAGAATTTTCTAATATTAATGTATTTTATACTATAGATTGTACGAAATTTAGTATAAGTGAATTGCACCCGATTAATTCAATACTGTGCTAGTTATAGGTGCAATAAAATATGAGAAAGCCCATGTTGTGTTTATACCGCTATAACATACTTTAGTCTAAAATCTTGTTGACAAAAAATATACTTAAAACTTAATTTTATACCTGTTTAAACTTATTTGTAATACAATTTTGATTACATTGAGTTTTGAGGTTAAAACTTGACAATTAACTTGCATGTTGATTCCCGTTTCGTGTCATATATTCACTTTATATTGATCATAAAAACCAACTAATCACCATTTAATATATGGATTTCTCTCTAACATATTGCATTTGATTACTAAATATTTTCTTTATCTATAGTAACATATTGGTCATATTATAACATTATATAGATCATATTAAAATGATTATTATATTTTATATTACAAAAAACATCTATTATAACATAGAGCATGAGTAGCTTGAGTGGTTAGTGTGCTACGTTTGTATGAGATCCCGCAAAAATGAAAGAGTTCGAATCCTAGTTGCAGTCGTCTTGTGAAAGTAAGTAAATAATCAAATTAAGTAAATAAGTCATTAAAAATTAATTACAAATAACACCGATTTAAAATATGTGCGTATTGATTAAATAAAACTGGAAAAGGTTAAAAAATATATGTAAGTCCGGTAATCTCTGGAAGTCGTGTGTGCTTCCAAATACAATTTTTACAATTATATTTTAAAGTCATATTTAGATCATTTATAAGACCGAAATAATACTTATACCCCACATCTTTGATGAAAAAGTGTGATATATGACCTGTCTTAAATTGATCATTAATTTAACAATAAAACTCATATCAGTCATAACAAGGTTGATTTAGAGTTTGTTAGTCATATAAGAAGTCATACGGACGTTAATATGATTCTTGTACAACCATTGTATGACCGCATTTTGATCACACAAACATAATAAAGTAGTAAATTATGATGTTTATATGATTTTGTTATATGACTACACATCATAAAACAAATCATATAAACTTATATATGATCGATTTATTCACTACTTATATGATTTGTGGTTTCCTGGGAGGCGTATCATTCTTCTTCCCGCTGATTTTGGAACTGCATTCATTGGAACAAGTCCATTTGTTATTAGATGCTGCTCTAGTAATATGTTCGCCGTAGAGCTTTTTGTATGCTGGATGAAAACACTTTCCACAATTAGAGCATTCAAGAACAGACTGCTTCTTATCAATAGTATTTACACAGATAGCACATTCTAGGTTTTGCGGATAGTTCGGATTACTTTATGCTGATTTATAGTATGGCATAGTAACTAATACTCAGATACTTAATTAATTCACGAAAAATATTTAGTTTAATTAATGTTTTAATTTTATTTAATTTAATATTTCGATGACAAAAAATTTTTTTGCGTCTTCTTAATTGACAGTTTGACAGTTATTTTCCAAAAAATTGTTTATGTTTTACTTATTGTTGCAAAATAGATCAAAAATTTAAATAAATATATAAATAAAATAAATATATTATCTATATATTTATTTAAATTTTTGATCTATTTTGCAACGATCGAGTATTCGCGATTTAAATTAAAATAATGTTATATATTGTTAGGTGAAGCAATTATAATTCTATATAGTATACTGTCTAATTACTCTACGTGAAGGCAAATATCCACTTGATAATATCCTAATTACTAAACGTATTCACAGGACCTGTTCAGTAACATGTACTTTAGTCTACCATGTACTGTTTTGTGATGTACTGTTTTATTACATCCAGTTTTGAAATGTGCCATAGTGAGCGGCTTCGTGCTATAAGCAACTTTTTCGATTTTCGGGGATAGAAATTTGGGCTATCTTCACAAAGGAATTAATATATTATAGTTTATTTTAAGGGTCTGGCATCTGCTAATTAAGGGAGCTACTACACAATAATTTATTGTGTAAATTATTACATAAATATATGTATGTGAAGATAGGCCAAACTACATCCTCGAAAAATGCGATGGTAACACTAATTATTGCTATCATTTGGGAAAATTTGTCAATTTATTTTTCCAATATTTTTATTTTTATTAATATTAATTGCTTCGTCAACCTTGCAGACACAGTTCAAAGAGTTTTTATCGCTCTTATCGCTTCTTCTGATAGTGCCACAAATGTTAAAAAAATCAACTATCAGTATATACAAAACATTTTTTTAATGTAATTTTAATTCGTTGGGTACCTAAGAAGATGGAGGCTGCCGCCCCCAAACCCCCGCTTTTCCACAATTTATACAATTTTTCAAGTGTCAAGATAAGCAGAAAAACAAATTTGAAGACATTTCAAAAATGTCCTGGAATAATTGTCAAATTTAGATTTATTGCTATAATTAATAATTAAATGTCGCAATGGTATACATAAAATTGTATAGTATTGCCATAAGCAACGTTTTTGATTTTTGGGGATAGAAAACTGGGCTATCTTCACAAAGGTCATAAATATTCATTAGTATCAATATTTTTAATACATATCAATGCAATTTTCTATCAGCAGATCCATCTATGCTTCAAAGGACGAAATATATTTTTAATAGCTCAGGTAAACACCTAAGGCGACAATCGCCTTAGGTGTTTGGCTCGCGGAGACTCAGAGAGCTTATACAAATTTCATTGGATTTCTGGAAGCGCCAACTAATTATTGCGTGGTCCATGGGTGGAATGGTTAGTTTAGAACTTCGATGTATGTACTTAAAAAAAAAATATTTTAGTATCGAAAAGTTTTATCTAGGTATGAAACGCCTAATTTGGCACATTTGACTGAATTCGTCAGGTAGATTGTGCGGTATGTTTGCTGATGTTAGAATAACGCTGCGTGAATTCGCCAATTACAATCTTAGCGTGTATGTGTTTATAGTTTTGTTCATACAAAATATTCGAAAAACCCTGATTTTCTAGCATTCGTATGCATATAGGAAATTAGAAACACATAAAATTATTTTACCTGCAAAGTCAAAATAAAACTCAAATATCAAAATTTCAGTTGCATGTAATGGTAGTATTATTGAATAGAAAATAATGTATTTTAAATTATTTTACTACATTCTACATTTGTTATACCTTGTAACGTAAAAAAAATCAAGTAATTAATGTAACGTAATTAATCTGCACAACACTGGGTAACACCTTTTATCGCTTATAATTTAAAATTTTTTATAAATATTAATAATCGAAAATCGCTTTATTGTTTTTCGAAATATTCCCTATAAAGATCTATACACTTTTGCATGCGTTTGAACCAATTGTCGAAGCACTTTTTCCACTCTGATTGAGGTATCTCCAAAACATGCATTCTGAACGCAGCAACCGCTTCTTCAGGTGTCGAAAAACGTTGACCTCTCAGTTTGTTTTTTACGTACGAGAATAAAAAGAAGTCATTTGGTGACAAGTCAGGACTATACGGCGGATGACTCATCAAATCAATGTTTTGAGTGCTCAAAAATGCAGTTGTTTGAGCCGATGTAGGGAGACAACTGGCAAACAAATGGTTGTGTACCACTCAGAATTGACTGTTCTGCGTTGTTCTAGTGGTACGGTTGCAACATGTCCATTTTTTCCGAAAAAACAGGCGATCATTTGCTTGCAAGTGCTTCGTGCGCGAACAACTTTTGTTGGATTCGGCTCATCTTGAAACACCCATACAGTCGACTGCTATTTACTTTCGGGCTCATACGCGTAAATCCACGATTCATCATCTGTCACTATGTCATAGACGTGTTTTGAAGCACCGCAATCGTATTTTTTGAGCTTTTCTTTCGACCAATCGACACGAGCCTTTTTTAGAGCGATTGACAAATTGTTAGGATCCAACGCGAACAAATTTTTTTGACATTCAAATGTTTATGCAATATTGAATGTATGCTGGTCCCACTAATGCCTAAGGTTGTCTCAATCTCACGATAGGTCACATGACGATCTTGCAATATCAGTTCGCGCACAGCATCAATGGTTTCCGGAACAACAACTGATTCTGGACGACCTTCACGAAATTCGTCTTGGAGTGAACTACGACCTCGAATGAATTCACCATACTATCGATAAACACTGGTCCTTAATGGAGCTTCATCGCCAAAAATTGAATTAAGTTCATCCATGCACTCTTGCTGCCTTAATCCACGTCGAAATTTGTAAAAAATAATCGCACGAAAATGTTCACGATTTAATTCCATTTTTTCGCCGTGATGTTGAGTTAATGAGTACTGTAAACAACACAAATAGCGCTCGAATATCAAAACGTTCTGAGTACGTATAATCACAGGATATATATCAGAAGCGACATAATTCCATTTTTATATGAATTTTTTTCGGCTCGAATATTTGAATTTTTGAATCAAAATGGGAGTGGTAAAATTGTTTAAATGATAGATAATAGATAGCGCTAGTAGTTTTAAAAAAAAATTAAAATGGATCATAAAAATCTTCGCAGAGTACAACTAAAATTTCCTCTCAATTGGCTCTCTCAATAGATAGTTGAAGAGAGAGAATTTATTTTTACATTCTAAAACTTTTAATGTTTACAAAATATTTTTTTTTTCTAGTTTAGAGCCATCTATTGGTGAACGTGGGAACTATTTTAGGAGTATTGTCAAAAAAAAAGGTTTCTTACTGTCGTTTCTTTTATATATTCTGTGGTATAATCTCAAAACTGTTAAACTTTACTATAGAGCTGTCAGTTGCCAGAGTGCAACACTAGGGTTGTCCAATCCCGAAATATAAAAGGCAACCCTCGTACCTATTTGCGTCGGACCAGCGTTACTTCTGCATGTTCTCTTTATTGGGGATCTCATTGTTTTGCTTTCACGACGCATACCACAGAGAATGGATTATCCATTGTGATGTTGATCTGGGGTATTAAATGTCGGATTTATTATTGATAACCTGTGGAACGTGTCTCTCGATACCACTCCCGAGAAGCTCATTAAATCTGTGTACCGTGTCATTCAAATCCGCACCGCGCTGTAAAAAGTCCCAATCGGCAGTGCTGAGAAATTCATTGAAGGATGCGTAGTCGGCCATTCTAAAATTAAAGTGAAAATCATTAGAAAAATAATTAGTTGTGCATTTAGTATAAAAAATATTTATCGTAATTGGTGTGTGGTAAATGCTCTCACGTCCAGTGAAGTCGAAGCACGGAGCAACATCGGCATGCCAGGATTTTCCCTCGACTGTTGCTGAAACGATTAAGCTGCATTGTTAATATGGAAGCGAAGTAATCGATGATAGTCACTGCTTTCTCATCAGTTGAGGATGGAGAGAACACACCTTCAACATCATTCCAAGATATACCAGGTAAGTTAAAGTCGCCCATACGATGATAATTTGATCACAAGGATGAACTGAAGGTATAACGGATGAGTCGATGTAGTTGATAAACATGTTGTAGACATCCCGGTCGGATTCGTTAGGAATGTAAACGGCGACGACAACAATCGAAGTATTGTAAGCTAGTCTGATGCAAACAGCAATGACGCCAAGGCAGGGATCGCAGGTGATCACTTTTTTTGAGGCTGAATTCTTTATAGCAATTACAACACCACCGCCTCTACAACTGGTGTCAAAATCATGTCTGTCCTTTCTATGAACGACATAGTCAGATGGGAAATACTCTTCAGATAACATATTGATCGTAAGCCAGGTCTCGCTGATTATTATAATATCAAAATCATTGTCGAGTATGCCTAAGCGGGAATCCCTTATTTTACTTCGGATACTGGAGGCATTGTGGTAGATAGAAGTGAATGCGTTGATGGTATTAGATGAAGCGAGAGTCGTTGATAAATTAAATTGATTGGTTAACGCAGTAGTTAGTTTGGCTGTGGAAACCTAGCCAGAGTCCGGTTTTTAGATATGCGTTAGTAATTTGTAAATGAGTGGATTATAGCAAAGAGCAAGCCAAACATCAGAATTATTAAGCAGGTCAAAATCAGCCTCCTTCAAACCAATTTTAAATGAAACGGATGTTATTGAGCTGTCCAAAACGCGGTCTTTGGGTAATAATAGCCTACAATTTACGTCTCCTGGCGAACAATTTTGAAGTTTGTCGCAAACAAAGCTAACGATCTGATCAGTTCAGACGGATGGGTCGATACGATTGATATATTAGTACTTTTTGACAGGCACTGAGACAGTTTTGATTGAGCTGATGGAAGGCCCCGACCACAGAAAAAAAAATATAAAAATATAGACAGGGATTTCTGTCGTGATTGCCACGTCAAACTTTCCCTCTTTTCACCCTTATACTTTCAAAAGTTTTCATATTACCTTAGAAATGTTGAATATCATTCAACGATGACTAGTTAATTTCCAAATTTTAATTTGAATAATATCACAAACCTAACTAAAAAAACCAGGCATCTCGCTTGAAATAAATATTCCATCAGAATATTAACCATAAATAGTAAAAACAATAAACCGAAATATGTGTTTAGATCTTAAAAGTCATTTTGGTATCCCTACAATTATCATGTTCAACTTAAATTACCTTCAATTAAATTGTTACACCACAAAAATTAACACACAATTTGGGCGGATACAAAACAAAATAAAACTAAACAACTTAGTAATTGTTTTTACCAAGCTATTTCATTTTGTGTTCAACATGAATAGCCGCTGTTATTACAAGGCCATCGTTATCATCGCTAACCTCTTTGGCATACATCAATTTCAATGGAATCTAGAGCCAAACTCATTTCAAATTGTAAAAAAATTAAATCGCGTATCGCTAGTGTATGCCCTAATTGTCTGCCTAATATTCGACTACACTTTGTTTGATCAGTATAATAAATTAAACTCGTTAATCAATTCAGGTGTAACTAAAATCATATTGAAGATATTCTTTTTTGCAAATTGCCTATTTATAAATATTGCTTACTACAATAAAATTGTTAAATTTAGGCAAATGTATCAGATAATAAATAAAACTTTTAAATTTTATACGAAGTTCACGCAAAAGTATAAACTCAATAACTTTAAAATTGTTCATCGCTTAGACTGGTTTTGCTTTCTAAATTATTTTGGAATTGGCGGTACCTTGCTAATAATATCAGTTTTTAGATACCAGTTTAATGCTCCACAATTACTTGATACCTGGCAATATATAATTGGGTGTGCTATCAGTTATTTTGGAATCATTATATTTTATGATATTGAAATTGTTATACTGATTGTGACGGTAATACTTAATCGTATCAAGCAAATTCTAAATTATAAAATTGCAACATTCAACGTTAAAGTGATAACAAAAGTCCGGCATTTCAACATTCACCAAATGTGCGAACTTAGCGATTACATCGAAGAGATAATTGGATATTTTGATAAGATCGCCCGTGTCATGCGAGTGCTGAATAGTTACTTTGCAAATCAGATTTTGATTTTCCTTACAATGAAAATGTTTAACGTGATCAGTCAATTTTATTTTATTTTATTTGAAATTCGGAATTTAGACATTAGTGCACCAGAAATTTTAATGTTTTTTGTCAATGGAATATACCTGGTCATTATGAATTCGTTGCAGGAGATTATAACATTTTCGGTGCTGAGCATTTATAGAAAACAAATTGATGACATAATTTTTTCGATTGATGAACTGAGGCAAACCAATGCAGATGATCGACTAAGGACAAGCGTGAGTGTGGTTTGTTTAATAAAAATAAAACAATGTTTGATTGATAGAGGATGACTTGTGTAATATGTAGAACATAAAGCATGGTTTTTTTATTTATCAAAGTAACACGAACAATAAAATGTTTTAGATCAAAATTCACTTTCACATAATTAAAAAAATTAAAAATAGCAGGTACGTCAAACGTCAAATTAGTTTTGGACTAAATTTGAATCAATTTATACGAATACATGAACCGTGCATTGTTAAATTCATGTAAAAATTTAAATTTTGGTGTCTACATGATATCTGGCACTCAATTTATAATATGATTTAGTTTCGTCCATTCTTTGATGTTTCCGTTTATCCTCTTCACTCTTTTATTTAATATTTTTATTTAACGCAGATTTTGTTGAAATTATATTATAAATAAACAGTGATAATTTTGAAAACACAGTGTAACATTTATTTAGTATAATGCATTATTAAAAATGTATGAGCATATATGAGAGGTCTAATTGCAGTAAAGGATGTCTTAAATTTTTCAGGACCAAACAAACACCAATATTTTGCATATTTTTGAGATTGTGTGATATTACATTTTTTATCGTTTTATAGGCAATTTTCGGTTAAATCTTCGGCACTTGGACCGGGAGGTACTGGGTTCGAATCCCATCAGAGGCTAGATGCAAATCGAATTTTCATCATCGATTACGATCGGTGATGTTAATAAACACAACTAAGACCCTCTGATGGAGTGCAGAATTCAGCGCCGACCCACCGTCCATGTCAATGTACAGGTTGACATGGAGCTTGCAATGTGCAGGTGGTAGGTATTACTGTAGTTGTGTGAGTAGGTGAATATGTGAATGGGTTAATGATGTAGCGTGAATGCGTGGTATCACAATGGGCCAAAAATGGCCTAAGTGTCAACCACTGAAATCTGAACCACTGAAACCTAGGCGATTTTAAGGTTTATCGAATTGGGCTGTTATAGGGCCATTCCATTTCTTAAATCTACTTTTTAGATTGTAGGTGTCGGTTTTTGAAATGTACCGTGTATAAGATATAGCCTTTTGCATGTTAACCCTTTCAGAGCAAAACCTAAAACATTAATAACACAAAAAAAAAAATTGATTTTAGTTAAAGTTGTACTTAAAATTTGCACAATGTTTGGTTTTGTGCTTTTTTCATCACCAGTGGCACAATTTTGGTAATCCCTCGGGAATAATTAATTGGGGAAAGAATTTAAATGTTATTTCAATTAAAAAAAAAAAAAAATCTGACATACTGAGGTAAAAAAAACTAGTTGTAATTTTTTTGAAAACAAAATTAAATTGGGAATAAATTTTCCTCCAATTCCGATATGGAAAAATTATTCCCAATTTATAAATATTTACATCAAACTTTTCTCCTCAGTAGGCCGGTAAAAAAATTTGAAAAGATATCACATATATAGTAAATTCTTTTCCTACTCAGCAAACGTAGAAGTACTTCCAGAACTAGTGCAAAAGTAGTGAAAAACAGTACTTCTTTTCTTGTGAAAAAAGATAGGACGTCGGGAAAAAATTCATCAGTTTTATAAAAAAAAATTATAGTGGTTTGTCTTTTACTCTTATTACCTAAGAAATCATGCTGCCTCTTTTACACTATTCGCCTATTCCATCTATAAAAAGTACTTTAAAACTACTTCTTAAGGCACTACTTTAAAAGTAGTTTTTTATAGTTATTTAAAAGTACTAATGCGTTAGCATTTTTAGAGTATGTTTAAAAAACTAGGTTTATTGTTTCATTAAATAAAACAAAACAAATTTATTAAATCAATTATATTTTAATTAAAATTAATTTCTCTTAATTATTATCAGTAAATTCAAGGTACTATAGTGGATTTAGATAGGTATTCCATTTTATATACGAAATATATTTTATATTAACAACAATTCATTCTAACTATTTTTTATTTTTAAAAAATCGGTTGTGTGTATGTTGAATGCATACCCTTATTTTTTTTCGAAATTATGTTTGCCCAGTACGCCGCCGCAGGCATCTAAGGAAATAAATAGAAATTTATTGATAGCTAATTATAATTTAATTTAATTATTGATTTTTCTAACCGAATAGAACAGTGCTAAAAAGTTTTAACGAATTCAACGACCTTTTCCCGGCCTTTCCCTTTAAATTGAATTCATGGTAAAGGTCATCTGATGCTAATAAACGAAACACACTTTCCAATGAAGATGAGCCCTTTAATTTTCTAAGAAACGTAACCTAATAAAAACAATAAGCTTGTCATTTTACATACTTATTGTTAACATGATTATAACAACATAAACTTACTAATTTTGTGGCATATTTATCATCTCCTAACCGAAGTTCCACCTCACTTAATTCTGGTATGGTTTTAATAGGGAAGATGGTCTCAAATTCAATTGAATTTTGCTCGTCTTCATCAATCGCTTTTTCCACTGATTTGCTAATTTTTTTAACTTACACGAGAGTCTCCATAAGCATTTTGTTTTGAGCGTTTCGATGAATCTGTATATCGATTTTGCCTCGTGAGTTACTCATTTAAAATGAGTGAAGCAAAAAAATCGAATACGTACACAGTGTATAATACACAATTATGTGTTTGTATTTCTATTTTTCTTTTGTTCGTATTTGTGTCATTTGTATGATGAACAGTACCAAAATAACGCGATCCGGGCGAATCGGTTTAATTTTTATGGTGCTTATATCCTTTTCTCAGCACATTACGTCTGCTCTCGAGCTGTAGAGTATCATTATTTAACATGCTAATATATTTTATATTTTCTTTTAACATAAATTAATTTTATATGTATAAATAAAATTGTATAGGTAAATTTATTTTAAATTTCATAAATTTTAAAAATAAAATGTATATTATAAAAAAATCTAAAATACATTAACAACACAAAAATATGGCGTTTACAATGGTTAACCCTTTGAGTGCCAAAAAGTGCAATCATGCTCTTCAATACACTCGGCGAAATCATGTTGGCACTGAAAGGGTTAAGATGAATAAACAAAAAAAGAATGACAAGTGGCTTGCATATGCAGTAAAACAATCATTCGCACGAAACAAACACAAACGCAAATGCTACTACTGTGGCGTTTTCACACCTTGTATATCGAAATTCATTATATAAATTTATAAAAATTTTCTAGCACCCGAATGGTTAGTTGGGTATAAACCAACTTTTTGTAAAAATTTTCTTAGAAGCCTATTTAAAAATAACAAAAGATAGTTTTCTAAGTTCAAGTTTTTCATTAAAAGAAAAAACAATAAAAATAGAAATAAAAATTAACAGAATTTGTCAAGATAATTAAAATACATATTAATATGTAATTAATATGTAATAAATATGTAATTAAATATAAATTAAAAATAATTATTAAAAAATATTAGTGGTTCATAATTATAATAAAAAGCTTGGTGGAGCTATAAACTACCATACTACTATATCTTTCCGGTTACACTCATTTCGTTTCACACATTTTGAGACAAAATCGATATACTGGTTTTCCTTTTCGTATTTATCAAATTTATCGTTTAGTAAATAAATTTGATTTGAAATGTCTCTCAACTTGCACGATACATTTTCTGAAATATTTAAAGTAAACCAATTGTCAGTGTTATTTCTTGTATTTACATTTTATTAAACTAACAATATAATACCTGTTAAATTTTCGTTTTCTATAGTTTCTTGGGGAATTCCATTTCCATGTGTAGTTTCAGTTAAGTTGTCAGTATTTGTGGAACTTGATGAAATCGATGTCTGTGTTAAAAACGGAGTTATTTCTAATCCAATTAGCTTATCTGTAGCAAATGGATTATCTCTTTCAGTGTCTAATTTTTTTGTGCTGCTATAGTACTTAAATCTTTTTCTTGGTGGAAATAGTATTTCGCTATGTTCAACACTGTCTGCACTGGAAATTGAATCTTCATTAATTTTTTTGGGTTTTCTGTCAACGTAATGAATCCTAGTGAAATATTTTGGCTATTCAGTGTGTTTTGGTAGTTGTCGATGACTGGAGATAAAGGAATATCTGTTAAAATAAAAGTAAATCTATTAAATAATCTATTAAGTGTTAAAACGTTTTAAATATTTTATGTACTGTTTGTATTTTTACTGACCAGTTTTACTTAATTGATGGCTCAGGTTATCTGGACATATAATATTCACATTGATTATTAATGCGAAAATTTGATAAAAGAATGGTGCAAAATTGGTATTAGAATATATCCCTCATCTACTGGTATACAAAAAAATATTTATATAATATTTCTTTCATATAAAAGGTTTGTAGGTCTGGTTGAATACTGCGGCCTAGTACACTACTCCAAGAATTGATGAATTAACCGGTTCATTAAAATAAAGGGTTATCCAATTCAAGCTTGATAAAGTAAACTTAAAAAAAACACACAAAATATTCGGAATGTATTGTAATTTTTATTTCATTTTACAGATTGATCCTTGCCATTTTTAGTTAAACAAGATATCATTCAAATGTCCTCCACGGGACTTCTTACAGGCCTTGATTCTTTTGAGGTAATTTTCAATGACTTTTCGGCACATTTCGGGCGGTATCTCGGCCATTACCTTACGAATATTAGTTTTCAATTCGTCAAGAGTTTGAGGATTGTTTGCGTAAACAAGATCTTTCGCGTAGCCCCACAAAAAGAAATCCAAAGGCGTTAAATCACAGGATCTTGGAGGCCAATTGACATCAGCCAATCGCGAAATCAAACGTCCAGGAAATTTCTCTTGCAAAAGATCTCGATTTGCTCGTGTTACGTGACTGGTTGCTCCATCCTGCTGGAACCACATATCGTCAAGATCATAATCTTCGATTTTCGTAGAAAAATAATCGGTTAACATGCGGCCATAGCGCTCAGAATTGACGGTAACGGTTCGTCCATGGTTGTTCTCAAAAAAATACGGCCCAATCACACCACCAGACCACAATGCGCACCAAACAGTGACTTTTTCCGGGTGTAATGGCTTCTCTACAATCAATTGTGGATTTTCTGAGCCCCAAATTCTACAGTTTTGCTTATTAACGTATCCACCAAGCGAAAAATGAGCTTCATCACTGAAGAAAATTTTGTTCGAAAAATCAGCATCGACGGCCTGTTTTTCCGCGTTTAATTTTAACGCGTTGGTCGATTGTTAAATGCTCCATATTCTTAAATGGCAGAATGTCAACTAAATAAATGAGAGCGTACTTGACGTTTATCTTTGACAGATGTCGGTATACAGATTTCTACTTTATCAACCTCGAATTGGATAACCCTGTAGTTTGAACTTTCATTGAAAGCATGCCCAATAACAGTTTTTTCTCCTGCAAGCGAGCCAAATCCAATAACCTTAACTATCTATTTCTATTGGTTGTCAGACAATAAGAATCATTTCCAATTTCATTCGAAATATGAAATTTATTAAATTTTGTTAGCTTGGAACTTGTGTTAGACCCTTTGAGTTCTTCTATTCGTCTGTATAGTTGTTGTAGTATTTTATTTGGTTTTCTAATAATTCGTTTCAAAAACTGCATGAAGTTTTCAAATTTGTTGGCGGAAAACGAATCTAATGACCCAAATTGTTTCACACACCGCGGCAAATGTAGGAGAGCATGGACATTAAAGCTTACTTTTTCTTCCCCGTATATTGTTTTAAGTATTTTGACAAACTGTTGAATCGTGACTAAGGCTGCATTGGCATTTTCTTTGCAATTTTTGGGATCCGATAATAATCTCACAGCACAATGCAATAATAAAAAATGTTGATATATTTTATCATTGACTGTACCTTCAAAAACTATAATGCCGGTATAAAGTGGAAACTGTCTAAATTCGGTGGCTTTCCATAAAGCTAAATCCTCGAAAGTTCTACAACTTCGACCAAATTTAGATGGCGTAAGCGCAGAAAACATTTTCAATCTTGTGTTGATTGCACCAATATTTATTTTAACACCTGCAATTTTGTTTTTGGAAATAAGCCCCAAAATTTTTTTTACAACACCCAAATCAATTATATGCATGGGATCAATTGGAAATTGGGATACCATACCAATATCAATTGATTCTAAAATATTTTCATTAAGCAAAAAATTTCTATGAGGGTAATGCTGGTCTCTTCTAACGCTGTAAGATACATCTGTTCGTTCATCTCTAATTTCAGTTTCAAAAACTATTCTTTTCTTAGCATATCTTCCTATTTGGCAACATTTGGGGCAGCTATTTTTGCCTATGTGGTATTGGGTAGTAGTAATAAATGCCCTAGCTGGGCTGTCACAAACAAATAGTCTGTTCCCGACTGCGCAATTTTGATACCATTTTGAATGAGAAATTCCGTTTCCTGTACGAAAGACTTTAAAAAGTCATTAATTGAGTGAGGTTTTTCGAAGCCTGACTAGCATCCAATTAGAAATGGCGATTCATTCGGAAATTCAGAAAAACTTCCAATTATTGGCCACAATACACGTCGGGAACTTTTGAACACTTGTAGCCCATCAATACCAACGTCAATTAAAATTAGGTCTTTCTTTAGTAGGAAATTAAATTTATTGGATTTTACATGATTCTGTATTCCAAAATGAAAATAACATTAGTTTTAGTATTGAGCAGTTGTCGTGCTGTTAATGGTAAGTTTCTTATACCAGAATCATTTAGAACTTTTAGTAAATCGTCTAAATGATTATGTGGAATTTTGTTTCTTATAGCCCATGATTTTAGGTTCCTTCTAATTATTGGTTCAGCATTAAGATCTTCACTAACATTAGGGTCACAAATGCTGTTGCAACAACTAGAATGATTGTCAGATTCTGAATGAGAGCAGTCGCTTGTATTATCAGATAATCAAGAAGAAATAGAATTCACTGTATCGCTGTTTGAATAGTTCGATTTTACCAAAGATCCCGATTTGGCAGGTCGGGCGAACGAATCCAAATTTTGATACCTTAACATATCATTTTTGTATATTGGCTTTTGAATAGCTAAACGATTCAAGAACGTTTTCTTCGACATTTCTACTAATTTAGAATTAATGTACGTAAATAACTAAAATAATAAAATATTAAATAATTCAACAACATAATAAATGTTTACGACTTTACCGTTCAATTATTTTCTATTAATCACTCAATTGCAATGTCTTACGGTCTTACTATTTTTTATTAATATTATACACCACTAATATAATAATATTAAATTATACACAACTATTTTTATTTATATTAAAATCAAATTCACAACAACACAAATTTAAAATTTAAATTTTCAAATTAATGAAAAATGGCGGCTAAACTTGATCACACTAAAACAATTGTAATAGAAACACGATCAAGTACCGACATCATTACTAAAAAGGTGATAGAAAGAGATGCAACTTCGCTACTAGTTTTGTTTCATTCGTTTTGTAATTTTATATGAAAAATAGTTGCAACTGTATTGACAATGTTTTGTATGTAGCTAAAACTAGTGAAGTCTCGTTTGCTGGGTAGTTCCCTATTCCCGGAGAATTACCAGAATAGTGCCACAGGACTTTAAAATAGATCGAAAATTTGACAACAAAATTTGAGCCGATTTGACAGTTTTTTTTTGTGTTAATGAAAACAAATCGAAATATATACGCTATTATAAGCAAAGTAAAATAAAATACAATTTTTCAATATTTTAACGTGAGAAAATAATTGTTTTATTATTTATTTGAGTCCTTGTATAACGTTTTTAAAATTGTTATAAAAACGAAATCTTTTTCGTTGTTTCGTAGTTTTTAAAAGAAAAATGTCTCGCTAATGTATTCATATATTTTCATAGTATTCTTAAAATATTTTAAGAAAATGCCAACGATTTGCTTCCGTTCCACAGTGCTTCAATATGTATGGACAGGTTGATAAAGTTCGGTTTCATAATTACCCAAAAAGTCCAAAGCTTTGAAAAAAATGAGTAATTACGATTCGTAGTGTTGTAAATTTAATATGATACCCATATAATAATATGGTTTAGACCAAACAATCAACATTTGTTGCTTTGTAACACCATAACACCAAAAGTATAAAGAAAAAGAATTTCACGCAATATATTACAACTAGTTTTTTTTATTAAAGAACAAAATGTTTTAAGTTAATTCACTAATTAACAAATTTATTATTTATTTTATATTATTTATTTCAATGAGCTGCGGACGATGTTGATCGCAAAGAAGGAAGAATTAAAGTCTTTTTTACATTTGTGCCAAATGGTACCAGTTAGTTTTAGTACACCGGTTGACGGTTATACCATTATACCATTATACAACACCTTCCCCCTAAAGGAAAGATGGACTAGGGACATCTTTAAAATCATAGTCCTTTTCAATGCTGGATTAATAAGAACGATCAACATAGTTTACAGAACTTTGTTTTAAGCTAGGATTAGTACAAAATATAATGATAATTACAAAATATAATGTATGATAATTTCAAAAAATATTTTTTTTTTTTTTTTTAAATAAATTTAACTTTAATTATTTTATAAATATAATTTCATTTATTTAGTTCATTCATGATTTTAATTTTAATCGATTATTATGTACAATTTTTATAGTTTTTCCTATTTGTATTGCCGAATTCTCATCTGATATAAATGATGTGACCTTATTAGGACCCAACCATGGTGCTGAAAATTTGTTCTGTTTTGTTTCGTTTTTCAACCAAACTAAATCTCCTTCACTTAACCGAAGTGAACTTGTCATCAAATCATAATATACTTTGGATCTTTGCTTGCACATAATCGCATTATCTTGAGCTATTTAATATGATTTTTTCATTCTAAATTTGAAATCTGTTAAATAATCATCAATATTGAAAACATTATAGGGTTCTTGGTGAAAGAAATTAGGAATGTTGGGTTTATATCCAAATAATAATTCGTATGGCATGAATGTAGCAGTTGTGTGAGGTGTACTATTATAAGTGAACATGCGTATGGTAACCCAGAATCCCAATCTAGAATTTCGATGAAAATAAAATGGCGGATGTATTCCGTCAGAGTTCGGTGAGATCTTTCCAATGCTCCATTGCTTTGAGCATGAAAAGCTGTAGTGTTCATTTCCTGTATTCGTAAAATTTTACAACATTCCTTGAAGAACTTTCCTACGAAATTAGAACCTTGGTCGGTTAATAACGCTCGTGGCGCTCCAAACACACATACAAAATGTTCCACGAAGGCTTTGGCTATAGTTTCCGCAGTCTGATTAGGCACGGCTAAGGCTAGTGAGTACTTCGTAAAGTCGTCCTGTATGGTGAGTACGTAGCAATTTTTATTGTAACTAGAAAGGACCAACGATATCTAGATAGATTTTTTGAAATGGAAATTGTGAAGTGGTAGTAATTTTCATAGGTATTTTGGTTAATTTGGAAGCCTTGTGTCTTTGACAGAAAACACATGCGTTAATGTAAGACTCTATTTGACGAAACATTTTGGGAAAATAATAATATTTTCTTAAGCGACGATAAGTTCGTAACACTCCCTGATGTCCTCCTACCCAAGTAGCACCAAATAACTTTATGGTTTTATGACCAAATCCCGACGTCGGTGCAACCGCTAGAAACTAGAAAAATTAGTCATTTTGAACGTAAAACTAAAATTTCTTATCTATCGGTCGGTGCGACCACCATACGACGGTATCTTTTGCCAGTCGATATCAAGTTATTTTTTATCGAATTGGCCAACTTATTTGACATTTTCTAACTATTACCCGACTACTTTAACTTAATGGTCATTATTTACCCACGTGATGACTCTTTAGTTTACCGGTCGTTTGTCCGATATTTAGTGACTAGTTAGCCACTTTATTGTCATTTAAAAACTGAAATCCAACTTAAATAAGTTGTTTGACATATGCACGACGACGAAATAACATTTTTCACGTAAGTATCACAATTTTGTGACATAGTTGACAGCGCTTGACAATTTTATCGAGAAAAATATTATTCGTTGGCAAACGTCAAATGTACAAAAATTTATTATTTATAAATAATAAAATATGGATCATTTTAAATTAAAAAAGAAACCGTTTAAACATTCGACATCGGTTTGAACAATTGAAAATGTTATTTTATTGTATATTTTTACACCAGCGCGTTGAATACAAAATGGAACTTTCAAACAATTAGGATACATGTATTATATTTTATTTTGTGTTGTTGCTTTAACTTTATGGTTGTGTTGCTAACATTAGAGTTAAAATTTTGACAATTAAGTTAAAAAAATAACCAAGTTGTTGTCAGAGTGACAAATTTGTTGGGAAAATAATTTATTTGATGATGAAATAACTTTTTAGTGTTCTTGAGATACGTTTGCTATAAATTAGTCTTTATTATAACTTTTTGTCATTTTCATATACATTATGAAACTCGCCATTTTTTCTTTAGGTTTCATTAAAAATTATTTACTTCTGAAAAACAAAATTTGTTAGTTTGAAAATTTTCATGACTATATGTAAATATAGTATCATAATTTTAATGATGGGGATGTTTTAGAAAAGATTTACTCTGTTTTTAGAGTAATTTAATCATATTTGTTTATTTTTATTTTTTTGAAATATCAACTTATATTTTAAAATAAAGAAATTATGGAAGCGCGTAAGTTTTGAGTTTGGAAACAGGTACACATTTACAATAAAACTTAATTTGTTTGAAAAAATAAGCCGTAATTAACACCAAATTTGAATTATTACTTTAACAATGATTCTATCAATTTTAATTTTTGTAAGGAATCTTGTAAAGTAGGAACATTCGAACATTTTATTTTATAAAACAAGAAAATGAAATAAGTAACGTGATGAAAAAGACAACACGATTATTTATTGAAAATAAAAAAAAAAAAAAAAAATCTCTTTCCACAAAATATAATCCGAATGACAGACGAAATTAGTTTTTTTACGAACGTAATAGTTATTTAAGTGACTCCCACCTGACTAAAACTTCAGTCATTTGTAAAAACAAATAGTGGTTATTACGACGTTATAACAACCTAAAATGTATTCCCCAATACCGTTGTAGCACCGTTACCATACCGTTGTACCAACGTCGGCTAGCCGACTACTAGTCATCCAGCTAACGGCGGTATGACGTTATCCCAACCCATTTGTGCTACTTGGGTAATGGCGTGTTATGAAATTCATCAATTAATTTAGTTTGCTCTGCAGGATCGGAAATTACAATTTGATTTTTTGAATTTTCATTTGAAGGTGATAGGGAATTTGGATCTGGAGTATGTTGGTTTATTGAGTTTTGGATGATATTCGGAGAAAATTCAGTGCTGGATGGTAGGATATTTGGATTATCATCTTGAGTTTTCACAGATTTGGATTTTCATCGGGTGATCACATTTATGATTTCGTTTGAATTTATTGGGTTGGTTAAAGAATTTGAGTTGGATGAAGAATTTGCAGGTATTTCTATTGAAGAGTTAGAATTTGTGATTTTATTATTTAAATTTGAATTAGGGCACATGGATTTAGAAAAATTATTGTCTTGGTCGGTATGAGAAATGGAACTTGAATTTGAATTAATTATTTGAATGATTAGGGAAGGTTTCAAGAGTTGAAGAATTAGTTGAAAATTGATCAGGAACTGATGAAGACTCTGGTAATTTATGTAGGTTTGGTGAATTAATGATGGGAAGTTTGGAGTCAAAATCAGGAATTGATAGAGTTTGATTTGTAGGGTTAATAGCAATTAGACTAAGCGCATCGATGTTTCGATTTAGTGATCCTGCTTTGTGGGCAATTACGAAGTGATACTCGTCAAGTCGCAACCATCGAATTAGTCTTGAAGAAGGGTGGGTAGTGCTGTTTAACCGAACCAAAGGTTTGTGATCAGTAATGATCTTAAATTTTCTGCCATATACATAAGGTCTGAAATACTGAATTGACCAAAAAACTGAAAGTAATTCCTTTTCGATAAATGAGTAATTTTATTCTGTTTTATTTAGAGTTCGACTAGTGTATGCTACGGGAAGATCTCCTGAAGAATAAAATTGAGATAAAACGGATCCAATTGCGAAGTCGCTGGCGTCGCACGTTATAATAAATTCTCACTCGGAATCTGGAAATTGTAGGATTGGCAGTGTGATTAGGCAATTTTGTAAATATTTGAAAGATTTATCGCAAAATGGAGTCCACTCGAATACGCTATCCTTTTTTAAGAGATTTTTCAGAAGTTTGGCAATATTAGCAAAATTTTTGATGAAGCGACGGTAATACCCTATGAAGCCTAAGAATGATTTTCTATCACGAGGAGTTTTTGGTCTAGGATACTCTAATACTGCTTTGGTTTTTGGAGAATCTAGTTTGAGTCCTTCACGAGTAATTAAATGACCTAGATAGGTTATTTCCTTCTGAAGGAATTGGCATTTATCGGGATTAATTTTCAAATTGTATGATCATAAGCAATCGAAAACGGCACGAAGCTTACAGTTGTGGTCGTCTAAATTAAACCCATAAATAACCACGTTATCTAAGTAAACGAAACACTTGGGTCCGTTGAGTCCTGAGAGAAATTTATTCATCAGGTGTTGAAAGGTTGCTGGAGCTCCCTTTAGACCGAAAAGCATTCGTTTAAAATGGAAATGACCATATAAAGTGCTGAACGCGATTTTCTGGTAAATTCGAACCGAGTTTGGTAAAAGAGGAATGGAATGAGAGGTCGCATTAATGGCTGTTAGAACATCACCATCTAGACGGAAAATATCATTGTACTCTCTCAGTTGAATTAATTAATGCAATTGTTGCTAAAGAATCTTGTACTTTTATTACTGAGTTTCCAATGAATACACCAGTAACAATTTCTTTCGAAAGACACAAATATGACAAAGCGTCGTGACAAAATTTTGCTGAAAACACCTGAGGTACCCGTTTCAGGTACTTCCCGGTGGAATTTTTTATAGCACACCGCTATATTTATGTTGACCTACCCTGAAAATTTTAAACGGATCGGATCATGTTTAGTGGTCATTTTAGCGTTGAGTTTGAAAAAATTAAGCGTATTAATATAATAGATTTCAATATGTTTTGTCGATGAATAATACATTCAATATGCACGCAAACAGAAATTGAAATATCAACAACGCCAAGTTACGACACAAGTGGCTTGCGCATGTATTGGTGCGTACGTCAAACACCACATAATTCGACATCAGCGACGCCTATGGTACACAAACATAACTATGAATTATTCTGAGAAAGTCACTTATTCATTGTGTTTTTTTTTTCATTTAATAAAACATTCGGGGGTGGTGGGGAGGGGTTGGGGTGAAATTTTGGGATTATATGTTCTGATATGTGGAAAGTACAGAATTAAATTAAAAAAATAGTTCTTCACAAAACAAAACAAAAATTCCTAGACCCCGATTGCAGTGCTACGTACCGGCTCCAATTGTGAATTTAAACCATCCAGGGACCCACTCAAATACACAACCAAAATTTCATTAAAATCGGTCCAGCCGTTTAGGAGAAGTTCAGTAACATACACACGTATAGAAAATTTTGGGGTAATGGGGGTGATGAAATATTGGGGCTAGATGTTCTGACATGTGAAAAAAAACAAGAAAAAAATAAAATAAAAAAAATATTTCGTAAAAAAAAAAAAATTTCCTAGAACCCGATTTCAGTCCCACCTACCGGGTCCAATTGTGAATCTAAACCATCCAGGGCCCACTCAAACACGCACACCCAAAATTTCATTAACATCGGTCCAACCGTTTAGGAGGAGATCAATTACAACCATACGTGCAGAAGAATTATATATGTAAAGATTGTCTATAACTTCCTGGGCCGGAAATACTGCTTGATATTTTGAGATGGTACGCAATTAAGTGATTACTGTTCAAGTAAATTGCCAAGTCCCAAAATCTTAGGTTAAGTTAAATAAAAATTTCTATCTCTTAAAAACTTTCTAAGCCGGAAATGGTTCTTTATGTTTTCAGTTGGTAATGATAAAGGAAAACCATGGTGAGCTCCCTAGTGCCAGCCATATGGTATCATTCACACAATCTTCCACCTTCGAAATGGCCCCATATAAATTTATATGAAAGTTGTCTATAACTTCCAAAACCTTCCTGGGCTGGAAATACTGACTGATATTTTGAGATGGTGCGCAATTAAATGATTACTGTCCAAGTGACCAGCCGTATGTTCAAATTTCGTCTTTAAGAGAGAGATATAAAATGAAAAAACTGGGATGGAATAGAATAGTTTCGTGTAAATAATAATAAAAGAATATCCTGGGATGAAAAACTGTGATAACTTCACATCCTTAATACATAAGGTTGGGGTGTTTGAGAAACGAGTTGGTTGGCTGTATTGACTTGCATTCGATTGAATATCCATGGGTTTGACTCTGCTGTTTTGTAATTATTCATAAAATATTTTGTCGCCGAAAGTGGTGGAAAAAGTTTTGATTTTCCTTAGTTCTGACGAAAAAATGATAAATTGAGCACTGGTTGACTTTGAGGCCAAAGGGAATTAGTTTATGGTTGAAGTAGGTATTGTGTTGATTCAATGGCCTAGGATACAGTAAAGGTTTGTGAATTTGTTTAAGTTGATTTATGTTATTACTAGTCATAGGTTTTTGATCCCTATTGTAGTACAAGTTTTGTCCTCGCAAACACAAATTGAGAGTTTCTTGCTGCTGGATTTCTAGTTCTATTGCTTGGTCCTAGTGGTTCTTTTATTCCAGCAAGAAATATGGCTAGACACATTTCTTGGTATGTAGTTTCTCCTTTGTATTTTTAACTGAGGTTGCTAAATTCGCCAACCATACACCTCTTATTATTGTTTAAAACAGTAGGTCCTTACAATCATAAATTAAAATCTGTCTTAAACCATAGAGAAAAGTGCCTGTAGCGCCATTCTAAACATTGGATCTACTTGGTATTGTAATGGTCAGCCACAAAGTCGATGAAGTTAGCCCGAGCCCGAATTTTTTGGTGGATTTCTTGGATAAGTCTAACCATCCCGAAAAAGTGTAAATACATTAAAAAATGTAGCACCATCCCGAAAAACTATTTATACATGAGAAAAAATAATAAAATACAAAAATAAATTTAATGTAAAAAAAATTAAAGGTAAAACATTTTTTTTAATATATTTAACCCGAATAGCGATAATTTGTGCAGTTACTATGGGTCCACATTAAATTCTATACCGCAATACCTGGAGATAAAGCCACCGAGCGGCATATACGGCCAGACAGGTCAGGATACTAGCTAAGATATAAAATTGGCCCCAAGTCCATATCAGGTGGAAACAACCTTTTTTAAATTTATTTGTTTAGCCCGAATAGCGATAATTTGTGTAGTAACTATGGGTCCACATTAAATTCTATACCGCAATACCTGGAGATAAAGCCACCAAGAGGCATATACGGCCAGACAGGTCAGGATACTAGCTAAGATATAAAATTGGCCCCAAGTCCATATCAGGTGGAAATAAACTTTTTTTAAATTTATTTGTTTAGCCCGAATAGCGATAATTTGTGTAGATACTATGGGTCCACATTAAATTCTATACCGCAATACCTGGAGATAAAGCCACCAAGCGGCATATACGGCCAGACAGGTCAGGATACTAGCTAAGATATAAAATTGGCCCCAAGTCCATATCAGGTGGAAACAACCTTTTTTTAAATTTATTTGTTTAGCCCGAATAGCGATAATTTGTGTAGTAACTATGGGTCCACATTAAATTCTATACCGCAATACCTGGAGATAAAGCCACCAAGGCGCATATACGGCCAGACAGGTCAGGATACTAGCTAACATATAAAATTGGCCCCAAGTCCATATCAGGTGGAAACAACCTTTTTTAAATTTATTTGTTTAGCCCGAATAGCGATAATTTGTGTAGATACTATGGGTCTACATTAAATTCTATACCGCAATACCTGGAGATAAAGCCACCAAGCGGCATATACGGCCAGACAGGTCAGGATACTAGCTAAGATATAAAATTGGCCCCAAGTCCATATCAGGTGGAAACAACCTTTTTTTAAATTTATTTGTTTAGCCCGAATAGCGATAATTTGTGTAGTAACTATGGGTCCACATTAAATTCTATACCGCAATACCTGGAGATAAAGCCACCAAGAGGCATATACGGCCAGACAGGTCAGGATACTAGCTAAGATATAAAATTGGCCCCAAGTCCATATCAGGTGGAAATAAACTTTTTTTAAATTTATTTGTTTAGCCCGAATAGCGATAATTTGTGTAGATACTATGGGTCCACATTAAATTCTATACCGCAATACCTGGAGATAAAGCCACCAAGCGGCATATACGGCCAGACAGGTCAGGATACTAGCTAAGATATAAAATTGGCCCCAAGTCCATATCAGGTGGAAACAACCTTTTTTTAAATTTATTTGTTTAGCCCGAATAGCGATAATTTGTGTAGATACTATGGGTCCACATTAAATTCTATACCGCAATACCTGGAGATAAAGCCACCATGCGGCATATACGGCCAGACAGGTCAGGATACTAGCTAACATATAAAATTGGCCCCAAGTCCATATCAGGTGGAAACAACCTTTTTTAAAATTTATTTGTTTAGCCCGAATAGCGATAATTTGTGCAGTTACTATGGGTCCACATTAAATTCTATACCGCAATACCTGGAGATAAAGCCACCAAGAGGCATATACGGCCAGACAGGTCAGGATACTAGCTAAGATATAAAATTGGCCCCAAGTCCATATCAGGTGGAAATAAACTTTTTTTAAATTTATTTGTTTAGCCCGAATAGCGATAATTTGTGTAGATACTATGGGTCCACATTAAATTCTATACCGCAATACCTGGAGATAAAGCCACCAAGCGGCATATACGGCCAGACAGGTCAGGATACTAGCTAAGATATAAAATTGGCCCCAAGTCCATATCAGGTGGAAACAACCTTTTTTTAAATTTATTTGTTTAGCCCGAATAGCGATAATTTGTGTAGTAACTATGGGTCCACATTAAATTCTATACCGCAATACCTGGAGATAAAGCCACCATGCGGCATATACGGCCAGACAGGTCAGGATACTAGCTAACATATAAAATTGGCCCCAAGTCCATATCAGGTGGTAACAACCTTTTTTAAAATTTATTTGTTTAGCCCGAATAGCGATAATTTGTGTAGATACTATGGGTCCACATTAAATTCTATACCGCAATACCTGGAGATAAAGCCACCAAGCGGCATATACGGCCAGACAGGTCAGGATACTAGCTAACATATTAAATTGACCCCAAGTCCATATCAGGTGGAAACAACTTTTTTTTAAATTTATTTGTTTAGCCCGAATAGCGATAATTTGTGTAGATACTATGGGTCCACATTAAATTCTATACCGCAATACCTGGAGATAAAGCCACCAAGGGGCATATACGGCCAGACAGGTCTGGATACTAGCTAACATATAAAATTGGCCCAAGTCCATATCAGGTGGAAATAACCTTTTTTAAAATTTATTTGTTTAGCCCGAATAGCGATAATTTGTGAAGTTAATATGGGTCCACATTAAATTCTATACCGCAATACCTGGAGATAAAGCCACCATGCGGCATATACAACCAGACAGGTCAGGATACTAGCTAAGATATAAAATTGGCCCCAAGTCCATATCAGGTGGAAACAACCTTTTTTTAAATTTATTTGTTTAGCCCGAATAGCGATAATTTGTGAAGTTAATATGGGTCCACATTAAATTCTATACCGCAATACCTGGAGATAAAGCCACCAAGCGGCATATACGGCCAGACAGGTCAGGATACTAGCTAAGATATAAAATTGGCCCCAAGTCCATATCAGGTGGAAACAACCTTTTTTTAAATTTATTTGTTTAGCCCGAATAGCGATAATTTGTGTAGATAATATGGGTCCACATTAAATTCTATACCGCAATACCTGGAGATAAAGCCACCAAGCGGCATATACGGCCAGACAGGTCAGGATACTAGCTAATATATAAAATTGGCCCCAAGTCCATATCAGGTGGAAACAACCTTTTTTTAAATTTATTTGTTTAGCCCGAATAGCGATAATTTGTGTAGATAATATGGGTCCACATTAAATTCTATACCGCAATACCTGGAGATAAAGCCACCAAGCGGCATATACGGCCAGACAGGTCAGGATACTAGCTAAGATATAGAATGGGCCTAAAGTCCATATCAGGTGGAAATAACTTTTTTTTAAATTTATTTGTTTAACCCGAATAGCGATAATTTGTGTAGTTACTATAGGTCCACATTAAATTCTATACCGCTATATAGTAACTACACAAATTATCGCTATTCGGGCTAAACAAATAAATTTAAAAAAAAGTTGTTTCCACCTGATATGGACTTGGGGCCAATTTTATATCTTAGCTAGTATCCTGACCTGTCTGGCCGTATATGCCGCTTGGTGGCTTTATCTCCAGGTATTGCGGTATAGAATTTAATGTGGACCCATAGTATCTACACAAATTATCGCTATTCGGGCTAAACAAATAAATTTTAAAAAAGGTTGTTACCACCTGATATGGACTTGAGGCCAATTTTATATGTTAGCTAGTATCCTGACCTGTCTGGCCGTATATGCCGCATGGTAACTTTATCTCCAGGTATTGCGGTATAGAATTTAATGTGGACCCATAGTTACTACACAAATTATCGCTATTCGGGCTAAACAAATAAATTTAAAAAAAGGTTATTTCCACCTGATATGGACTTGGGGCCAATTTTATATGTTAGCTAGTATTCTGACCTGTCTGGCCGTATATGCCGCTTGGTGGCTTTATCTCCAGGTATTGCGGTATAGAATTTAATGTGGACCCATAGTTACTACACAAATTATCGCTATTCGGGCTAAACAAATAAATTTAAAAAAAGGTTATTTCCACCTGATATGGACTTGGGGCCAATTTTATATGTTAGCTAGTATCCTGACCTGTCTGGCCGTATATGCCGCTTGGTGGCTTTATCTCCAGGTATTGCGGTATAGAATTTAATGTGGACCCATAGTATCTACACAAATTATCGCTATTCGGGCTAAACAAATAAATTTAAAAAAAGGTTGTTTCCACCTGATATGGACTTGGGGCCAATTTTATATCTTAGCTAGTATCCTGACCTGTCTGGCCGTATATGCCGCTTGGTGGCTTTATCTCCAGGTATTGCGGTATAGAATTTAATGTGGACCCATATTAACTTCACAAATTATCGCTATTCGGGCTAAACAAATAAATTTAAAAAAAGGTTGTTTCCACCTGATATGGACTTGGGGCCAATTTTATATCTTAGCTAGTATCCTGACCTGTCTGGTTGTATATGCCGCATGGTGGCTTTATCTCCAGGTATTGCGGTATAGAATTTAATGTGGACCCATATTAACTTCACAAATTATCGCTATTCGGGCTAAACAAATAAATTTTAAAAAAGGTTATTTCCACCTGATATGGACTTGGGCCAATTTTATATGTTAGCTAGTATCCAGACCTGTCTGGCCGTATATGCCCCTTGGTGGCTTTATCTCCAGGTATTGCGGTATAGAATTTAATGTGGACCCATAGTATCTACACAAATTATCGCTATTCGGGCTAAACAAATAAATTTAAAAAAAGGTTATTTCCACCTGATATGGACTTGGGGCCAATTTTATATGTTAGCTAGTATTCTGACCTGTCTGGCCGTATATGCCGCTTGGTGGCTTTATCTCCAGGTATTGCGGTATAGAATTTAATGTGGACCCATAGTTACTACACAAATTATCGCTATTCGGGCTAAACAAATAAATTTAAAAAAAGGTTATTTCCACCTGATATGGACTTGGGGCCAATTTTATATGTTAGCTAGTATCCTGACCTGTCTGGCCGTATATGCCGCATGGTAACTTTATCTCCAGGTATTGCGGTATAGAATTTAATGTGGACCCATAGTTACTACACAAATTATCGCTATTCGGGCTAAACAAATAAATTTAAAAAAAGGTTATTTCCACCTGATATGGACTTGGGGCCAATTTTATATGTTAGCTAGTATTCTGACCTGTCTGGCCGTATATGCCGCTTGGTGGCTTTATCTCCAGGTATTGCGGTATAGAATTTAATGTGGACCCATAGTTACTACACAAATTATCGCTATTCGGGCTAAACAAATAAATTTAAAAAAAGGTTATTTCCACCTGATATGGACTTGGGGCCAATTTTATATGTTAGCTAGTATCCTGACCTGTCTGGCCGTATATGCCGCTTGGTGGCTTTATCTCCAGGTATTGCGGTATAGAATTTAATGTGGACCCATAGTATCTACACAAATTATCGCTATTCGGGCTAAACAAATAAATTTAAAAAAAGTTTATTTCCACCTGATATGGACTTGGGGCCAATTTTATATCTTAGCTAGTATCCTGACCTGTCTGGCCGTATATGCCGCATGGTAACTTTATCTCCAGGTATTGCGGTATAGAATTTAATGTGGACCCATAGTTACTACACAAATTATCGCTATTCGGGCTAAACAAATAAATTTAAAAAAAGGTTATTTCCACCTGATATGGACTTGGGGCCAATTTTATATCTTAGCTAGTATCCTGACCTGTCTGGCCGTATATGCCGCATGGTGGCTTTATCTCCAGGTATTGCGGTATAGAATTTAATGTGGACCCATAGTAACTACACAAATTATCGCTATTCGGGTTAAATATATTAAAAAAAATGTTTTTCCATTAATTTTTTTTACATTAAATTTATTTTTGTATTTTATTATTTTTTCTCGTGTATAAATAGTTTTTCGGGATGGTGCTACATTTTTTAATGTATATACACTTTTTCGGGATGGTTAGACTTATCCAAGAAATCCACCAAAAAATTCGGGCTCGGGCTAACTTCACCGACTTCAGCCACAGTACTTATTGCAAGTCTGAGATGGTGCAATTTGCGTTATTTGCACTGTTGATTGGATAATTAAAATTATTATTATTAATAATAATAGTGTTATCAATTTATTGATGGTATTAGAATCGTGGTTGGTATTAGAATCGTTTATTTTTATCGTCTGTGTTCGTTACCAATAGAATATAAAATCGGGTGTTCAACCATAAAATAACGCATTAAATAAACAGAATAGTGTCAGTTAAGCAAAAAGTTGGTTACAAAAGATGTTTTAAATAGTTAGTATAGTAAAGAGGATGTACAGTCAGCCTGTTGTGAGGCATGGCATAAAAGATTTTATGAAATTTTAATGAAATATTAATTTTGGTCAGAATTTATTCGATAAGATTCAATATAATAAAAATTTATAGATACCAGCAATTTAATTTCCCGCCCTTTCTAATCGATTTTTCACGAAAATTGGGCGGTTAATTTTTACATGTTCTACTCATTGTGTTTGTGAACCTACACAATTTGTGTTTAGAGTCATTCATCCAGTTTATTACGTTGCGTAGAACATGAACAACCGAATTCTTAACATAATTTTATTTATTGCCAAACTGTACGGCGTTTATCAATTCAAATGGATACTCCGCCCGAATTCGCTTAATGTTTCAGCAAAATTAAACCGTTGGTCGCTTGTGCATGGCCTAATTGTTTGGGTCATCTTCGATTACAATCATTTCTCTTTAATCATCAACATACGACGCCTATTCGCTTCGGAAGTTTCAAAGATAACATTTCAAGTATATTTCGCGGCAAAATTTATATTTTTAAATATTGCACTTTATCATAAACTAGTGAAATTCCGTCAAAGTTATAAAATAATCAGGAAAGTTTTTAAAGTCTATAACGCGGTCGCCGGACAGTATCCCATTCAAAATCTTAAAATCGTTGGATGGGTAAACTTTGTTATGGTAATAAACTATTTTGGTATTGGCATAACGTTATTCACGGTGTCAGTGGCCAACTATTCTTATTCATTAGTTCGGTTCTGGGATTACGTAGAAACATTTATGCATAATTTTTTTGAGATTGTCGTACTGCACAATTTGGAAATAACGCTCTTAATCACGATCATAATTTTTAATCGTGTGAACAAAACATTTAATCTTAAACTCAATGCCATCAATAAAAGATTACCAAATAGCCAAGTCAAAACAAACCAAATGTCGGATATGAGCGATTTTATTGAGGAAATAACCGGATATCTTTATAAAATTGCCCGTGGAATTAGTATGCTAAGTCGACACTTTGCAGATCAGATACTTGTATTCCTGTTAGCAAAGCTCTCAAATGTAATAGCTCAATTGTACTTTTGCTCGAAAGAACTTTGGTATTTGGATTACAAAACTCCGGTGTTTTTTACTGTGGTGCTCAACGGGACAGTTCTTGTTATCACAAATATTATACAAACGATCATCATGTTTTGGGTGATCGGAGTGTTTCAAAAACAAATTGACCGAACATTTTTTTTAATAAATGAGGTGCGGTTAATTAATACGGACAAGCGGTTACGAGAAAGTGTGAGTATTGCTAAAAAATAGATAAAACTTTTTATTAGTTGTCTATCTTAACATATAAAAAAAATATTTAATTTGGAACAAATGATAATTTACATAATAATACTGTTGTCTATCTATTTGTCATACGCCTACAGTTGAACCTGGATCCAACTTGTAAATGTAAAAGACATACATGTTCCTGTACTTCAAATTTTCCAAAAAAAAATTGACAGTCATAGGATCAAATCAATTATAATTGATAAATGCTTATATTTCAGGCCAATAAATGGAAGTTTGGTCATTGTATTCCTTTTTGCCTGGTAAATAGTTATCTTTTAATTTTTGGAATTTTACCTTATTCATATGGTGTGGTTTCTGCTTGGAATACTAGTAATAATAAAACCTGGAGCATGCATTGTTTTATCAAATAAGCTCTGTTCCATTCTCATTGCAGATCTCACGGGTGTAGTCGTTACTTTCGATACTTTGAATGGTTGCATGGAGGTGAATTTAGCTTCTGCATGTCTGCCTTTTGATTCCCTTGAACCTGCTCCGTTGTAGGAACTTGTAGCAGTACTATATATTGGAGTCTGATTACGAATATTCCCGTTATAATTGGTTGTCAGAACTGAACTTGAAATTGTTAACGATGGCTATGAACTAACTTTTTTCAACTCCGCTCGTCTCGAAGTGATTGACTTTAATTTTTGTTTCAAGTCCATCATCCAATTAATACTAAATTGGGGAGTAACAAACGATATTCTAACTTCTCATCACAGGTACATCTATTTTAATCTTAATTTTAACCCTTTCGAACACCATTTTTAAATAATGTAGCTAAACAATTTTTGGGCTTTTTTAAGTGCTTGATTATTTTTGAAACATTTTTAATCAATTTTTTTAATTTTTTTGGAGGCCTATCCCCTTTTCTTGGACCCCTGAAAATGTACAATATATTGTACATGGTGTTTCAAACAATAATAATTTGGTATAAAAGGAATTCTTTATTTCACATTTCATAAAAGTTACATTGTCCATTTAAATAATAATAAATTAAAAATAAAAATTAATAAAAAATAAAAAAAATATAAAAAAAATATAAAATAAAATATAAAATAAAATAAATTAAATTAATCACATTATTCCTATCATTACGTTACATATTTAGTAGAGGATTATTACGTTTTGTTCACAATTACTTTTTTGCATGAAATTCTTCAAAACAGTTTCGCAATTTATTTATGCAAAGGTGAACTTTACATTTTTTGCAATAAAAGAATGTTCTTCCTCTGCAGTTTAAAAGTTTGCAGCGGGTGGGCTCCAACTTTTGGTCATGTGCGGGCATATGACCAATATTATCGAAACGGACGTGTTCAAATGGTCTTGTTTCTGATTTACATTTTTTCGTTGACAATTCAAGAGATACATTTTGCATAGTTGAGCTTGGACGCCTCCGTTTTTGGGGGTTCACCGTATTCCCCGCAAGAATCAGACAGTTACCAACTTCAAGTCTAAAATCTAATAGATCTTTTACATTTTTTTTGGTACATTCCGTAATTCGCACCCTCGCTTAAATTCAAGCCAGCTTGATGAAATCGCGAAATCAATGAAATGGCTTGTAATGCGCAACGGCCACTTTCTTGATTGGACAAAGATCCGGTAATAGCTAATAAGCTGGTCGTGCAGGTCTACACCGCCCATGTTTCTATTGTACAACTGAACGATTTCGGGTCGATTTACTGAAATATATTTATTTTCGGACTTTTCCCATCTTTGAGCCGTATCAGTGGAACCAACTCCAACATAATTCGACGCAAGATTTATTGGTTTGTTATCTCGCCATTTAACAAGAGTGACCTTGCCATCACGACTTGTCACCGAATCACAAAAACCCAGTTGATTTTTCATAATGTCCTTGTCGGACATTATTGGAGGGTTGGCGAATCGATTAATCCGTACCGTGCCAGCTGCATTAATTCCACGGCTTCTTAAAATTTCAAATAAATTATACGAGCTGAAGAAATTGTCAAATAAAAGGTTGTGCCCTTGATTTTGCAGTCTATTTACTAGCTTCAAAACTACACGCAAAGAAAAATATTTCGCAAATCGATAAGTAAACCTAAAATTGTAGAATCAACCTATTTTGTAGTCAATTTATCCTACTCTTTATAATACAAGTTAACATATGCTTTGTTAATTTAACTAAATTGATAAAGTAAAGAAAAATAAATTATTTTCGTAAAATAAATTATTTTTTGACAAAATACTAATAGATTTGTAAAATTAACCGAGAGACATGCTAATTTTACTAATCTACAATGTAAAATAAATATTTTAACAAAAATTTTCTCTTCCAATATAAAGTTTACAAATTGGTGTGTTAAATTAACATCGGCGATAGGTAACAATTATTATTGCATTTTCAATATAATTCGCTAGGTCAATTTATCTTTACTTCATTTAAATTCATAAAGTATGAACATTATTTTCGTAGTTTGATAACTACATAATCTGATGAGGATATTGAATCTTTTAATTAAAAAGATTCAAAATGTTTACCTCATCAGTTTTGAAAAGATGAGACCTCATCTCGACGTGATAACAAATATTTTGTTATCCCTATTATTTTTATAGTGTGGGTTTTATTTACTTTAAAAGGTTGTGAGTTTTACTTAATCGTTCGGTTAATTTTACCAAAATGCTATTCATATTTCACTTTGTACTGTAGTAAAATCTACATATATATTGGTTGAATTTACTTACACAATAGTAAACTAAAAAAATTTTTTTTAAAATTATTTTACTATTCTCTATGTTAATTTTACTATTTAACATTTATAATATTTACCAATCAATAAGTAAGTTGAGTTTGTAACAATTTTTTGGTAAAGTTATCTTACTTTTTTGGTTAATATGACCAACTATTTCTCTGCGTGTACGCTGGCGCCGAAACCGAAACGACTACGATTTATCGGTGGAAGACCTGTATTAGCTCCTTGATATATGAAGAAGTCGTATGGAATCCCGCTTTTGTCACATAATACATGGACCTTGATTCCCCACGGGTTGGGTTTTCCCTTCATATATTGCTTTACAGACAATCGGCCTTTAAACGGGATTATTTGTTCATCGATGCAGATGTTTTCCTCCACATTTATCGACAAACAATGCGCTCCGACTGCATTAATCAAAGGCCTTGTATTATAAAACTTATCCGTGCAGTTTCCCGTCCGTTTTAAATTATCAGCAACATGTAAGTTCTGCCGTAATTGACAAAACCGCTTACTAGACATATTTTTATTGAAAACCTCCAAATTCTAAACTGGTGACCAATGCAACCGCAGACGAGGAAACTTCAGACATCCCATAAGGATATGTAAGCCGAACAATATTTTTATTTCATTCGCGTTCGTTGGTTTATATCCATTAACGTTGTTTTGCTGGGCGTATTGATTAGTGTGAAAGGCATATTTTTCAAACAATTCATTAGGGATATACCTTAAAAAATAATTTAATGGGGTTAAAATATCGTTACCATCTTGAGGAGGCTCAATAAATGGTGTCACGTTGGGTTCAAATTCTCTTCGACGCCATTGAATGTCGGATTTTTTAGTGTAGTGTACGTTTTCAATAAACATTGTTTCTGGAACTTCGATTTCCGATGTACCATCCGCGGTAACAACTATGCAAGCCTCGTTGGTAGAACTACCTTCATCATCATCATCTATGTCGCAGATTTGTATTTCCAGTATCTCTTCATTTTGTTGTTTATGAACAGGCGCCTCAATTTCAATTATATCATTTTTGTCCGGTATATCGGTTTGGACATTATCATTTAGTGCATCAAACTTATCATCAGAATCAGCACCAAAATCGGAATCGTATAACACCTCTAGAATTTCTTTTTCAGAAAGTCCTTTTCGTGCCATTGCTGTAACTACTGCAAAGTTTGTAATCGTTCGTATAATACTCTATGTAATATTTATGTACAATATATTGTACACGAACATCGTTAATACTTTATTTTTATGTATATATACACAAATAAATGGTTAAATAAATATAATTTAAATATTCTAACGTAAAAATCAATTACCAAAATCACATTTTACGTTTTACTTACCGAAATATTAGCTTATTACTAATCTCCTATCTTACCAACAAGAAAAAAACACAACTTTATATGTTGAGAACTGTCATAAAACTAATTTTTACGAGCGTAGTAAAATTCACAATAGCAAAATAAGAGAGAGTATTTAAAGGAAAACGATATTAAAAAATTTTCTGAAGCAAAAAAATTATATTTAACCTGCTATGTGCGTTCAAAGTTGATGTACAATATATTGTACAAGGCGTTCGAAAGGGTTAAGAGACGACCGTTAAAACCTTAAATAAAAAATTAATAAACTGGAAAATTTACTCCTGAAAATGCTATTTATCAACCAAAAAGCTCAGGACAAACATTTCTCGTGCTCTAAGCTTAAAAAATTAAGGAAAACTACTAGGAAACTGAAGAATGTGGCTATAAAACTAACTTGCAGGCCGATTTAACTTCCTGGTTGCGCTGAAAATCTACAAAAATGTATACGATCTGTTCTTAGGATGCTCATGGCGTAGTTTCTGCGACGAAATCAATAGTATGTCGGCGGTTTCTAAACCCAACAAAATTTTGGCCATAGATCATGTTGCCACTGTACAAGCTAACACATTTGTACCTACGGTCATTTGGTCTCGTTCGCAAAGGCCAATTACGTACGACGTTCAGTATCGGAGTTTGTTTTCCATCGCTCCGTATAAGACGGGTAGTGCTTTTTTTATCAAGCTTGCGTGGAATTTGGTTTATTTCCTAGCTCATTTAAGAGTTTTCGACTTTTCGTTCAATAAGTCTGTCCTCAAACTTTTTAAAATCATTAGAAAGAATCCTTCTTAGATTCAATTCAAGATTGAAGGATTTCTCAGTAACAAACAGTTGCTTTGGGTACCTTCCTAGACGTTGCGGAAACATAGCACACCTTTTAATACAATTATAAATTCGTATTGGGTATTAGGGTTTCGTGTAAAACTTATAGTTAGTTTCATAAATGAATATGGTAAATTAGAGATTATTGCTTGAGATGAATTTCTGTACATCGTATTTGAGTAGTGTTGCTTTCGCTAATCCGCTTAGCTTAACTAAAAAATGTGAAAGCAACAACTTTTGGATTTAATTTTTTAATGCGTTTTAATTTTTCTGTGTTGGTTCATTTTCTTAATATTTATTTTAGTTTTTTTTATTTTAAGAAATAGAATAAATTAAATTCGGTATTTTGCTATCAAATAACAAATGCTAAATTATTCTACTAGATAAATTTTTCGAGAAAAATAGAAAAAATAACGCCTTGCGGTAAACACCATAACCATAAAATGATTTTATTTCCCCTAATCCTAAAAATTTTTTTTCTTAACATTCTAAAACAATCGGCTTGAATACAATGTAATTGTTGTTGTAATCTTTTGAAAGCAACACAGCTTTGGTGCTCTATATCCTTCGAGAGTTTTATAGATGTCCCAAGAATTCATGGATGAACGGTTCAAATCACAAGTCTTCCACTCTGATGGTTCGCGCGATAACTTTTGTACAAGCTTCGGCGCCTACGTCCAAAGTTGGAGTCACGGAATCTGGGTACTCATTATTCATCTTTTCGAGCTGAGGCTCTGACTAATTGTGTATGCAAAGCGCTAAGTTCAAAACCTCAACATCGTCTTATACATTGACTGCAAGGCGGTGCCAAACCGTTTGAGTCCCCGGAGATAATGCAAACGCATTACAAACAACGTAAATCCCATTTGTGGTACAAATGCAAACGCAAACAACAAAAATACAATCCAACGCAGATAACAATCGCGCTTGTTGTATTTGTTAGGTAACGCGATTCTCGTCTTTTTCGCATCGCTACGTCATATTTGTTTATTCTATTTTCTCAACATAAAATCTCAATAGCGCGATCGCGCTGCTTGGGACTCAAACGGTTAGTGTTTTGATTAACTTTTGATCGATTCGAAGCTCATCAAAGAGTATAAACATCTCACAAATCTTCTTTGCAGTCATAATAACGTTACAATCATGTGGGTGTCAGCCTACCCTAACATTGACGGCAACGAGATTGCAAATTCTCTAGCAAAAACGGCTTCACGCTATGTTCTAAAGGGCCGGAACCGGTCATTCCTTCCAGTGGAACTATTGGTTGCTGAACCAAATTCTCTAACTGAGCATGATCGTGCCACAAAACATCTGAATCGCATCCATCTGCCGTATGTGATGACTGCTTGGAAACTAATGATGATATCATTCATTATGTATGTAGCTGTCCTGCATTTAACAGGATAAGATTCCATGTTTTTAATTCCAACTGTTGTAAACCAATTGACGTCCTTACCCTGGTCTAAACTGATTCAGTTTACCAAGAATACAGTGCACACATGCGCACTTTGATTCTCTACGGTTTGCACCATGGACGTTAAATAGGCTTAGCATGTAATGAAGAATCATTTTAGTTTTTTTCTTATTCCAAACGATCGTTACCTATCCTGCTTGGATAAGGTTTTTTTCCAATCAATATTTAAGAGGCTCTTGGAACGAGCAATGCTGGATTTCGGGTCTCGCACAAACATAAACTGTCTTGTTTCCTAGAATGCTAGTGTAATCGGTCTTATCATGATACATTTTTTCACTTGCCTAGTTCTTTTAAACCAATAACAGCTTCATGACATCTTAGAATAAGAGACCGGGCCAGCATACAATGCTGATGGTTAAATTAATTTAGTGTTGTGCAAAATTTGGTTTACTCTGTTTTTGGTCATAGAGCTAAGGACGCGAATGGAATAATATCTCAATGAGATCTTAATAATCTATTGAACCAGGCAGTATACATAATAAATTGTTTAATTTTAGTTAACAAACATTTAGGTTTTAATATTTAGCTTTAATTTATACTTAGCGACATCTTTTGATTGGTTTATTAATTGCGAAAAGCTCTATAATATAATGTTTTTATTTTATGAAGCTCTGATTTGTTTGTATTACAGGATGGAACAGTATAGCCTGCGAATTTGTTGCAATGAAATTTTTAACAAATAACGAAAAAACAGTTTTCGAAGTTTGTTCATCAACAATGTTAGAATCCAGAACACAATAACCCCCATATTACATAGTTACTCAAAAAGCATTTTTCAACGAACGTTTGTTTTGGGAAACTAATGCTGAAATTTTTGATGGAATACGCTATACTAATTTCTTACATACACATGTAAACAAATTCTTATTTCTACAATAAAAAATAAAAAAATTGTGGTAGACTAATTTAAATATTTTTGCGTTAACTCGACATAATATGACTCAATTTTAAAATATGCTTTTCCTGAATATTGAACTACGCATTCAAATTAAAAATTGGAACGAAGCATTTTTGCTTTTATATACCATAAAAGCTTCTAAAAAATATTAAAATACACTGGTTGGTATGAAAAAGTACAAAAAGCTTCCCCTCTATGGAAAGCTCATGCAAAAAAATGGCGGGATCTTACGGCTCTTATATTTAGGAGGCTCTAATTAAATACGTTTAATATAAACTAGATTGCTATGTTTAAATTTTTATTCATTACTGTTAACTGAGTACTAATTTCTCTCTGTTCTCAATAAAAATATATTATTGGCAACGCGAGAAATTACAGTAAAATTTACATTTAAAAGTAAAATTGCAAGTGCATCTAATCAAGTGAACCGTGGAGTATACATATATACATCGTTACTTATATGGACGAATATAGCAAAATACTCCGTCCTTAATACAAAATACACTACAAGAAATAATACAAGTTTAGAACAACTTTTCGCAAATTTTTGTAAAAGAATCTTCCTGCTTTAAAAGACAAATCCAAGTAATTTTTTTAATTTTTGGAACATAATTTTCAAAATCGTTTTACATCAAAAATCCACTCTCTACTCATCCTATTTTGACAGTTAACTATTCGGTTAAGACTTTCAGATCTTATATATTTGATCTGCTTCTACTGTTCGTTTAAATAAGACGCTGCTTTTCTAGGAAAACTACCCTTGTGTCAGCTACGGATTAAAACGATCAAAAAGTTTATTTTACCATACGCTTATAGCTACCGTTTATATTAATAATTTACACAAACGTGTAATTATCGGCGATTACTACAATTATTCGAATCTACCGTGTATCCTTTCACTGAAATTGGGCGAGATATTGTTGAATTTTTAAACACTATAAATTAATTTATATCCTTTGTATTAAATTAGGGGAAAAAATGAATTTAGTTTAATATTTGCTTTCGAACATGAAAAATCACTTCCTTAACATAATTTTCGGCGTTGCTAAACTTTACGGAGTTTATCAATTCAAATGGATTCTCCGCCCAAAATCGATAAGTATATCGCCAAAATTAGATCGTTTATCGCTGGCATATGGCCTAGTCATTTGCTTAATATTCGATTATAATCATATCGGTCTGCTCCAACAACCAAAAATTCTATTCTCCTCAGCAATTACAATTTCAACATTTCAAGTGTATTTTTTTGTAAAATTTTTATTTTTAAACGTTGCATACTACCATAAGCTGGTGAAATTTCGTCAAAATTATAAAATACTTAAAAAATTCTTCAGAGTTTATAACGCAATCACGAATAAGTACGAAATCCATAATTTAAAAATTATCATGTGGGTAAATCGAATTTTAATTCTAAACTATTTTGCAACTGGTATAACGCTATTTGTGACATCAGCATTAAACTATTCGTATTCATTAAGTAGATTTTGGCGTTACGTAGAAACATTTCTACACAACTATTTTGAAATTATCGTATTTTATAATTTCGAAATCGTTATACTAATCATGATCGTAACATTAAAATGTGTATATAAAACGTTCTGGGTAAAAATTAAGGCCATTAATAAAGAATTGTTAAGTACCAGCAGTCAAATCCATCAATTATGTGATTTTATTGATGAACTAATGGGATATCTTTATAAAATATCTCGAGTCATGAATATGCTTGGACGTCATTTTGCTGATCAGATACTCATATTTTTGCTGGCAAAACTCTCGAATGTTATAGCCCAGTTTTATTTTTCGTCTAAAGAAATTTGGCACATGAATTTTGGTTCCGCGCTATTTTATACCTTGGTACTTAACGCAGCGATTCTTGTAATCACGAATACCATTCAAACCATTGTTATATTCTGGGTGTTAAGTGTTTATCGCAAGCAAATTGATCGAATTTTGTTTTTATTGAACGAACTACGGCTAATCAATGCAGACTCTCGGTTGGGGGAAAGTGTAAGTATTACAACACATTACTTAGTAGATAAACTGTCAACGTACGAGTTTAATTTGATCCAACAAAGTAAATAATCGATAGTTACACAATACCATTGTTTTTATATCAGTATCGCGTTGTATTGTTCCCGCAAATCAAGGTGTTTCCAATATTTAGTAATGGTGGTATTTCGGACTAACGAGTTTAAAATATTTATATTTAACATTATTAGGTTTAATGTGAACCGTTTTTTAACGTGCGTAATGAATACATTTTTGGTACCTCAACCCTAATCACCGCCCGATTGTACGGTGTTCTGAATTTTAAATGTGCCCGTCGTAACAATTTATTCCAAGCGTACAAGAATCGTTCAAACTTCTTGAACTGTTATGCATTTGTGGTTGCTGTTATTTTCCCTGCTACAATTATTGGCTATGACATACATATTTCATCGTGACGCGTGGTCACAGTGCCACCATTTTGGGTGCATACATCTTGCATTTTATTATTACTTTATGTAACATAATTGGATGCTACTATAAACGAATCATTAACCAAAACTCAAATTATCGAATTATTAAAAAAATTTTAAAATATGTAAATTTATTCGTCAGAAATGTTTCTGTGAGTAGTTTTGTCAATATTTTAAGTGGAACTAAATTTAACTACAAAAACTCTACAAAAAATCTTTATGTCTCTTTGTAAACTATCTTCTTAAAGCAAAACGTATTTTAATTATTAAACACATGGCATTTAATCACCTTATTTTCTCTATTTACAGTTAAATTTATTCCGGATACAAATGGAGCACTTCGACTTTGATATAGCTCCGTACAAGCTGTTCGTAGTAAATAAAAATTTGCTGTACTCGGTAAAAGTATCCGCCGTTTAGTCCTATTGCGATATTTTTAACTCTTATCTTCTTTCAGATGATTGCATATGCCGTCAATGGTCTAATTATATTGATACAGTTTCAAAAAAGTTCTGATAGTCAAGGTTGAAACGTGCAATTAGACCTCAACCATCAGAATAGTTTAGCCATTACATATAATGTTTAAAAACTTTTAATATAAAATTATTGTCTATGAAGCAAAAATAAAATGTCTTAATAATTATTTATAAGATTTGGTGAAGAATTAGATAATTACTTTTTAATCTTAAGTAGTGAGAATAGTCCGGATCATTTTAAAGGTAAGTAACTTTGTTATCCGAGTAAGAAGAAGGCAATAAGAATTATTGGTAAGGTAAATCAATTATAATTTTTTTTAAATTGAAAAGAATGTGCTAGAAGCTGATACTCTACGCATGTCACCACATTTCTCTGCCATCAGCGCCAAAACGATAGTTTATAGTATTAATCAACTTCAGCTAAATTTGTGACATTCTTGAAGACTGTTTTAATGATATGCAACACGAATATAGTCTACAATAAGAACAAATTGACTACTAGCGCCAAATGGTGAATTTGTGAACTAAAGTGATTATAACAAAAATTTGTTTTTTCCAGGGATTTCCGAACAAGATTATACGGGAATGAAAAATAATCACAACTATTTTGATTACTATGGTGTATCAGCTGAATTTGTGATATTCTCCCAATTTTTTTTAATATTATGTAACACTTGTTTCAAGCCCTCTGGATACCTGGCGATATCCGTGTACACGGATCTCTACACGGGCGGACCATCATTTCTCCGTTACTCGTGGGAATCAAATGGAATCCAATACGAAAAATAATAAAGAAGTGGCCAGCAATTCCAAAACGCTGGGTGAGACGGGGGGAGGGGGGGGGGTTGTTGTGGCTAAGACTGGTTCTGAGGCTTACAAGCCGGGAACCAGTGGCAGCGGTAACAAGCAGAAGGTTGGTGCTCCTTCGGTTTGGAGATACAGGGACAGACTGGCTACAGTCCCGGAGGAGCAATGAACGGAAGAACAGAGGCAATCGGTTAAGTGGGCGAAGAATCGCATTGCCGATGTGAACAAGGAAAAAAAAGAAGGATCTTGGATCGTTTTAACCTAGTTTTCCTTAAAGTCGAAGCAGACATAGGGCAATGGTCTGATTATCCAGGTTTGTAATCCGGAACTTCCGACAGGGAACTGGAAGATTGTGAAGCAGGAGGAGGCTAAGGGTGGCTTCAGACTATCAATCTTGGTGATCAACATAGAATCCCTGGCTCTCCTGACAAAAACAAAAGGCGTTATAAACTTCGGCTTCGGATCTATTACCCTAAAGGTGTTTAGAAAGGACGAAGTCGGAGTTAATACAGATACTGCGCAGCCCAAAAAGGGGGAGAAAGAGATCCAGCCTGAAGGACGAAGCGCGACGAGTGGTACATCTTCAGAGGAGACACAGCTAGTGGGGAATCCTAATGAGGGGCTGATTAGCGAATTCCGCGACCGACTATTTGTTGGCAGAGGGAAGGGGCACATTTGACTCTGAAGAGGGAGATGAAAACCTCCTTAATTTTAGGGACTGCAGGGGGATTGAAACGGGGGATACCGTCAACTCCACTGGGTCCAATTAAATTAATGTAGCACTGCTGTCGTATTAAGGTAAGTGAACTCTGTTAACAATGATCAGGTTTGTGCAGATAAATTTACATCATACAAAGGCTGAATCGGCGGCGTTACTTCTCAGACTTGCTAAGTCAGGGGAGGAAATAGTTTTAATCCAAGAACCTTGGATCAAAAATAACAAGATCTGTGGCCTGCGAGCGAAGACACCCTATTTTACGCTCGGGGGACGGAAAAGAGCAGATCATGTATACTTGTGGTTAATAATATAAATGCTTATTTACTTCCACAGTATTGCAATGGGGACATAACTGCGCGAAATTCTTAGGGATTCTTCTGGACAGTAAGCTCAGTTGGAAACCAAACAAGATAGAAAGAGTTAAGAAGGCTACTGTGGCACTCTACTCTTGTAAAAATGCTATTGGAAGAAAATGGGGCTTGAAACCGGAGCTGGTACATTGGCTTTACACTGCAGTTGTAAAGCCCGTACTACTGTATGGTGTGAGTGTATGGTGGCCAGGAGAAAATAAAATACAGGGACATGATGGGGAAGGTGCAGCGGGCAGCCTGTCTGCTCGTTAGTGCAGCGCTGAAAACAACTCCCACTAGTGCCCTAGAGGTCATGCTGTACCTTCTCCTGTTGGATATCCTTGGTAAGCAAATGGCGGTCAATCCGGTCGCCCGGCTATCAGCAACTTTGGAATGGAAGTGCCTTCAAAAAGGGCACTCACTATAGTCAATTCAGTGAGGCACGACCTAGCGAATTTAGACCATATAACACCCCTGTTGTGTTTTGGCAAGCCTTTAAGGTGATTCTCCCCTCTAGGGAAGATTGGAATAGTGGTCTCATTATGGACACCGGGTCAGCGAAATTTTTCACCGATGGCTCCAAGCTCGGTGATAGAGTGTTACTTTATCTTTTCGTCTGCCTGAGTACTGCAGTATGTACCAGGCTGAAGTTTTAGCAATTGAAGAGGTCATGAATTGGTTGAAGTATAATGTAGTATCGTTAATTCATATTAAAATCTATGTGGACAGTCAAGCGGCCATTCTTTCGCTGGATTCAGTTTCCCTGGCGTCAAAGGTGGCATTGGATTGTCACACATCTCTTAACGAGATGAGTGAACAATTCAATATCCAGTTGGTCTGGGTTCCGGGCCATTCTGACATTGAGGGAAACTGCAGAGCAGACGAGTTAGCAACGTACGGTATGACTCTCCAACTGGAACCAGGGAGAAAATGTGTAGAAAGGCCTATGTCTGTGCTGAAAGCAGCAAACCAAAGGGAAGCAGTTGCCTTGACAAATGCTAGGTGGATCGCCAGTTCAAGTGGAAGGGTAGCAAAGCAGGTATGGCCTGAGCTGAACTTGAATCGCTCCAAGATCTTAATCACACTAAGAAAGCGTGATTTAGGTAGAATTGTGAGGATAATTACTGAGCACTGCCTTTTTGTAGAACATGCAAGAAGGCTGGGTCTGGATGCAAATAACTTTTGCAGAAGCTGCATGGACGAGGAGGAGGAGGAGACTCTTATTCACTTCCTTTGCTCGTGTTCTGCACTAGCTGGTAGAAGACATGATCACTTGGGAAAATATACTATGTACAGCCTCTGTGACCTCGAAAGCTGTAATGTGCGAGATCTTTTACGCTATATTAATAGTACTAAATGGGTTTAAGGGAGTTTATGACGTCGGATCCTGTGGTATCACAATGGGCCATAATTGGCCTAAGTGTGCGATAGCAACCATGGAAACCTAACCTAACCTAGTAATCGAATCTTCATATACACCCATTTTTCACTAATTTATCCAACCATTGGGAATTATTGATCTAGTATCAAATTAACAAGATTCTGGAGCTTCTTTATTCTAACTGTTAGCCTTCATGACTTACAAATAAAAGAAACGACTGCCTTGTACAAGTTGAATTTGGTGCGGCTTTAATGAAGAGTTTAATATTTTCGTAAAATGCTCGATATCCAGCTGCACTTCTCGAAGCTCCAAAGACAATGAATATTGCTTCATTATCATCGGTTCCAAATATCAAATTCTTTTTACTAATCTAATCGGAAATGTTTGATGGTCCTTCGAAGTTACTCAGTTTCCTTTTTAAATAGTTGTTGCCTGAATCGAATGCTTTTAATATGACTTGCTGAGTAGGATTTGAGTCGAGAAATTGTCTGTGTTAAGCCATAATTTCCAAAAAATTTATTTAAGGTTCCTCTGATACTTGGCTTAGTTTTGTTCCTCGGTTTTAACGAAAATAATTTGTAATTGGCGGTTCTTATTTAAATTTTCTTCACTTGGAAAATTCATCTACGAGGTCTTCCAATGGGGTTTGAAGCCCGAAATTTTGATTTTATTAATTTTGGTTAGTGTAATAAATTTTATTTTAGCAGAAATAATTATTTAGAACGTTCAAAGATAGTTTAAATTTAGTTTGTAATTTTTTTTCTAGTTAAATTTTAATTATTTAATTTCCTTGTCAAATTTATGCTACAACTTTTTAAATTTTCTATTTGGTTCAATTTTTTAAATTTTGGGGTCTTTCAACGGAAGCGATTGTGATGAGTCCTTAATTAAAAAAATGATTCAGTATTTTTCCTGGTTTGAAGGTTTTCCTATGGATCTTATAGGCTCTTTTATTAACTTTTACATTCTAGACTCAAACGACTTTATCTCGAATTCTGTGAGGGCCTTTCGAGTAGCGATGAATCCTGGTTGGCTAGAATAAATAGAAAATGGAGCAAGATTTATCGATATTATTCTCTTTGTGATAAGTAGGTAGAAATATAGATTCATTTTCTTCCTTCAGTACTTACCTCACAAATACCAGATAAATTTTCATATTTCAATTAAAAGACGGACTAATTTAAATTAACAAAACTACTATCAAATTACACAATTTTTATTTTATTCTATTATTCAATATATTTTACTAATTTGCAATCTTTTTTTAAAACAATAATAAATTAGTTGTTATAAAATAATCGTAAAACTCAACAAATATAGTCAAAATTAACCCTGACTATCAGAACTTTTTTGGAATTGTATTAGGATTATCAAACCATTCACAGCGTAAGCAATCATCTGAAATTAAACATAAAGCATAGAATGGATTACTCTATGTGGAGTAGTTGCGCGGAGATACTCTGAGTGAATAATCTTACCGAATACAGCAAGTTTTTATTTACAACAAATAATTTATACGGTGCTATATCAAAATCGAAGTGTTCCATTTGTATCCGGAAAAGGTTTAACTAGAATTACAGAAACAAAAAAATATGATTAATCATTAATTATGAAATGTGAATCCTTTACCCAAGTGCAATATGTCCCAACAAAAAATCCCTAATTTGTTCCATGCATCAAATGCTGGGAGGAGAGTATTACATTTTAACAATAGTAAAACATAAGTAATGGAGTTTTTTATAAACGGATAATTGCAACAAGTCTCAATTTAGAAAGCTGTTCAATAAATTTCAAAAGATTAACATGTATGTCAGTTTTCTTGAATGCTCATAATATGGTTTTCAGACCGAAGTTCTGATTAATAAAATTGATGTTTGATAGGGCTTATTAGAGAAACATACTGGAATTAATAAGGACCTGGCAAAATCTCAAGCCCAAGTTGAAGGTGATTTTTGAATTTAATTTACCGTTTCGCCTGAATGTTTTGTTTTTCATATGATGTCTGTTACGTTAACATCCATAGGATTTATTTAGGAAATATTTTACAGCAGCATGCAGGAGTGTAAAATTTTTCCTAAACCTGTCTTAAAAATGTTTACATTAAGGATAGGTTTAGCAAATATTTCACGCGCGTGTCGAACCAAAGTAATTTTTATATTTTTTTCAGGATTTAAAGTTAATAAAAAAAATCAAATTGACGCTATGTCAAATTTCGAGATAGCTCATAAAAATGAAAACCACTCAAACAAGGTAACTAACCGCCATTATGTCACTGAAGCGGTAGATTGTTAATTTCTAAGATATTGAGTAAAAACAAAAATAAAAAAAATTATCGCATCGAGTGTAATATGCATTTGTAAATATAAAAGAGAATTTTACATTTTCGTTCTCTGCTACTTTTGCTTTATAGCGAGTTGATTTGGATGCAATTTCTTAGATACAATTTTTCATGAATTAAGAGGTGAAAATAAAATATGGCAGAAATCTAACTACCAAACGAAGCTTCCACAGTAGTTTTTGCGTGCGTTAAATTGCAGGTCTAAGAAACTTCAAACATTTGATATCCTCAAAGGCAACATAACGAACGCCATTCAACAAATTCGACCGTCATTAAAAATTGAACCTTCCGAATACGTAACACCAAGGAAAGCCACCGCGGACATTTGAACAACGTTATATTCCGTACTCAATGCCATAAAATATTCATTGAAATAAAAATTTTTTGGAGTGGATATCACACACACACCACTTGTTTCAGACAATCAAATAAGATTTTTCATTTGAACTAAAAAATTACAACAAAATTTAGTCATCATTGTATCTTTGATTTTTCGTTAAACTGCGTATACATATACGCAAAAAACAAAATAATTTTAACTGTATGCGGCTTTTTACAGAAAATGAACATGTAGTTTAAATTTTTACGTTTAGATAGAATGAAATATCTCTTATAGGTTGTCTCTGCTTATAGTTTCCTGTAAAAAAAAAAAGATTCTAAATCCAATTAGTAACAAAGTTAGTTTAATCACTAGGGTTTCTCTTCAATCCATTGAATTTGGATTCGGTACATACGAGTAGTGATATGTTCAGATTCGGTTTCACTAATAATTTTTCGAATTTTTGAATATCATTAGAATTGAAAAAATAAATTTAATTTCGTGTTTTAATTCTAATTCTTTTTTACACATTTCTCATAACTCCGCTATTTTGGTTTACCATTTAAGCAACATAATAAATACCTTATGAGTTTGAGCCTTTCTTAGTAGAAGACAACCTAGACTAACGAAAAATATTTCAATCATTATATCTGGAATGATATTGCGACTATGGCACGTGCTACGTTATCGAATAGATTAAGAGGGGGAGAGAATTGGTTCTTCATGCTAATTATTTTTGGCGTTCTGATATATGAAGCTGAGTTATTTAATATACATATATCTTGAATATAATAATGAAATTTATGTTAAAAAAATTATTTAAAAAATTGCACTGTTAAATTTATAACAAATTGGAGAATTTCCAATTGGATTTTATTTTCAAAATGAAATTATAAAATTGGACACAAATCTAAATGGTGTACCGTCGAATGTAAAAAATATCTGCCATTTCTAGCTGACATTTTAGAGAAGGTAACTCATACACCTATTTCTATGATCTAGGTAAAGTTTATTTTGGTATCTGTTCTATTAAAAATAATATTTAACATTTGACCATTTTTGATGTGTTTCAAACTATGTTCTAGCCAATCCTGGAGGTGTCCACGGGGCCTCAATAACATTTTCAGATATATCATACAATCTGCCGTGTCTATAGCGAATGGGATTCTTCAACTTCAATCTACTAATTTTCCGAATACCCTAAGGATTGCATGTACGAGGGTTGTCTGAAAGGTTGCCCACCCAACCAAGAAACATGACATTTGTTCTTATAATTTTCGTTATTTCCCTACGAAGTCTCGTTGTAAGTTTATACACTTCTCCCAACAACGCTTCCATCTCTTTACCCCGGCGAAATAGTAGTCTGTAATGAGTAAGTACTTGTGAAGTTGTTCAAACCGTATTTTTTTCACCATGACAACCGCTGAGATGTGAGACGTTGCATTGCCTTGGTGGAGCAAGATTTTCTCTCTGCAAATTCGGCTTTGCCAAGACGTTTGTGTCGTACCGCATGAAGACAGATGTGTCGATTCAAAAAACGAATCATTTTGAAAAATACCGTGGAGGATAACGTTGTGTGCGGCTCGATATTATTTTATTATTCCGTAAGACTGAGTGAGTCCAGAAGGATGTTAGGTGGGTTCCACAACAAATGTAGTGAGAAATATGAAGGCGAATAATGCACAATCTCAATGAGACAAACAATCTTCGTTATCAATATCCTTGGGTTAATTCGAAAATTCGCTGTGCTGGCACCCGACTATTATAATAACATGAACAATCTTGGCACCAATTTCGAACATCTTTCGGAGAACTTTAATGGGCCATTCAAGGAAACCAGAAACTCGGCTCTAATCACGATAAGAGGAATCTTCCTGGCGGTCTATGCAGGGGAATAAACGAACATGACCAGGATATAGTGGTGCATAATTATAGCACGCCATGCTCCAATCGTACGATATGTTTCCTGAAAGAACATTGGGACATAATTGTCACCCACGCTGTCATGTTTACATAACGGTCTTAAACAGTGTCACGGACTACAACGTGAAATGAGAAGCCCCTTCAGCCAACGTCGCAGTTATAGTTCTGAACCGTGTTTCCCAATCAAATATGTTTATGATATTTTCCTTATTTCGGACAAGGATGACGTGGAACCCATGTTCCGTGATTTTAGTGATGCCTTTACCGACTTCGAATTTACTGTCGAGTACGATCAGAATGGCACTATTCGCATGAAGGAACACTGAGAGAAAAAGGTTTACTTAATAGCTAAGTTAAACAAGAAATGTGAAATTAGCTTGTTTTTTGCTCAACTAACTATAGCAAGTAATTAAAAGCGGAAGTGATTCCAGCTTATGCAATGTAAATAACGAAAATTTGTATTTGTTAAACTCAAGCATTATAAAATAACATTACTGATAAGTATCATTATGATCGCGATATTTAAATATAAAAGTGCAATAGACTAGTTTGCTTAAAAGTTTGTTAATTGCACCTAACCGCACGTAAAATATGTGTAAATGATTTAGGTAATCAACACATTCTGTTCTTATTTCAACTAACCATGTTAACAATTGTTAGTAGAAAAAATTTCATAAGGAAATTATAATTTAAGCAAAGCTGAAGTTTCTCTTATTTTCGCAAACTATAGTTTATAAATAAATAAATTACACTTCCCTTTTTTTTAGTAAAGTATTATATATTTTAATAATTATTCTTGTAACATTTGGGAATTTAACTAATAATTTTTGTGTATTAAAAGAGAGTACCACCTAGTGTATATCACACTAAATTGTTTTTATGTTGAAATGCAGATGACCTCAAGAGCGTTTTTTATTTTTTTAAATACCGCTAGTAGGCTAAAGAAAAACGAAAATAAACGCCGATTTAGCTGGTGCTAAGTAAATTTTTAAATTTTTTAAGATAGGTTAACATACGCTCATGTAAAATTAACAAACGCAATGTGTAGCATTATGCTATTTTATTGTTAAATTCACTTTGAAAAAAAATTGAATTTGTGCTAAACAAAAAAAAAATCACATTGTCCCAGAGTTTCAACGAGTAATGTTCTGCTCGTATTCACTGAAAAAACAAACTAAATTTAATAAAACGTGAAGTAGCCATTTTATTTAAACCTATTTGATAAATATTTATTAACAACTCAATTATTTTAAAAGTGTTTGTGTGCCTCAAATATATTGTATTTGCCCGAAAGGTATGTATGTATTTTCCAATAAATTGTAAATTCGGCCTAGCTATTGTTCTTTACAACATAAATTTGGTGTGTTATAATTTAGCGTTCATTTAATTTTTAATAATAGTTTTTTGTATATGATGCATGACGGTAAATTTTTTCTCTTTCTTTGATGTATTAAGTTAAATACCTAGTTATTATATTTTAGGCGTATTTACAATATACTGACAAATTTACTTATAAATAATATTTGTAACATTTGTTGTTAATTTTTATTAATTTTGATTAGATTTCTGGGTTTCTTCATAGAAGAACCATTTTACTGGCGACGTATAGCAAATATTGTCATAACAACTAAAAGGTATAGTAAATTTTCTTGCTTTTGTTTCAACATGGCAGGTTCATCGTGCTTCAAGTGGTATTAGTACTTTACTCCAGTTAAATTAAACTGTTCAAATTTTAATCATGCTATTTTCAAATTTAAAAGCCTGATGAACTTAAGTCTATTTGACTTAAGTGATTTGATGAACTCATGTTGAAACTAAACCGAGCTAACTAAAATAAAATTAATTGATAAATAATTGTTATGCTTTCCTCAACAAACATATTGAACATCATACATTCTCCAAAAGTTAATTAAGAACTAAATTCGAATACGAATTCTGCTTATTTCATGAGGGTTTGTTGATAAATATTTCTTACAACTAATTTTACGTAAACATTTTTAAAATTTCAGCCAAATATTTCTGATTAAGTTATAAATACTAATTTTTAAATTCTTATAAATGCTAAGGCAATTATTCGCATTAAATTATTATTTATAATATGTATTTAAAATCATGTATCGGTGCTTCTTATGTAAATTCAATGGTAATTCCATCAAGCTCTTAATTGTACATTTAAAATTTGTTCACAAATGCAAACCATACTCAAACTTTATATGTAATCAGGAAAATTGCTTTCAAACTTTCCATTATATCAATTCATATAAAAGGCATTTATCTAACAAACATTTACCTGGTTACTCACAACATGTAGACATTCAGAATCCGATAGTAAGGAATAGTTTACAGAAATCAAATTTTCAAGAGCATTTAAATAATAATGCTTGTCTAGAACAATTAACCCATAACGCTGTTGTAGATTCTTCAGATAAACCGCAAATAAATTCTGCGGAAACTAACAAATTTGATTCAACTTCAACGAGTGTTTATGATTTATTACCAATTGAAAAATCACCAAGCCCTTTAGTAAACCCATTAGTCAACTTTGCAATTCGCTTAAATAACGTAAATCATTTTAGTCGAAAAGACACAATATTTATTCAGGATCAGATCAGTGAGTGCATAATTCAACCTATTAAAACACATTTAAATAATATAATTAAAACAATATCATGTGATTTAACCATGCCACCCTTACTGATGAATCATTTTAACCCCTTATTTGTTTTCTTAAATTCATTTCAAGATACAAACACTGAATATAAATTGATTAAGTATTTAAAAAAAAAACCTCTTCCAAAATCCTCGCCAGTTCACAATAGATAACAGAATAACTGAGATCTTCGTTCAAGGAATCCCAGTGCTTGACGAAAAAAATTGTAAAGGACTTTTATTTCCCTTAGAATTTCAATTTAGGAAGAGTTTTGAAATTACTGGTGTTTTAGATTGCTTGTTACAAAATATTAGTAAATTCGAAAACAATGAATCGTGTATATCGCATGTTGTACAAGGAAGCTTATGGAAAGAAAAACGTAAATTATATCCAAATAAAATTCTTATTCCGTTTTTTTTTGTTTGCGGATGATTTTGAAATAAACAACCCACTCGGTTTTCACGCAGGAAGTCACACTATTACAGGTATCTATTATAGTTTTGCAACACTTAGCTCGATATCAAAGTTAAAAGATATATTTGTTGCCGGTTTGATCCAATCTTGTTTTATTAAGGAATTTGGAAATGATAACTCATTGTATGAACTTGTTCAAGAGATTAACCCATTTAAAACCACCCTTATTTAAAAAAGGAAATTTATTATTTTTTTTTGTATTTTCATTTATTTAGAAGCATTAAAAGAAAAATAAATAGTTATAATTCAATAAAAATAGTTGAAAGCACTTTAAAAAAGCTGTACCCAAACGAGTACAATGGTAAAAACTGAACTACAAATTTTTAGAATGAGCTTTTTTAAAACAATCTCGTTCTACGCACAACGCAATGTCACAGAGTTCGCAGATCCATCTAATTCTCTGATGACATTCTCGACATCGTCGCGGTTTCTCTATACGCTTTGGGAAATGGGCCCCGGCCGTGGCAGGAACACTTGGCAGAACTGATAGTTTTGAATTCTTTTTGACGGTATAGTTTCTCAAATAATGTCTAGCTATAGCTCGTTGAAACGAGAGCAAATCGTCGCTAGAATTCGTGGCTACTTTGTAAAGCTTCCAAGCGTTCACCAGAGTTGAATTCAGCATGAATGTGAAAATCGGCCACCACCATTTCTTGCCTCGAATTTTAATTTTATATGCATTGACGGCCTGATCGTGCAAATCAACGCCACCCATACCTAGATTATAATCTGCAATCATTTTAGGTTGTTGTATATTAATCTTTTTTTTTCGACAGCTGAACAACGCTTGACTGAATGTAATGGTTCAATTGTGTCAAAATTTGAACAAACGGTAACGACACTGTTATCATTCCATTTAACAATAATCAGACCATTGCTTGAGTCATATTTATACTCGAAATATCCCCGGCTTTCTCGTTTTAGGTCTTTGCTTGACTTCAAAGGACATCTTTTGATGCGATTATCTCTAGCTGTACCAGTAGCTCTAAACCCTTTTGTTCTCAAAAGTGAGAAAAGATCATGTGAGGTGAAGTAATTATCGCAATATATAATATGATCCGTTGGATGTTGGACAGTTTCCAGCAGATCAAGGACAACTCTTGATCCCAATGGTAATGTTTTTTTGATGGAAGGTTCTACATTTTTAGCACCACAATACGTATCAAAACTATATAAATAACCGCAGCTGCTCGTTAGCATCCAATTTTTAAATCCAAATCATATAGGTTTTCCTCTAATAAATTGCTTTGACGAATGGCTTCCAAAATACTTAATCATTGCCTCATCGATTGACAATTTTTCATGCATGTAACCCCATTGCTGAAACTTTTGGCATAATTTGTTCATTAGAGGTCGAACTTTAGCCATTTTGTACTGAGTGTTTATTTGGCTGTTGTCAACTAAATGAATGTGTCTTTTTATGTCCAAAAATCTATTTTTAGACATATTATTAGCCACGATTGGCATTCGTGTATCCTCAGCCATCACCCAATACATTCCCTCTCGTGGCATAGAGTGGTATCCACTAAAAAACATTATACCAATAAAAATCTTTAGATCGTCTTCTTCGATGACAAAACCATGATTATTTTTTTGTGCAGCATATAACCGAGTTTGTTCCAAAATAAGCTTCACAACTTCATCATCAAAAAGTACCTCAAATACTTCAACAGGAGATTTCCCATCAAGATGCTCAATCATATTTTGTAACTTTCCGGTAAAGTTATTTGTAGTACTCATTGACATGTCATTGGTTATACTTGACCATTGTGGAAGTTTTGGTACTGCAGCTGGAGAACCAGGCCGCATCCGTTTTCTAACTTCTGCTAATGGAATGTCGTCCTCGCTGTCGTATTGATCTTCACTGAAAAATAATTCAATATTTCCAGGAACCTCATCTGGTAGTTGGTCCGTATCAATGTTTTCGTCGTCAATCTCATCCACATCAGTGTTGCAGTCTACATCAGGTGGGATAATCACAATATCGATTTCACCTGAATCTTTAGCCCATTCAATTGCGTCTACAGCTTCTGCTAAGTTTCGAAATTGCTTTCCATAAAAAGAGGTAGTTGGAATTGAGGGGAAATCCATTCTAGTAAATAAAAAAAATTAATGCAATTTTTTATATTCATATTACCAGTGTACTCAAGCGAGTACAGACTACTTTAGATATACATACATCGATGATTTCCGAATATTATAATTTTATTGTAATTTATTTCGCTAACACTATTATATTTTAGCAATTTACAGACAACTTTAAGAAATTATACGCAAACACATTTATGTAATACTCCCGAAATGAATTGAGCTACTGAAATAACAAAAAATTAAAAACTATGTATTACACAAATAGATCGGAAATTTACAGTTATACGTGTAATATCTAAAAAATGACAAAATCCTGTAGTCAAGAAAGAGACAAAGGAATATTAGCAACAAAATTTAAAAAAACAATAAATATTAACCGTTAGGAGCGCTATTGATTTTATAAATTTTCTGTACTCATGCGGGTACAATGGTAGTAAATGGGTTAAATCATTAGAGACTAATGGATTGTTACTAAATGTTCGAAGTAAATCAATTCAAGTTTACTTTGTATTAGGTTAAATTTTAGGGGATAACTTAGGACTTAACAGTTTATTCGGATTATCAAAATCATTTTCATCTTTCCATTATTGCAGATTTTGTAAAGCTAGTAAAGCGTATGCTTCAACCAGAAATAAGAATAAGGATAAATCATTGCAAACAATTGCGTGATCCGCGATACTAACTCCACTTTTAGTAATGCAATATTTTATTAAAGCTTGTTTCTGTAACCCATGAATACACCATCTATTTTCAAATAGTCAAAACTACAGAACACCAAAATAACAATATAAAAAATTATATATTAAATGTGAGGAATAGTTGGTTAGAAACACGACGATTTTTGTTTTCGACGATTTGCACATGCTGCATGCACATGTTGAATAAAAACAAAATTTTACTTTTCGTAAAATATTATTTTATTTTTGTATGTGTATGTGTCCATTTAAACGAAATTATGTTTTGTTATCTATGTACCTAATGAATGAGCTGTGAAAATATTTTATGATATGAGAGATTCCATTAAAAAGAAGTTACTTTGTAAGTAATTATTATTATTATTGTTTTATTTGTATTATTAATAAGCGATAATTTGTTAATCCGTGGATGTTGATCGTAGGGATAATAAATATGTAGATTATTTAATTTTAAAACTGAGAAACCATGGCTCGAACCAATTTTATCTTGCCCTTACGAGTGTTTATTTAAAAAACGAATATAAATAAAATCAACTTTGAACTTGTTTATGAACTAGACATTTTTGTTTTATAAAATTAATATTACCGTCGATGACGTAAAACTAGTTCAGCATTGCACTTTTTTATCTATTAATTATAGGATCGATTGGTTTTGATACCAAGAAACTCCAACATTTATAAAATATCATACTAGGGCCCTAATTTATAACTATAGTCGGGTATTTAGAAAGCAAGACTATAAAAAAATTTAATTTCTAAAGAAACAGCTTCAGATAATTATTTTTATTGAATCTAATGTTCGATAGGAACTAGAAGAAAGTCGCGTTTATACTTAACAAATTTAAATTTAGTTTGATTTCCCTATGTTACTGCATTTACTGTATGAAGTGCTAACTGAATGAACTTAAAAGTATAAATCAAATGGAAGGAGTGTAAATAGTCTGGGTGAACTATATTAGAATGAATTGGACTGAGTCGACTGTATGGATTATGGAGTGAGTGGTGTATTTATTATGAACTGAATAGATTGTACGATTATTGATGAACACGATTGCTGATGTCCTAGCTGAAATAAATGGACAGCACGGTCTGAATAAACTAGATGAATTTTATTGACGTGAACTTTCGTATATTCAAGGACAATTTATTAATTACTTAATTAGTATTTTAAATTGATAAAATCTGAACGGAAAAAATAAATTGTATTTCTGTGACACATTCTGGTTCTTGGTTCTCGGGAACAATTCACATATAATTTCTGTTTAATTTTATTTTTATTTTCTGGCAGACTAAAGTAAAAAATGGCAATTGTTCTAAAACAAAAAAGGCTGTCGAACAAGAGAAAAACAGATCATAGATACTTCAAATATCTAGGGTATGGTCACTTAATTAAATCCATCAAACTAACATAAAATTGCACTTCAGCATGTTTTAAATCCATATGGTTTTAATCGCTGGGGACAGGATGCCAAGGATAAGAATCATTTAGAATGCAATAGAAATTGATAAGGCACAATATCTCCTACTTGAGAAGTTCAAACTGTCGCGATGTACTTATAGACATTGCTATAATATGCGAACAATATCAAAACTTGTATGATACCTGGGAGTAGATGTAGGATACTACAAACAGAGCTGCATTCTGATGTTTCGGGAAATGGAATTTTCAAGAGAAATCAGACGGAACTCATGGCTTACTTTGTAAGAGCTAAAGTGGACTGTATTTATATATTTAGTTGTTATGTACGAGTACCACCGGTAACCACAAGTCTACATCTCTTGGCTTACAACCCCTTTTCTTACTGTTAGCAACACAGCTTTAGGGGAAGGTGTGAAGCTAAGAGAGCGCTTAAACTATTTGTGAAAGCAAGTAGAGACTTGTCATAACTTTATGTTCACAACAGAAGAACGTCAAACTGGAACCTATTTTGGAAGTGACTGCACCAAATACTGTGGAAGAACTACTCATGTCTACTTGCATGATTAAGAATAACAAAGCGCTACGTCCGATTTATTAATGACCATTGCCTTTAAAGTGGTAGTCCTTGCTAGAACATTGATTTTCGTTGACGTGTATAGCTAAGGCCTGCAGGAGTCAGTTTTCCGAAATATCCGTGTTCAATTAGAAAAAAAATGAATTATTATTTGCACAAAACAGTGTCGCAAGGTACAATGTTCACACTAAGTTGGTGTATTTTTTGTTGTTTGTTTTTTGGGTAATTGTTTTTTTTTTGTTCTGTTTTTTCTTTATATCCGAAATAATTGAGATATAATTTCTGTTAATTGAATATAAATTAACATGAAAAAACGATTAATTAAATTAAAATCTTAAGCTATTGTTAACAGCATTTATATTAATAATAAATAAATTATAACAATTCAATACAAAAATACAGTCCACAAGTTTAATTGTTTATATAATTATAGTATATAGTATATAAAATTGTTGCTGTTTCAATCCGGTTAATTAAAAAAAACTTAATACTGATTCCGAAACTGATGAAACCACCCGATGGCCTGTCTGCTTATCACAGCTATGTTTGCTTTGAAGATTATCATCGATATATACTTTAGATGCCAGTGAAAAGAGTAAGAGATCTCGCTGAAAATGAATATGACGAAGAACACGTCACATATGGAATTAATAAAGAGTGGAGAATAAACGCGATCATGCAAAGAATGATGCTAAATATAGGCGGGAAGTAATAAAGCCAGCGACTACTATTGGTGGGTGTAACCAAATCAATTTTACTCTAAAAAGCTCTTATTGAGGCCGACGCATTGCAATTAAACGATAGCTAAATGGCTAAAGTACATCGGACATTTGCTCTTAGAGTAGCTTGTACGTTCCTAACAGTTTCAAATTAGGCTGTATTTGTTATATTGCTGGACTGTCCCTAATTGCAATCCAAATCTTATCTATGCCATTCTCTTCATGCATACACACAAACTTTGCTCTAAATGTTATACATCGATCGTTAAATTAAAGACATCTTAAATTTAAGGCATAAAACAATTTATCAAAATTACAAAGAAACAAAGTTCACGCTTAGTAGCTCTATTCTGGTAATTTCCTGGTAACAGGGAATTAAGGAAATTTTACGGTGCATTTATCTATAGATCGTTTTTTCTGGCCTACTGAGGAAAAAAGTTTCATGTAAATACAATTTGTAAATTGGGATTAATTTTTTCATTGCAAAAATTACCAGAAAATATTATTCTTAAATTTATTATTTTCAAAAAAATTGTCACTAACTTTTAACTTTAGTATCAATTCCCTATTCTCGGAGAATTTACGAGATAGAATAAATAAAGTAAAAAACAAACCATCTATAAAGAACTTCAATCGCAGTTGTATCAGCGTATTTTTACGTGTTTACATTTTATAGGCCAACATGCATGCATACTCCATATATTGGAATGGAAATGGCAGTATGGCACTGAGTATTCGTATAAAATTTGTTATAACCATGTGGTGCCTGAATCTCAGAAACATATGGTTTTTACTCTGTCTCTCAACCTAACAAAGGTAAATTTTTCCATCTTTCGCTATATTTCGTTTGCCGTCGTGTAATTTTTTTATATTTTTCAGTGTTAGACTGTTAGAATATGATTTGGTTGTTTTTTGTTTTCTATTTTAAAATATAAAAATTGGTACGCCTACAAAAAAATTACTAATGACATGAGAAGAATTTCATTTTGTTAAAGGCGAGTATTTGAAAAACTGAAAAGACATGTACAGAGAATTTTTCAGGGAAACAACTAATATTATATAATAATATATATAGGTACAATAAACATTTAATTGACTCTTATAAAACGTTATATTTGGCTGATCTTAGATAGGACCAAAAAAAGCAAAATCCCGCATTCAAAATTGTAGTGATGACAAAAGCTAATAATGCTATCGGAATATGATTTAATATACTCCGCCAGGCAGAAGGTACAAGAGAATAAGGTAAAACCAGATGTCATAAAACAGGATATCATAAAACAGTACAATATGGTACCATGTACTAAGTGGATAAAAATGGGTGTCGGCTCGTAATGTCAGCGACAATTGGTTATTCATAGTCAGCTAATAAAAAATTTGTAAAAAAGCAATTATGTTTTATAATCAATATTTCAAGCATAGTTTTTGTTCGACTTCGCCCATTTTTTTTTAAATCCATGGTTAACCATGGACTAAAGGGCAATTAATCAACTGCTACTTTATATTTGTTAAGTAAAATAAAACAATAATTGTCAAAATATTAAGATCTACCCCCAAAAGTTTATGGGAATCATTTTGTTCATGTTCAGATCCTCCCAAAAATGTATAGAATGAACATTAGTATAAATAAGTGCTCAAAAATCTTAATGTCCTCAGTTATTGTTCAAATTATATTATGTTATCATCGTCAGTTTTAATATTTTTGAGTTTAATTAATAAAAACATTCTAAAATGAGTTCTTATAAAAGTGGTATAAAGTGTGCAGTGGAAAAGTGCACGGCGACAAAACATACGTCTATTCAAACTAAATAAACGTCATAAAAAATATAATGAGTGGATTTTAAATTGCAATTTAAAAAATATGTGCAAAAAACATATTGAAATTTGTGAGAAACATTTTGAAGAAAAGTGGTTCACGAAGAAAGGTATAAAAAAATATGCCGTGCCGACTAAAAATTTACCAATTTTGAATAGAAATCGCGATTCTGACCAAGATTCAGACGTTAGTTCATTAATAACAATTTTATCTATCGATAATTTATCAGAAATTGATGAAAATATGGAGTTAAATTTTTCAAATCTAAATCACACAAATTTGACTATTTCAAAATCATGTGGTAATTTGAAGTCCAGTTCTTTCCAAACGCGATCTGATATATTTGAAAATACAAAAAATGACCTGACCCTCGAAGAAATTTCTTGTTTACCTGAGCCAACATCGACGAATAATGATTGTCAAATTGAATTAACGTGCAGAAATTGTTTAACCAATATAAAAAATGAAAACTATTATAGAGCCAAATCCAATCAATTAGTGAAATCGATGAACTACAAGGATATGGAAATAAAAGAGTTAAAGAGAAAATGCAAAAATATGGAGAACAGAATTAAAAGGTGCAATTTGAAGATAGCGTCCGTTAGAAAATGTAAGATTGAAGAACACATAGACCAACTAGACATCTGCGAAAATGCCAAGAATTTTTGTAAAATGCTGACAAACGATCGATCAAGAAATCAAAAATGGCCAGAAGAACAAAATATTATCGCGCAAAATATTTACTATCGGTCTACGAATGCATATCAATACTTAAGAACTAATTTGAACTTTAATTTACCATGTAAATCTTCTTTGGTACGGTGGCAACCAATAAAATATTTAAGTCCCGGATTTAACAAAAATGCCTTGTGTAAGATTAAAGAACAATTGGACAACATGAGATTAGACGCTAAACAAGCCATTTTAATTTTCGATGAAATTTATATTAAATCGGACCTGGCGTATAATAGTTATCTAGATCAAATTGATGGATTCGAGGATTTAGGGACCAACAGAAGCGACAAACTTGGCAAACTTATCTGCTGTTTTATGATAAGAGGAGTATCATCGAATTGGAAGTATGTTTTGAGTTATTTTGTGTCACAAAATAGTATTATTGCCGATACTTTGTTTTTGCTGGTTCATGAAAATTTGGAAACGTGTAAAGATTTGGGAATCAATATTCGAGCCATAGTCTGCGATCAAGGGGCAAACAATAGAAAATGTATGAAAATGTTCGGAATAAACTGCGACAGACCACTTTTTTATGACAATAACAAACAAATTGTGGGATTGTTTGATGTGCCTCATCTGATTAAGTCTGTCAGAAACACTTTAATTAAATCTGATATTCGATGTCCAGATGGTACAGTTAGCTGATAGATCCTTTTAATTTAGAACAAAACTCAATAACTAAATGTTGTCCAAAGCTATCATCGAAGCATATTTATCCACACAACTTTGAGGCAATGAGAGTACATTTAGCTACCCGAATTTTTAGCCGAAGTGTTGCTGCTGCCATTAAGACTGCGGTTCAGCTGAAAAAAATTCCAAACGAGTCAGTCGCCATTTCCACCTACAAATTTATTGAAAAGTTTGACCGACTATTCGACTGTCTCAACTCTAAAACAAAATTTAATAAAAACAAATTCAAATGCTCGTCTACGGTAAATAATGATGTGGATCAATTTTTGGAATACATGAAGGATTATATTTTAAATATGTCAATAGCTAATGGGAAAACCGTTTATTGCCTTAAAGGATTAATTCAAACCATCAGAGGTGTACAAGTAATTTCGAAACGTTATCGGAGAACATAGGAATTCATTATATACTTACATCAAGATTTAACCAGGACCCTCTTGAAAACTTATTTGCCCAAATTCGAGCAGCAAATGGAAATAATCGTAATCCTTCTGTGTATGAGTTTAATCACAATATTGCAAGAATTACCACTATGAAAATCTTGGCTGCATTTTCTAACACATCAAATTGTGAAAACATTCCAGATATTCCATTAACAGATCCGGCCGAAAGTATACGAGATAGAATTTCGCAAGATTCAAATGTACCATCAGATGAAATTGATAATTTGGGAAATGCTGAGAGTACTGCAGATATATATGAGATAATTTTTTTAATCTTGATGTACCTCTACAAGAATCTTCAATGAGGTATTTCGTAGGATATATAGCTTTTAAAATTATTAAGAAAACGAAGTGTTCCAGATGCAAAGATGTTTTTATCAAGAGCTCCGAAATTTTAGAAACACCTTCAGAATTTTTAATAAACAATAAAAATTATTGTGATGATTTCGGGAAGCTTAAGGCACCAACTGATTTTTTCTACAATATATGCAGAGAACAAATTTTTATATTTTCCAAAATGTTTAGTGAGCATGGCCAGATTAGACAGCTGAAAGAAAATATATTAAAAATATGTGTAAATAACATAAACATCACAAACAAACAATTTTATAACGCTGAAAATCCGTGTTTTGAACATAATAAAACTGCTTTGGATTTTATGATTTTAGTATTAATCAGGAAACACTGCAGCTGGTTAGCTGAAAAATTAATTAAATCTAACTACCATAAATGTCCGCAATCCAAACTGGAGAATAGTATTGCAAGGAAAATAGTACATTAATAAATAAAATTTATAACGTTCAAACTGTATTTTATTTCATAAACTTTATATGCAAGAGGGTTAGACTCGATTACTCGCAACTTGTTGTGATATTCACAACTTCATTCATCTCAAATATCGCGAATTAATTCTAAAATACCATCATCAAATCATCATCATTAAGTAAATACAAATTAAATGGCTACGACAACGTAAACGATATATCAAAATACATTTATGTACATTCTTACGTACCCACAAACGGCACATAATAAGCGCGATCGACACTATTCCTAAAGATATGAAAGCAACAAAAAAACATAAGTCTACGTCCTCACACATACATTTCTTCTTTCCTGTACATGGATTCTGTTGCCTTTTCAAATTCAATTCAAGTTGAATTTTGTATACGTATACAGTGTATAATATACACTTTTAATATTGTGTGCTGTCATTTTGTATCGATGTGTGTGTGTCAAATCCTCATGAAATTTCGCCAAAATGTTGACCCGATTTTATAAATGATACTATCGGTAGAGAAACAATACATTTCCTCTGCTCGCGAGCAAAGGAAAAAATGACAGGTGATAAGAAAATAGTTTCGATTCAAATTTTTGTTTTGTGAATTTTGAATTTATATTTAGATAAAATTTAAATAAAATAAATTTTATTATTGTTTTTATTAAATTTAATATTCCCTAGTTTAATTGTATATTCATCTATATTTGTATGTGTTATTTTTGGAAATAATATTGAGAAGCAAAAGTTTAATAAATTATAAAGTGGATAAACTGTGGAAATATGAATGATCATGAAATTACTTTTAGATTTATTTACTAGGAAGTAGATTAAATTATTTAGGAAATTAACACAACACTTTATTAATTTAAATAGTATGGTGAAATTTAATAAATTCACAAACTATCTATCATGCATATAATTTTGTGTTCTTAAATGACGTCAAAAACACAAAACAAAACAAAACACGTATACTAATATGCACACCACTACAATGACGTTTCGGTAAAATTCAAGTTGAATTGTAAAAAGGCAACAGAATCCATGTACTGTATAACATCAAAACGTAATAACAACAACAAAACAAGTAGTATATACTACATACATATATTACTCATCATTTTGTTCATTTCCATATATTATCGTTAAACAATAAAAAAAACAATTGTACGGTAATAAAGAAAAAGAACAACAAAACCAATACATATGTACTTAACATTTTTGAATCGACTATTAGAAAAAAATTAAGAAAAAGAAATACGAATAGCTGAAAAATGTTGGGTAACATGATAATATATAAAAAAAAAATTATCTATTTTCTAATAGATGGCATGTATGGTAATGGGTTACCAGTTTTACTTCTAATTTTTCTCACACATGATTGTCGCTTTTATCAGTGAATTTTGTAAATCCATGCAATTATTCACAATGATTTATCTCCTTATTTTTTCTTATCTCTGCTTCAACCCAACATACAGATAATATAGAACCACATAGAACTAATTCGTACTATTGAAAACTATGATAAAGATGTTATAATAAATTCTCCGAGTGAGACGGGAATAAGCTGCGAATCTATTTTCAATGATATTCCTTCCTTTCACGTTGTAAAGAAGATGCCATTATAATTTATCATTAATCTTAAACGATTTTATATTTGTCAAAAAATATTTGGATTTAGAATTGTTTAATAAACTAAAAAATACATTTCCATATGGCGAATCTGAAATAGGGAACATAAGTAAGAACGTAAAGGAAATGCACATAAAAAATAAAAAATTTAAGTTTTCTGCTCGGGAAATGTGGATTTTTTTGCATTTTTTGCCGCTAATTTTAGGAGACCTGATTCCAAGTAATGATGAAATTTGGAAATTTTTTTGTGAGTTTGTTGAATTGGTAGATATTCTACTTTCAACAAATTTCTTTGATGATGACATAAAAGATTTAAAAAAAAGAATTTCGAGCCACAACGAGAAATACGTACGTCTATTTAATGATTTACAAAAACCTAAATTTCACTTCCTAGTCCATTATCCTAACATCATAAAATACGCGGGTCCTCCGAAATATATGTATGGCTTCCGTTACGAAGCAAAGCATTTTGAACTAAAACAATATGCAAAAAATATCACTAGCAGAAAAAATGTTACCCTCAGTATTGCTATTAAGTTGGAATTAAAATTTGCAAATCTTTTACTGTCTCCTCCTTTTAAAATGTTGGATTGCCATGAGAGAAACACACTTAAAAATACATTTTCATCGGAAATATTTGATGCATTTAGTTTTAATATGGAAAAATTACAATTTTACTCGATCATAATGTACAAGGGAAAGAGATTTAGAATTAACAATTTTCTAACAAAATCCAATAGATCATCCATTGAATTATTTAAAATTCATGGGATATGTATTGCTGATGGAAAAACTGAACCATTTTTTGTTGTAAAAAAACATTTTACAGAATACATGAAGCATTATGTTTCATATAAGTTATTGTCCGAAGGTGAAATATATCATCTTCGCCCATTAGATTACTTTAATAGTCCACCATTATGTGAATATAAAACGAAAGAAGGATACGTAATACGCAATAAAAACTTTTTTAAATGTTAAGTAAAATTAAATTATCTTTAATTATTATTTAGGCCAGTAAAAGTTCATTAAAATTCATTATCATAATAAAAAAAAAACAGTTTAATATTAATATAAAAATCAACAAACCAATGGATCCTCACGATAATTATCCAACCCCCACATTTCAAGAGTATAATAATATACATGTAAGCGCAAACGATACATATACCTATTGCGATATCAGTGATAACACTCCATCAAATACATCAAAACCACTACCAGACGCGTCATCCAGTCAGTTGGAAAATATTTCATCCGTTCCATCCATACAAAATGAAAGCCAGAAGTCATCAACGTTCAGTGAGGAAAATACTATTAAAAACACAGAAGATGAAATGAAGCACCTATTCAAATCTTGGAATATGGAATCAGTCGTAGAAAGATTTAAAGGTAAATCTGTTTATTGCCCAAACACTTAAATTAGATTATTATTAACTAATATTTTTGTTTATTTTTTAACAGCTAAAGGTATTGACATGGATAATTTAAAATATATGCGTCGACACCATTTAAACAACTTTTTCGAAGACAATGATTTTGGGAGTCAAATTAAGTTAGAGCATTCCCTAGTAACGTGGCAAACTGAAAACAATTATTTTAATAATGATAGTCGTCAGGACTATATTGAAACAGAAAATATTGGTTCAGATGCTGCTATCCCAACGAACCAAGAAAGGTTCACGGTAACTCGCTTATTGCGCCTAACTATTTCATTGTACTTACTAGTGTTTTTTCGTTTCAGACGGTTGATAGTATTCTCAACAGCACAGGAAGAGGGAAATTTGTTATCGAGTACTATAGAAACAACAAATTCTTAGATAATGTACATAGAGAAGTTATTTGTACGTTAATCGTAGAACGATACTTGCTTATAAATGAGCAAAACCCTTCCGTAAGACAGATTCAGGAACTAAGCGAAGAAATTATTCGTTGTTTTCCTGGAGAAAATTCTGTAATGACATTTTTAAATAACCATTATTAATTTTTGCAATATTCATTATTGACATAGTTAAAATAGCTCTATAGTTAGAGAAGAAATATCGAAAGTGGTTGAAGTTTGGTACAGAAGTATAAGTTTATTTTGAGGTGAAGTTAGTGATCTTTTATTTAAAAAAAAATATTCGTACTATATTCATATAACATACAAGATACAATTGTACACAATTTCTAAAACTAACCTAACAAAAAAAATTGTAAGTTAGCCTGAACAACAATAGCATCCACTGTTAAAAGGCAAAATCATTTTTCTTTTCAAAAAAAATTAAAAATCAATTATTGTTTTTAGTCTTGTTGCTGCTTTTCATATTAACGACTAAAACAACAAATTCATTAAAGACAACTTCAATTGATTATGAACAGTAGCTACTTGATAATGTTCACTCTTTAAAATTATAAATAGTCAAACTTAAACCACTTTCGAATGTTCACCATTTTCGTTTTATTTTTCAACACGTAAGGTTTTACGATAACATTACATTTAATTAAATAACAACAACTCCACAGAAAACTTATGTATTTTTGGCGTAGAGGACACTTACCTCCAGTAGGGAAGTTGTACCATAAGTTTAAATATCAAGGCCGAAAAATAAAACAATTTATATGCAAAAAATCATTAAGAGACATTTATTATCCAACAGATTTGGGAAACGCAAATGGTAAAATTTATTAAATAAATGATAAATGTTATCGCATACTCAGTCCCATTTAAAAAAACATATTATTTTATTATATTCCTACTAGAAATTGATATCAATTATGGTGCATTAAAAATTGAATTACGCCACATGCGGAGCCCAAGAGAAAGTGTATTAGAAAAATGGCAACTGAGCACAAAACAGAGAGTGGTGGAACTTCTTAAAAATGAAGATAGCTCCTAGGATTTAGTAAGACACTAATTTATTTATTTTTTATTATCTAAAACTAATTTCTTATTACAGATAAATATTGACTTTCAATCTATTTATCCGGACAAACTAAACATTTATGCTAAATGGGACATATTTGTATCAAAAATACCAATAATTATCAAAGCGAATCTTAAACACTCAGAAGACAAAACCAAGTTTTTGGACATGTTGGCGAAGAAAAACTCTTTAAGTATAGGTATGTATTTTTAAAAATTCAGCGGTAACGGTCATTACGACAAAAAGAACGAAAAAATTCAAGTACAACTATTTAAAAATATCATTAAATTAACTAATTATTTGTTTGTATTTCCTTCCTTTGCAGATAATTACAATATAAATATGCTAAAATTTTTAGTTTCGCTAGTACCACCATCGTTAAAAAATAGAACCAAAACAACAAGTGTGAGATATACGATCAGCGATAGCCAAAACTCATTCATAATTACCCCAGGCAATTTGATGAAATTAGCTAAGACTGTTGATCACAAACAACATTTATGCCTGGATGATAAAACCAAACTTCAGCCGATTCTAGCTGCTATTGGCCCGAATTCAGATAAACCGCAATTTGCAACCATTATTGATGGATATAAATACATATTCACGAGCTTTTTAGAGGCACTCGATGTTACTTTCTCACTTTACCAAGTCTTCCATATCGAATATCCGAAACCATGTTATAATCTATGGTTATTTATACAACAATACTTTTATGACATATCCACGAAATACGACGAAAAAGTACCCAGTGTAATTACATTAATTTCAGATTTGAAAAATAGACCATAAAACATTTGATTTTTTATATATACATATGTATTGTTATTATTTATTTCTGTTTTAATTTAATATTTTCTTTATTAATTATGTATTGAATTGAATTGAGTCCTAACATAATTAAATTTTTATACCTTAATTTTTAATTATTACTTTGTGATATTATATTTTTAAATTGTTTATTGAAATAAAAAATATAAACTTTATTCATGTTACTGCAATAAAATATTGTACCTTACATATATAATTTGCATACATCTATAATTTTAGAATTATGACTGAAATTTTGTACCTAAATATACTTATAAATGTGAATTGTTGAATAAAATTAATAATGTGATACGAAATTTTTTGATGTTTTACGTTAATTATTCTAAATACGAGGGGAGCAGATTACAAATTTGGCAGATGTAATATTTACATATTTGAAGTGTGTAAATGCAACTTAGGCACATTGTTAATTTAGCTCTGCTACACTAAGTTAAATCTACTAATGCATTATAGTAGTGGTTGTTAATTACACATTGCCAAAAAGCGATATTCATTCTCGGCTAAGTTAATTTTAGTTAACTCTTAAATTAAAGGAAACATTCTTCGCTTGTTATGGTCAACAAATAATTTTATTAAGTTCACTATCGTTGTCTTAAGCACGTGCATATTTCTAGTAAAGAAAAATAATTTTGTTAGATTTACATAATATGTATTTATTACAATTTTTGAATTACATCATTGCTATCTTTACTAAGAAATAAGATAAATTTGCTTAAATATTTATTTTTAAACAATTTGGAAATTAACTTTTTCAAATTTAACTTTTAAAATGAGGTATTTGTAATAAATGCAAAGCGCGATGCTGGTTCGATTTAAACATTTTTTTTTTGCTGATTTGACTTGTCTTTTTTGTTTTAATCGCGTTGCTTTTTCTTTCAGAGAAGGTTTTGCATTCGGAATATAATTTGCGTTAAATTCTTTATTCGAATTTTAATAATTTTTTCAAATTTGTTTGCAAGTTTTCCATTATTCATTATTCCATTATTCATTTCCCTTCTAAGGCTGTGTGCCAAACTTAAGTTAAATCGTTTACTATGGTAAAAACCGCCTTTAGGATAGATTTTTCGATCAGATTGCCACAGACTGTCCTCAAAAATAATATGATTTACTGAAAAATTTACTTAAAATTTACCTTCAGTTTAGCACACAGCCTAAGATAATTCCAAACCTATTTACCCAGTCGAGTATGTGCGCCGTGCCTACTAAAGTTGATTCACTACAGCCCAGACTGATCAGGATGAACTTTCATAATTAAGTTTATCCTAATGATGAAGTGGCAGCCTCCATGTGAGCTTTCTATTTTTTGCAAACATTTTATAATTATTTACGAGCAAAACGATTATGAAATAAAATATTTTAAATCAAATTTGCATCCAGATCGTTTATGTAAAAATCTAAGCGGGACTAACATTTTTTGACAAAAAACTGTTTTTCAACAAAAATTTGGCCCTGAAAAGTCCAGACGTATTGATTGATTGAGATGTAACTTCATACATAAGCGTTTCCATAAATTGGGCTTTTGGTCAAAATGGAAGTGACAGCTTCCATAGTACATATATGGAAATGACGAGTTTTGATAAAAATAAACTTTATTTCACCAAAAGTTGGCTTCTCTACAGTCCAGGCGGATTGACTATTCAAAATAAAACTTCATACTTAAACTGTTTGCATTAATTGGGAGATCCGAAATTTAGAAACTTGTGTACCAGAAGACATTTTTGCTGTGACTGGAAAAAAGTTTTTTTTTTTAAATATTCATTTTCACATAAATTTTAGGAAACTGACATGGACCGGTATGTTGCCACAATAATTTATAATATTTTACTTCAATGTCGTTTAGTTCAATTCAAACTTCACTGGGACAACCCAATTTATCGCAAAAGCGATACTACTACTAAATGAACCATTTAAATTTTAATTCCGCTTAGAACAATTTGGACCTAATCACTCTAACAATAGATTTTTATTCTGTAGACTTACACCAAATAAAGTTAAAAAATTGTATGAAAGAAGAAAACTTTATTTGCTCGATATGATTCATTGAGACAATTTAATACTTCGTACCGCAGTTACACCTGTGGCTCTATTCTGGTATTTCCCGGGGAATGGGGAATAATAATTTTTAAAGCACTTATTCCCCGGACTAATTTTACCCTATTATCTTTTCCCCGTTTATTAAAAGTGTATTATGGTAAATAGGGAATACATTTTTTGTGGAAAAGTAAGTTAGTTACTGTGTTTGTCACGAATCACTATATCGCGCTAATATAAAATCTGCCAAAAAAATAATAATTTTTGTTAGTTGTTTACGATTATCATATTTATTTATATTTAATGTAAAAATAATTGTGTAGTACAGTGATTTAATGTAATTTAAATGTTTCGAAGAATATTACCGTATTTTGATGACGATATCGAGGATAGGCGATATAATTTGAGAATCCAACGCCAACACTTGCGGTGCTCAATCGATCCTTTCGATTTATATGAGGTTGAATTCATCAAATTATATAGGATGCCTCAAGATGTAGCTTTGCAATTATTGAATTTAATTGCACTTCAAATGGAAGTTACGCTGATACCAAAATCATTAAGGATGATGGCAGTGCTGAGCTTTTTAGCGGAAGGTATTTAATAATTAATCATTATTTCATTAAATATATCTTGTAAATTAGAATAATATATTTACAGGAACATTTCAAAAGAAAATTGGTCTCAGCTATTTATCGTGCATGTCACAATCAACGATAAGTCGATGCATTCAAGAAAATTGTAACATCGTTAATAATTATTTAATGAAAATTTATATTAAATTTCCACAAAGCTCGACAGAGATTAATCAGATTAAATTACAGTTAGTATACTTCTTTAATATTCACATTATACATATTACAATATTAATAACTGTATAAAACAACTATTTACAGATTTTATGAAAAATTCAACTGGCCTGGGATAATAGGGTGCATAGATTGCACCCACGTGTCAATGTTTCGGCCAGCTAATCGTATTGAGCATGTATATATTTAAATCGCCATCATAATCATTCCATAAATGTTCAGTTGGTAAGTATTAAGCTGGACTAAAATAAACTGGCCTAGAAACACACCCAAATAAATTGTTTTGTATTTTCAGATTTGTGATTATAATCTAAAAATACTTGGCGTTAATTCTTCATATGGTGGTTCCAACCATGATGCTACAATATGGCGGAAGTCGTTGATAAAGGCACATCTGCATAATAAGTATGACACACGACAGTTAATCAACACATGGTTGTTAGGTATATATAAAAAATTCATTTATTTCATTAATTTAATTCAAATTCACAGCATTTTATAAAATTCATTTAACATCATAAAATAAATATAATATATAAAAGTAATAAATATAAATTCAGTCCTATTCTAAAAATATGGTTTCCAAATATTCGGTTGATGTATTATTGGCGCCCGAATTGTCGTAACTGGAAATAAAATTTAAATTAATATATTGAGAAATAACAGAAAAAAATGATTAATTGCATTTAATTTTTTGTATAATTTAAGGTGACAGTGGTTATCCACTTCAACCACTTCGTTGATGATTGCAATCGCAAATCCAACGAATGAATTTGAAGAGCGATTCAACATCGTACATAGGTCAGCCCATAATTGCATAGAAAGGTGCAACGGCGTATTGAAATCACACTTTAGATGTTTAGCCTAAGATCGGTGTATTAAATATTCACCTTTAATGGTTGGAAAAATAATCAATACATGCGCAACATTACACAATTTTTTAAAATCTCACAATTATAGTGATGAGCATGATTTAGTGCAACCGGAGGAAAATCGCGAAATTGATACCGAGGGGGCTGAAGAAGAAGATATAGAGACAGATCTTACGACTGATCAGTTACTACCTGCGGCCCGGGAAATAAGAACTTTCATAGTTGAAAGATATTTTACTTATCACCAATAAAATAGTAAAAAATATACTCACTTGTTATTTTTAAATAATTCCTTTAAAATCAGGTTTACCTCTTCCATTGCTGCAGCTATGCGGTTTAGCGCAACAATTTTGTTTTTTTCCGAATCGTTTGACTCGTGTAAGATTTTGTCCCGCGTATAAGCAGATCCTTAAAATATAATCAAATTTTAAAAATTTAATTAATTATTTGTCGTGATCCTTATGTTTTAATTATGAACCTCGGATCCTCTTGGTTCAGATTGATCTAGTAGTTTCTTCTGGATTGCATGCTGTTTCTACATTATGGGCGCTTGTTTCGTGCGCAGCACCACTTATGTTGGGACCAGTTGGAGTGACCAATAAAAATCATTTAAATATAATTTTTCTAAAAAGCTTTTTTCCAATTTATAAATTTTTACTTGAAGACATGGTAGTTCTATACCGCCTTCTACATTCCCAGTTCCCTCACATGCTTCTTTTCGAATGACGTTCAATATTTTTGAAGGGCCCTCCATTCCTAACCCAGTTCTGTTGTCATATTCTTTTAATAAAGACCACTGGCCCCGTGTGTATTTTCTAGAAAACATTAAAGTTACGTACAATATAAATAAGCATAAATGTAATTACCTACACTTGTGTGTGATATAATAGGTAATTGTATGAAATATTCACCTTTCTTTTTCAAAATCGTCAATATGAAACATTGAAACGTGGTTTTTTTAATTGTCAGTCTCTTCTTCAATTAAAACATTTATCACAATATCACTTCATTGTGATCACAATTTTTTTTACAATAATCCAGTTTTAATTCATTCACTCCATCTGTGCAAATTAATAGAGAAATTTAAACAATGTTTTTTAAAAATAATTCTTCGGAAATAATTAATTTGTACATTAAGTTTTAATACTTGGTGCTGTACCAGTTATTTGTAAACACCGCATTACATCGCCGCCCCATACATTCTACCAGTGATTGGCATTTTTCAACTGTGAGGCTCCACCAAGCGTTTTGAATGTTTTCTTAAATATCATTTTTATTTATTGGCCCCGGCAATTTACTTAAACCACGTTTTAACTCACCCACAGGTTTTCTTTTGGGTTATTCATCAGATCATTGTCCTGCTGAAACACCAAGCACAGGGGCATGTTTTCTTCGGTGTACGGAAGCACGGTATGCGTTAAATGTCCTCCATATAAATTATTTTATCTCGTGGACCCAACATGTAGCAGGACAATGATCGGACAAGTGGTAAAAACTGGTTTGCAGCAAATAAAATTAATGTAATGGAATGGCCAGCTCAATCTCCCGATCTAAACCCAACAGAAAACCTGTTGGGTGGAACCTCCCAGTTGAAAGGTGCCAATCACTGGTAGATTCTATGAGCCGGTGATGTAATGCGGTATTTAAAAATAACTGGTACAGCACCAAGTATTAAAACTTTATGTAAAAAATGGTTTAAATTTCTCTATTAATTTGCACAGATGGAGTAAATGAATTAAAATTGAATTATTGAACGATCTATGATCACAATGAAGTGATATTGTAATAAATGTTTTGTTTTTTAGAAGAGACTGACAACTTAAAAAGCCATGTTTCAGTTTTTCACATTGACGATTTTGTAAAAAAAAAACAACGTATTATTTGAACATTTCATACAATTACCTATTATATCGCACACAACCGTTCTTACTTCATATCGATCCAGGCCCGTCGCCATTTCTCGCTGTCCTTATTAGCTCCAACAAGAGAATTGAGTTTGTCGGCGATTTGTCTCCATTGTTCTCGGTTATTTTCTTTACCATTGCTACTATCAAAGATACAAATATATAATAATCAATATAACTGCGATGAAGAATAATACTAAAATGGCGTTCATAAGGCGCAAATAATTACCGATCATTCGCTAAATCAACATTCTCTTCCATTAATTCTAGCATTTCCTTCAGATCCTTCGATACGCTCTTTCCTTAAATAAAAAATATAACCAAGGCACAAAAATAAATCATATTGGATGTAATATAATAATTATTCGGCTTACTCGCGACTTTGGTGCACTCATTTTTAGGTGGAAATAAAAAAATTATTCAATTTCGGTTAAAATGTTTAAACATAAACACTTACATAAACACTTACAAGTATTTATAAAATAGATATCAAAAATGTTAAAAATACACTTGTATCACAAAATTAGTTATTAATCACAATTTATTCTTATGCAAAACGTAAAATACTACTTAGTTTTACGTTAATAAAGTTATTCCCCAAAAATCCTTTGATAAAATAGGTATGGAATAATAAACGTCAAAACTGCTATAATTGGGAATAATTTTTTCCCAAGAAACATTTTTCCCAAATGATAGAATACACTTTAGGGAAAAGGGAATAAAACTGCTACAAAATTTAAAATTTCTATTCCCCGGGAATTACCAGAATAGTGCCACTGGTGGTATAAGTAAATGTCACCTTAAATTTATCAAAATTATATAAAATATAAATTTATAAATTATTCGAATACCAATTTCAAATGTTTGGGTATACATAGCTCATACTGTACCAGTAACAACACCAACTTCAACACAATCAGTATTCCCAGTATTAACAAAATAATACAACATTAACATTTTGATTACATATCAAAATATCAAACTACATACTGTACCAGCAACAACAACAACTTCAACGCAAGCAGTATTTCCACAGCAAAACACATTCTACAAAGTATGCATATTAGGTTCCGTCTGCCATCAAATCAGCAAATTATATTTTAACAATAATACGAAATACGAATAAAGAAAGAACGCATTTCACTGCTGAGGCAGGAAATGCTTATATAACTAATTAATTATACTAACATCTTTGTCATTATTATAGTTCATTTTGAGACGTTAACACGGGAAATAAATAAATAAATATAAATAAATTATCGTGAGTTTATTTCTACGCATCTAATCCCATAACTGGCGCAGCCGATAGAGCACAAATTCCAGTTTGTGCCAATTTTTCTTAACCAATCAAACCAATAATTCGACGAAGTTTAGTTTAGAGTCAGTGTAATAAAAAATTATAGTGTTACGTTATAATAAATTGTGTGTAAAGTGAAGAAAACAAAAAATTTTAAATCACAAGAACAAATCGCATATTACGATAAAAGTGATTGATTCAATTTTTCAAACCAAACACCAAGTTATGTTACACGTACTCTTGTTATAACAAAAAGTGAACTAGTGTAAAATCTATTGAAAGTGTACCGGCTAAAAGTCACACAAGTAGAGAACAGAGACTGTTTCGAACTCTTAGATATGAGAAATGTATTCTACTTTCTAATTGTCTGTCCGATTATTACATGGTGAGTAAGATATTTTTGCAAATATTCCGATAACACTAAATAATTGACCCACCAATCCTTGGACATATGTATACAGAGGAATAGTACCACTAATTAGACGTTAATAATTAGGGCAAAATAAAAAAAAAATTCATTTTTTTATGTAAAGCCACTAAATTGACAATAAAAAGGAACCAAATTTTGATAAATTTTTCATAAAGTTCAGTGAAAATTAAAGTAGTGCGAATAGTTTAATGATTCAAACTAGTACTCCAAAAAAATCAAGTAGTGAGAAAGAATTTTCTAGTATAGAAGAATTTTCTAGTATAGAGGAATCAAATTACTGATATCATAGATAACCTAAATAGCGATTCAGATTTAGAAACAATTACTAGTGACAAAATTAAGCAAGTCGAAACAGATAAAATGACAGAACGCGATAATATTATGAACAGATTATATACATCTTTAAAAACTCCAGACATCATCAAAGAATTTAATGAATTTCACGGTGACGTCAAGTTGCTACATTAATTCATAATAGATGTTGAAGAAATAATAGAATTGTGTAGAAACATACTTCCAGAAGACGAACCAACTCCAATAATTTTTATAAAAGCTATATGTAATAAAATTAAAGGGGAGGCAAATCACGTCCTAATAAACGCTAATACTGAAACCACGTGGCGCAGTATAAAAGCAGCATTAACCGAGCACTACTCAGATCCAAGATCTGAAGTAGTTTTGATTCGAGACCTCCACCGAACAAGGCAAGGAATTCTCACATCGAGACAATTTTACTTGAACATCCTTGAGATACAAAATGCACTTATAGCGCACGCTAATATTCAAATGTGCAATGTAGACACAAAAAGGGATTTATACAAAGAGATGTGCTTAGCACAATTTGTATCAAATCTTCGTGAACCACTAGGTTCCAACATACGTAGCACAGATCCAGAAACCTTAACGGAAGCAATGGAAGTCTGCACAACGGAAGAAAACATGTACTACATGAAGTACCAACCAACTTCCCGAAAATCAATGAACAATTTCAAATCAAATTTGAACCAAAACTCACAACAAAACTGGCAATATCCCCGAATTGAAAGAACAGAGCAACAGAAAAATCAAATGCCAAGCACATCTAACAAATACAACAAGCCAAATTTTAAACAACATCAACCTTATAATAATAATCAACCAACAAAATATTTGGCGATCAAACAAGAAAAAAATATTAACATTACCGAAAACGAACCTCCGGAAGAAGAAGATGAACAAAAAGAATACAACGAAGATAATATAGGACCGAATGAGGATTTTTTTCACGAAAACGCCTCGGACGACGAATAAACATTCACGAAACCCACGAATTGCCATACATAACAATCCACATGAATAAAAAACCTATTCATTTGCTCATCGATACAGGGGCTGATGAATCATATCTCAACCCAACACTAATTAAAAATGAAAAAACAATCACAATTGAACCCATTACAATAAAAACAGTCAGCAACGCATTTCAAGTAAATAAAATAATTATCCTGAACGGACTAATAGAATTAAGAACTACAGAAAAATTAAAATTCCATTTGTTTAAATTCCATAAGGTCTTTGATGGTCTAATTGGTACAAACATTCTAAAACAACTGGGTATCATAATCGACATCCGAAACAAAACACTAACCCTTCCAACTCATACGATTCAAATAAAATCATTTAAAGTAGGTAGCAATGCAATAAATTTGACACAAAATTTACCAAAAAACCAACTGGAAGAGATTTTCTATAAATATCAGAAATTGTTCGACACAAGTTCAACGTTACCATACACAGGTGACATAGAACACACAATAGAGCTCTCAAATGAAAAACCGATTCACAAGAAACAGTATCGTTATCCTAACTCACAAATCCCAGAGATAAAAAAACAAATCAATGAGCTTTTACAAAACAACATTATCCAAGAGAGCAAAAGCCCTTGGAATAGCCCAATCATCATCGTAAACAAAAAAAACCGACGAGTCGGGAATAAAAAAAATTCGAATGGTAGTTGATTATAGGGAGCTCAATGCGAAAACGATCGATGACCGCTTTCCAGTCCCAAACATTGATTCTACTTGATCAGCTGAATGAATGTAAATACTTTTCGGTTGTCGACCTCAAATCAGGCTTTCATCAAGTAAAAATGAATGAGAGAGACGTACCAAAAACCGCATTTTCTGTATTGGGAAACCATTACGAATTCACACGCATGCCGTTTGACCTTAAAAATGCGCCATCCACCTTTCTCAGACTGATGAAACGAACATTAAATAAATGGATTAGAAAAATTTGTTTGTGCTACATGGACGACATTATCGTCTATAGCCAAACAAAAGAAGATCATATGAAACATTTAGAGATAATCTTCAAGAGTCTGGAAAACGCAAATATGCGAATACAACTCGACAAGTGCAAATTTCTAGAGAAACAAATAAAATTTTTAGGACATATAGTGAACGAACAAGGGATACAACCAGACGCAGACAAAATTGAATCAATAAAAAAAATATGTATTCCTAAAACCACGAAACAAATAAAACAGTTTCTGGGAATGGTGGGATACTACCGGAAATTTATTAAAAATTTCGCGGAAAAAACAAAACCAATAACAGCACTTCTTAAAAAGGGCGCAAAGATCGACCCTAACCAAAAGGAATACGTTGAGTGCTTCAATAAATGCAGAGAAATGCTAACAACCAAACCTATACTGGAATACCCAGACTTTAGTCGAACATTCAGATTAACTACAGATGCATCTGACTATGCCATAGGAGCAGTCTTGTCCCATGATGATACGGACAAACCTGTTGCACATGCGAGCAGAACGCTAAATGAAACAGAAACCCGATATGATGCGACTAACAAAGAGCTGTTGGCAATAGTATGAGCCTGTAAGCATTTTCGACCCTACCTCTACGGAAAAAAATTCAAAATTTATTCGGACCACCGACCTCTCGAGTGGTTAATGTCTCTGAAAGACCCATCATCAAAATTTGTCAGATGGAGCCTTAAACTATCAGAATATGAATTCGAAATTAAATACAAAAAGGGTACAACAAATAACAATGCCGACGCCTTATCAAGGCTGGAAATAAATAACAGTGAAAGCAACCAAAATTCATTACCAATAACAAATTCACCGATAAACGAGTTCCCAACACAAATCATCTTCAAAATCGGACCGCAACAGAAGCCACATAGACCAAATAGGGAAATACAAAAATTTTTTAGCAATGTAAGATATGAGTATACAAAGGAAAATTACCAAGAAAACTCAATAAAAAATATCCTCAATTTCGTTACATCAAAACAAACCGGAAACATCGCAATCATCTGTGATGATGAAGTATCTAATTATGTATACAATTGGACCAACAACACAAGCCGGAACAATCTAAATATAATAAGATCATCAATACTTCTGGAAGACATAGAGGATACACAAAAACAGGAAGCTATAATCAAATCGATCCATGAGAAGGAAAATCACTCAGGAGAAGAAACAACAGCAAATGTGTTATTAAGAAAATATTTTTTCCCGAAGCATAAGAAGAGAATCCAAGAAGTAATTAAAAATTGCAAAGAATGTAACCAACCCAATATACATTCTAAACCAGAAACAAATGAGATACAAACAATTACAAATCCAGTAGACCAACTAAAAATTATTGTAGACATACACAATAAAAACCACCGGGGATCAAACGAAAACTATCTACAAATCAAAAAATCGTATAAATTTGCAGGAATCAAAGAAATGATATCCGCTTATGTTAACCAGTGTGACACATATAATAGAATGAAATATGATTGAAACCCAATACGAATGCAACAACAAATTACGGAGACATCAAAACGACCAAATGATCGAATTCATATCGACACATTCTCGATCAGATCAAAACAGTTCCTAACCATTATTGACAGCTTCTCACGATTCGCATCCGCATATGAACTTCAAAACAGAGAAACAATAAATGTAATCGCTGCACTGAAAAAGCACTTTTCGCAGGAGGGTATACCAGACACCCTGGTGTCCGACAGCGCAACTGAATTCACAGCAAAAACCTTCACGGATTTTGCTCAACAATTCAACTTCAGACACCATGTCACAACTCCGAAATCATCAACGGGCAATGCACTAGTCGAAAGACTCCACTCAACAATGACCGTAGTTACCCGAATCAAGCGTGATGAGCATACAAATATAAAAACTGGCGATCTTATAACCGAAGTACTTCTAACATACAACAATACTATACATTCCACGACACAGTTAACACCGATGGAACTACATAGAACACACATTATTACAAAAAATATACCGGAAAATCTATCTACGGAAAATTATACAAAGAAAGTGATATATGAATACGCTACTCGCGCAAATATAATTGCAGAAAAGGATAGTCAACAAAAAGAAAAGCGAACATGCAAAACAAATCTAAATTAAACAATACCACCTACACTAAAGAAAGACGCTATAATATACGAAAAACAACACACATGAGATAAAACGGCACCCCTATATATAAAACACAAAGTAGTTACGGACCTTAACGGTCCAACAATCACTACAAATAAAAGAAATGTTCATAAAAGAAAATTAAACAACATTGTATAATTTCAGGGCCGGAGGATCTATAGAAATAATGGACCGACATGGGGGATTATACCCATTGTACTAGGAAACGCCAGAATGTTTGAAAACAACCTTCAATTCCTACATGTTATAAACATTTCGTCGTATCTACCAATAATCACAGATAACCTGGACAACCTAGTAGAATATGAACAGTTAATCAAAAATACAACAAAACTGTTCAAATATTTCGAAAACAGAATACGAACTATTCGAAAAGAATCAAAAACATTAATAGAAACTTTCTCAAGCCTGAGACCAAAAATCAGACAGAGACGAGGTATACATATTATATTTGGCGACATCATTCAAGGCAACACAGAAAGAATCAATGAAGCTTTAAACAAAATTAACACAAATGAAAACGCAATAGTCTCAAAAATTAACGAGCAAATAGAAATTAACACAGCCATGATAAATAGATTTAGAGATTTAGAAAATCAATTGACAGGAGAGATAAATTTAATGAAGAATAGAATTAACCAAAATACAGACAAATTACAGGAAATCTCATTTTTCTATGCGAACAAAGCCTCCACACTGTAGAATTTGTAATTAGAAATTTGCAACAACACCTTGACGAGATATTAGACTCAATTACTTTAGCAAAACAAGGTTACATATCTCATTACTTGCTTTCATCGGATGAAAGTGACTTTATTTATAAGAACCTAGAAAAACAAAATATTAAAATCAATTCGGAACATGAACTTTATCAATTTTTATCAATCTCAATTATATATAAAAATCCTTTAATAGCCTTCGCGGTAAAGATTCCTCAGTTTACAAAAACCATTTTTAAACATATCCAATTATACTCGGCCACGATAAATCAAACATATACAATACAAATCCCAGCCAAATACATTTCCTTATCCAATGAATTTGCAAAATACTCAAATGATCCTTGTAACAAAATCGATGACACCTATTACTGCACAAACGAAGAATTACAAATTAGCAACGATAAATGCGTTGAATACATTTTAAACAACAAGCCGTCAATTTGCAACCTAACGGAGGGTAACATAAAACCATATATAAAACACGTAGAGCAACAGTTTATAATCATTAACGAACAAAACGATCCAGAATATCATACAAACTGTACCAACCAAGAAAGAAAACATCTACCACGTCAAAGCCTAATCAAGTTTAGTAACTGTTCGATAATAATCAACGGAGTGAAATTTAAAAACACCGACATAAAATACACAGAGGTCTATAGTTATATCCCGTACAACGATATAAAAATCCATAACACAACCAAACCATTGGAATTATCTGCGGTATCAAACATAACAATTCAAAACATGGAAAAATTAAAGGAATTCCAGCAGATAACAATCCCACAAGAACATCAATATGCTACTTGGGGAATAACATCAATCCTGATTATCAGCATCATCAGCTATCTATGTATCCTACGCTACTGTCCCTCATGCACACCATGTCAATGGTATATAAAAATAAAAAATTCACCTGACGTCAAAGCATTTCAAGGAACATCAAAAACCAATTTCACTGAGGACAGTGAAAATCTAGGGAAGGAGGAGCTACATACTGTACCAGTAACAACAACAACTTCAACACAATCAGTATTCCCAGTATTAACAAAATAATACAACATTAACATTTTGATTACATATCAAAATATCAAACTACATACTGTACCAGCAACAACAACAACTTCAACGCAAGCAGTATTTCCACAGCAAAACACATTCTACAAAGTATGCATATTAGGTTCCGTCTGCCATCAAATCAGCAAATTATATTTTAACAATAATACGAAATACGAATAAAGAAAGAACGCATTTCACTGCTGAGGCAGGAAATGCTTATATAACTAATTAATTATACTAACATCTTTGTCATTATTATAGTTCATTTTGAGACGTTAACACGGGAAATAAATAAATAAATATAAATAAATTATCGTGAGTTTATTTCTACGCATCTAATCCCATAACTACATATATTTTTTTAATTTATCCAATTTAAATAAAAAATTAAACATTTAATTAATTTGATTATTATGTTTGAATAGAGTATTTTTGTACGTACCAATTCCAAAAATCGGCAATCCATATAAGAAGGTTTCTCAAAAGACACTTCGCATAAAATGAACCGTACTTTATCAAATTGTTGATAAAACATCGTAAATATTCTAATAAATAACGTTAAATTAATCATATGATAACTCATAAAGATTAACCCCACTACTAATTGTTTTAAACGATCGATTGGCGGTCTATTCGATAGAAAAGCATTGGAATAATATAGGAATACTTCAAAAGTCGCTCGTATCATGTTCGACGCAAAATACATTAAAAATCGTTTCGAATATTTCATATCGAGCGTTTGTTTGTAATTATGAATTTTAACAACGATTTGAACGATACCCTTCAAATCTCGTAGATAACATTTGTTCCAGATGTTGGAAACCCATATCACATTTTTTAACGTTTCTTGTAGCGAATTCATGGTTACCGTTAAAATTGTAATCATTAAAAGCATATTAATCATCACAACCACTTCAAAATTAAATAAAAGATACATGGTTATCACATCGAATATTTTAATGGTCTTCAATGGCTGGCGTATTATTGTATCCATAACTACACCAATGGATAATATTAGGCTGGTCCAATAAACCGCAATACTTAGTTTAAAGTTTAGTTTAAATTTTCCGTTTAACATTTCCACCGAACCAACTAAATAATATAAATCGAACACTTTCTGAATGAGAAGCACATCGTAATCATGTTTTATTATTACGTCATAGTAGGTGACCCAGCTTGTTGCATAGAACGCCATAATAAGTATAAAATAAGACGTATAGAATACATAGCTTTCACCTTGAACCCAAAATAATAACAAATTATATTGAAGATTTCGATAGTTCACAATGAGAAATATAATGATCGAATAGATTCGATAGCATTTTAACTCTTTGATCACAATTTTATCATTGTCGATGGCCAAATAATATTTGGATAAGCCATACAATTGAGCTAGTACAAGTGTTATTTTTAATGTTCTCACGAGCATGTCGTTTTGAAACTATTAGCATATACCACCATCGAAAAGGCCGGGAACTATCCAGAAAATCAGTAAATAAATAATTTAGAAAGAAAATAATTAATTGTGAATTAGTATTTATTAATTTTTACACGGAAAATCAATTACATTATAATGTATGTAAATACTAATATTTGATTAATGAAAATTTAACTTTTATTAGGCAATTAATAACGTTAAATAAAGTTTAACTAAATTTAATAAATTTAAAAAAATTTAATTCATGGCAAGTTGAACGAAACTACGTGCCATGTTTATTATGATTTGGATGGAAAGCTGTTTCAAACAGAACGGTTTTGATGTTATGGGTGATAACTAATTGTTTTATTGATCAATTGCCCCTAAGGGCCAACAAGTCAAATGAATTCATTAGCGTTATATGAAATTTTTGAAGCGTTAAGTAAGATATACAACTACTAGAATAGTTTTGTACATGCTAATTCACACACGTGTTTTAGAATTTGTAACGAGCCAAAGGGTGGAACATCGTATGCTAGACATGGTTTTGTTTTGCAGCTGCGCTTGACGAATGGGACGGTTAGTGGCGTCTTTGGCTCATTTCATTTTCACATCACATAATCTCATGAAATCATCAAATGCATAACTTTTTAATTAAACATTTTCTAGTTTTATTCAACCCAAAGAAATATAAACGTCAAACTAATAATGATCATAGTACTTCGCAATATTTTAAGATATGTACTACCATAATGAGGTAGAATACCAACTAAAAACGAATTTTAAGAAATATGTGGAAACCGAAGTAATTTAACTCTATATCACAAACACCAAAATATAATAAGTATATTATGTTACGGTAAAAGCCAAAACAAATTGGAAAAAGCTGTTCTATTGCTTCGAAATCTATGAAATGAGAGTCCTATATTCTCGACAGGGTTTATCCTTCACCCCAAGGAGTATTTTTTAGGGTATAAGTGCCCCTCATAACGCTTAGTCCACTAAGAATAATTGAATAATTGAAACTAGAGGGATGTCGTGGAGCAGAACAACAACCATGTCGTAACCATCTGTCCTCTAGATCAGTGGTTCTTAACCTTTTTTTACTCGCGGCCCACCAAATAACTCATAATTTTTTTGTGGCCCTCATTTTTTTTAATAATAATTTATATTTGTTAAGATTTGTTAAGATATCTATCTAAGATATCTAACTAATCTTTATAATACCAGATGTGTAAATACAAAACCGGCATTTACCAATAAATGGCGCCACCTGTCAATGGATCTTTTGATAAACCACGTCATCGGCGCGAATGTTCATTTGAACGATCAATTGAATGTGTCACGTGAAGCCGTCTTCAAATGTTTAAAAGCCATGGGAATGGGAAACATCCAAAAGCTGAGAAAATGGGTTCAACATAAACTGAATCCGCATAAACTGAGAGGCAACAGGAAAATCGAAAAACCAATTGTGAAATGTTGCTCGTCAGATACAAAAGAATGTCATTTCTCCATCGAATTGTGACTGGCGACGAAAAATGGATCTATTTTGAGAATTCAAAGCATAAAAATTCTTGGGTTGATCGAGGACAACCATCCACATCGACTGCAAGGTCAAATGGCTTCGTACGGAATACAATGTGTTTGGTGGGATCAGAAGAGTGTGATTTATATTGAGCTGCTAAAACCTAGCGAAACCGTAAATATTGAACGCTACCAACAGATGATCAATTTGAATCGAGCTTTGGTGAAAAACGACCAGAATATGATAAAAGGCAACACAAAGTGATTTTGCTTCATAGTAATGCACCATCACACAAAGCAAACCCGGCCAAGGAAACGTTCGAATCACTTAATTGGGAAATACTTTCACATGCGGCTTACTTGCCAGACTTGGCTCCGTCGGATTATCACTTCTTTGCATCGATGGGATTGCTGAGGAGCACTCTACTTGTAACGATCTGACGTGCACATCGCTACACGAATTTGTTTCTTGTCATGTTGCATGGTGTGCATCGCTCGTGATATGACAGTGATGATGCTTAACACCAAACAGAACCAAAGACAATGTGACATTGGATGAGGTGTTTTGGGATTCAGTGTACTGATACTATAATTATCGGCGTTTGTTTTGTGGTGTGTAGTTTATCATTCCCAATTATACACATATTCATCTTTATTTGCGTTCGTTTATTATGTATATTACCTAATTGTTATGATGTTCAAGTACGAATATGTACTCTCAATAATAATTAATTGTTGTGATTGTAAACTTTATACCCTGTACCAGAGATGATTTGAACATTTTTTGTTTTCTGCCTTAATATTAATTCTTATGTTCGGCTCTGGATGTGTCGAAATCATCTTAAATTGTATGCATTATGTTCTTGTTAGTAGTGTACCTCTATAAACTCAATACTATCATGACCCATATTATAAGCGAACCTGAAGCTAGAAGTTAATAAAATTTGGAAAGGCGATTCATTCGAATTGCAAAGTTCTAGTTAAATACATCAAATAATTGGTTAATCCTTGTAAAAAGTGTTTCTTTTTTTTTGTTAAAAAATTAAGTGAATTCTAACTTAATAATTCAAGTGTTGTTTAAAGTTAACACAAAAAAATAGAAAAAATTCATAAGTGCTGTGTATCCAAGTTTATGTTGAAATTTAAACGCAGCTGATAGTGACTTGTATCTTATCGAATCAACTTGGGATCGAGAAAAGACATTGTATTTTTACAATATTGCTGGATACAAATTTTATGGTTTAAGAGGTACGTTGGAAAGCTCTTATACTGTGATCGCTATATTTTTTTTCCGTTTAATCCGTGCATAGTATTCAATTATTTTGCTTGATTGATTAATTGAATTTGTTTCTCGCTTTACTTTCATTAGAAACTTTTCAATGCCGCGGACTCGGGTACATTAGGGGAAAAAACGGAATCTGGTGCGTTAAAGCGGACGACCACGTTGTCGTATAACGTATAAGGAATTGATACCGCAACCGTTGTGGTGAAGAAGGAATTTATGTGCTGCGTCCTCCATTCCAGTGATAACGTGTGCATATATATTGAATCCGTAAAAGTTTAGTGGCATAGTGGAACTTGGTTGTAATTCTTATCAAAAAAAGAAAATCAAAAAAAAAAATTAAATAATTTTTACGTTATATTATAAGTTAGTAAATTTTTAGTTATTTTTGCAATCACTAAAAACCTTACGTTACGTTAGTCGACTTGTATTCCTAACGGCAACGGTAAGGGTAAATTCTTTTGGAGAAGTTCTGTTAATTTTTTTTTTGTCTTTTCATTTTATTGTTAAGTTTAGTATAATTTTCTTTATTTCATTTAATTTTGAATTTGTAAAATTTAGTTAAATTCTTAAAATTCGTGCGCAAGTTAAAAGAGAAAAAAAAATATTACTGATTACAATTTACAGGTATCTCAAATCATTTGCAGAAAGCGCTTTCTTCAGAGACCTGAGTACTGTTGGTAAGTCTTTTTGATTATTTACTTATTTCTTAGTGACTAAATACAATCGGTTCGATATTCGATATTTTATATTTTTTTTTTCACTTTTCGTCAGCTAAATATCATGAATAAAATATTAAATTTCTCTACTGTAAATTTTTTTTTTGTTGTTTTATAAATATTTCCATAGTACATAATATTAATTTTATTCGTGCTATGCAAATCAAAATTTCTGTTATATTTTTTTTTCTTTTGTAATTTTTGAAATAAATTTAATGACTGTAATAATATATTTAAATATTTAACTCTTTTTTTTACTATAATTTTTATTCGGATATTATTTTTTTTTGATTCTCTTTTTTTCGTTGATTAGATATATATATATACATAATTATATATTCCCTTTTTGTTTGGTTTCTTTTCGTTGTTCCTACTGTCTACTAACTAAAATGGTTGGCTAAGTAGTTAAATTTTTGAGATATAGATCAATTTATGCCTGACTCTAGTTATCATTCGGTTCAGTGATACAAGATTATTTGGTTCCTTTTCTTCCGGTGTTTCTTCCTTTCTTTCAATATTTTTTTTTTATTTCAGTTCATTTCTTCGATATTTGACGGTTAGTCAAGATCCTCTTCTAGCCTGTAAAAGACCCACCCAACGACCCAGAGCATAGTCGCGCTAATGAAACCGTCATACAGTGTCTAGAGGGGATAGCATTTTTATTTCTATAAGTAACCTCATTGTGTGGCTAACATAGTAACCAGATATTCCGTGATCTTCAATCATGTTAGACTAGCCACATGCCAAGTGTAGAGGTTACATAGTGGCGCCCAATCAAAGGTTAAATCGTTATGTTTCATAAACCGTTTTATTTTCGTAGTTTTTTTTTAAATTATTTATCTTAAAGTTCCTTTTGTTGCAATACAGACTATCTTTCTACCTTATGTATTGATATGTTAGTGAGTATGCTACAATTATGATTTTTTTTTTCAGGTATATCCTCTAAGTTGCAATCGTAATGTATAACCATATTTGCCGTGTTTCATGACGACAAATGATCCGGATCAGATAAAATTTTATACACAAAACAACAACAAAATATGATCTAACATTGGTTTTGGATCACAAATGATGATCTAAAAATTAGTTCAAATGCCAAAATGCAGGTGCATCAATATTTTGCATTAATTAGTTAGTAGTAGTGGATTAAACCAAAATTAGGTTCCGAACGCAACCAAAAAAAAACTAAAAACAACAAAACGAAAAAATGACGTTTTGTGTTATAAACACGCCGTAAGAATTATGGATAAAAGGTAAATATACTTATAAATAAATATATAACGTAAACATAAATATATATATATATATATATATATATATATATATATATATATATATATATATATATATATATATATATATACATAAATATATACATAAATATACATAAATATATAAATACATAAATATATACATAAATATATATACATAAATATATAAATTTTTCATTTACAGTAGCAAACGTAGTTAGCAGAATGCCGAAACGCGAGCGTTTCTATTAGCATATTTGTCTAGGCAATCGGAATTCGAAAACTCGAAACAAAAAAGTACGCAATGTCAAACGTATTAGAGGATTTAATTTCCCAAAACGTTCTGGTAAGTAAGGAGATGAATCTGGAGAATTTGGATGAAATAGTTAAAAATATATTTCGTATTAAACAAATATTTATTTTTAGACCCAGCCCACTACGGTTGAACTACTCCACAATAAACTTAAAAATTTACTTAGGGCATAAAAAAATTCGAAAGACAGCAATAAAAGAACGGGACGGAATTTAAGTGTACCTCCATTTGAGGACTTGATCCTCAATCAAGGATGAAATATTTGGAAATAATCCCATCATTTCCAATTCTCACACTTTAAGTTTATCTGGCGAAGAGATAACAGCCTGAACTCCAAATCAATTTGTTTCGGCAAATTTAAATACGAGCGAAAGCGAAAATACAGAGGAAATGACTGATATATCACCAGTAAGTCCAACTTCGACTGCAGGAAGTTCGAGCTCCTATGGAGTTGTTCAAAAACCGCCTGTAAAAAGGAGTACTGTAAAAGAAAAGTATTATACGCAAAAAATTAAAGTTAAAGAAAGTTATTATGAAAATAAATTAAAAGAAATGAGAGAGCGCCGTTTGGATAAACAATTGCAGCATAAAGAAAAAATGGAGGCCTTAAAAATTTTAAAAAATTAGCATTGTTTTATAACTATTTTTATAATTATTATGAATTATTTTTATTTATTTATTTTGATTTAGTATAGCTACATGAAATATAATGAAATAAATGTGATATACATATAATTACAATAATTCATTGTTTTTTAATTAAATAAGTGTTAATCGGATATTATTATGTTTCGTGCTAACAACTCATTGAAAAGCATCTGGCGCCGATTTTCTATATTCTCTAAATTAATATTGGTTGTTTCATCTTCGTCACGATCTTCTGTGTTAATCTCATCTTCGTCAGCTGTAATAACGTCATTCTCCATTAAACATATATTGTGTAAAATGCAGCCACATACGGTCAAATTTACGATATTTTCAATATATGTTTGTTCTGAAAAATGCAGCAACCTCCGGAATCTTGTTTTTAATAGGCCAAAGCCATTTTCCACGACCATACGAGTGGATGAATGAAGGTAATTAAATTGACGCTGGGCTGTGGTCAAGCTACCGGTATTTTTATAAGGGCTAACTAGCCAATCTAAATTAGGATATGCAGAATCCCCTAATAAAAACGTATTATTTGGAAATTTTGCAGGCATATTTTGCAATGCTTTAAGATATAACGGCGATCTGCGCAAAACTCGGCTATCGTGCAATGACCCGGGTTCACCGCAATGCACATCAATAAATTTTTTATCGGCATTGACAACGGCTTGTAGGTGGATGCTATAGCCATGTTTTCTATTAAAATAGGCTTCTTTATTCATCCGAGGAGCTTTAATAGTTATATGCGAGCAATCTATCGCCCCTATTACATGTGGAATTTGTTTTTTGTTCTGGAATTTTGAAGTGACTTCCAAAACTTCATCAGCGATTGGCCACTTTACATATCTATGCCCAATAGATAGATATTAACCATTGAGCCACTCGATAAATGATTCTCCATGCTGATGCCTTACATATTTCGAATCCTTTTTACGCTATTTGCCGTAGGCACTTGGCGAAACACACTTATACTTAATAAACACATTTTTTATTAATCACTTGTTTTTTGTTTCGCAGTTATTTTGAATAATTTTCAAAAAGTTTAAAAAATCACTCGATCGATTTCGACTTGTTAGGTCATCATCAGGAGTATATACTGATTTATATTAGTAAAAATTTTGTTATATAGCAGAAAAAAGCAAAATATAAATAAAAGAAGGAGGGACCGAAAATAAGCAATAAAAATTAATCTACGGATCGCGCAGGTAGGCGATGAGTCATAGGTTGAGTAACAAAATTCAAGGTATATTATTGCGTACGTGAGAATAGAAAAGGGCGGGATCTGTAATTGGTGAGAACCGGATTTATCTCTGTTCGTTAAGGATATTTTGGTTAAGAAATATTGATTTTCTAATTTCGTAAGATTCTAAGGTATCTAAACGTCTGCCTTTGGGTTGTATATGTAATATGTCTAAATTGTTCAAGCTAGCTGTATGATTTTCTGAAGTTAAATGGTTATGGAAAGTTGATTGATTGCAACCAGATAAATGTTCTTTAGCTCTAACTCCAAAATTGCGCCCAGTCTGACCAATATAGGAGAAACTACAATCATTGCAATTGATCCTATAGACACCAGATTTGGAAAGGCGATCAACTCTAGGTTTATTGTTAAAAATCATTTTCTTTATTGTGTTATTATTATAAAAAGCAAAATATCGTATAATTGGATCCGATGTTGCTAATCCGTTGGCTCGTTTTTCCTATATACTCTAAGCGACGCCAATTTTCCCGCGTTGGACTATCCGGTGGATAAATACCCGTTAGAGTTTTACGCTTTAGCTTTTTATTCAATAACTTTAATATAGTCCTAGTTGCATATCCGTTATTCGTTGCTATTTGAAGAATTATGTTAAGCTCAGTGTTGTAATTTGAATTTCTCAAAGGGATGTTTATTAGTCTGTCTATGAGTGAGTGGAAAGCTGACATTTTAATATTATGAGGATGGTTTGAAGAACTAGGGATAACAGCGTCTGTATACGTGGGTTTCCGATAAATTTTGAAGTCTAAAGATGAATTAATCCTGGTTATTGTTATATCTAGAAAATTAATACATTTATTTTCTTTTTTTTTCTAACGTAAAATCAATGGTGGGGTATTGAGAATTTAACCAAGTAAGGAAAGAGTCTAACAGTCTATCAGTTCCATTCCATAGACATAATATGTCATCAACATATCTATACCAAAAGATTATATGACGAAAATAAGGATTGTTATTTGATATGATCATTTGTTCGAAGAAATTCATGAAAATTTCAGCGAACAAAGGTGACAGAGGAGAACCCATGGGTAGACCATCAGCGAATTTGAAATATGTATTATCAAAACAGAAATAATTTTGTTTAATACAAGTCTCAAAAACTAACTTCAGTTCACGACGTAAGCTCTCATCTACAACATCCCTATCTAAGTAATTACAAACTATTTGGGACAAAGTATTAATCGGAATAGAAGTGAAAAGACTGGCAACGTCCAATGAAACTAGTGTTGAATGTAACGGAATGCCGACGTCTTGAATTTTGTTAATCAATTCTACCGAGTTCTTAACCGAGTAAGCCGAAAAGTAATTAGTATGACAATTGAAAAAATTTATGAAACCCTTACATAGCTTGTAGGCAGGAGCATTGCAATACGCTACTATTGGTCTAATCGGAATGCCTTCCTTATGGATTTTTGGTAAACCATAAAGGATCGGGGCAGATGGATTCATGACAGAGTACTTCCAACCAGTTCCATCAAATAACTTCTGGCATTGGTTGATACACTTACTAACCGAAGTCTTGAAAGACTTAGTTAGATCTCTGCCAAGCTCTATTGCTTTGCTTTCTGTAATAAACTCAGAAATTTTATTGCAGTAATCGACTTTTGTGAGCACTGTAATTGTATTGCCTTTATCCGCTTTACACGCTATTAGGTCATGGTCACGTAGTTTTTTCTTTATCGCACCAATTACTTTGAGGTTAGTATTAGAAGCAGCAGAAGAAGAAGAGTTTGTGGGAGAAGAAGAGTTATTAATACCTTTCTTTATTTGTAACGCACATACTGATTTTATTTGGGTTATCTGGCCAGATAATTGATAGACCTTCGATCATTCGAGAATCTTGCTGTAGATGCCGAAACAGCCTTGTTTAGAGATCCGACTTATTCATTTAAACGGTCGATTGACAAGAGTACAACGATCACCCACTTATGGTGAACAAGCAACAGAACTTTTAGAAACTACTCAAACGTTGCTTTTAAAAATCCAATCCGTTGGATCCCAAAAATAATTAAAAAATCCCACGTCCATCCAACTTACGCAATCCCATAATAATTGGTTAAGAATTGAACGAGTTCCGCCCCAGATGACCATATTCAAGAACTTCTTCAAAAATCGTTTAAGAATTCCATTTTCATCTAACATACCTAATCCCGTCATCATCGAATAAAAATTGATCGAGTTCCGTTCCAGATGATCTAATTCCAGAACTTCTCCCAAAAATCATTTAGGAATCCTATTTCCATCCAACATACAAAATCCCATCACAATCGGTTAGCGGTTGATCGAATTTCGTCACGAATGGCCATATTTCACAGCTTCTGCCAAGAACTGTTTGTGAATATCATTTCCATCCAACAAACAAAATCCCTTCTTATTCGGCTAAGAGATCAGCGAGTTCTGTCCTAGGTGCCCATATTCCAGAACAAGTGCAAAATCTATAGTCGATTAAATTTAAAAACATTCGGATTTAACGGACATTCGAATTAATCGGACTCCTCAATTAGTCCGTTAAATCGAGATTTTTCTGACTTTTCACTTAAATTAATCAGATACAATGTAAAACATCTCAAATCAACATTGAAAAAATAATACAATTGTATTTATTTAGTAATTTTAACAGATAAATCACAATTTTGCAATTTTACCATTCCTAGAAACGGCAACACGAAAAAAATTTTGTCCTTTTATAATAATTGAAAATTTATTATTTTGGATGCCAATATGTGATTAATTTAATTGAAAAATATGCAGCTAATTATTCACAAATGAGAAATCTATTAAAACATTCATAGTTGTTGTCATATTGTGACAATATCGTTCCGTAAAAATCGTTTTATAATCCAAAAATTCTCCTTACATTCCAAAAATCTAATCAAATTGAAGTTTTGTCGTTTAGAATAATCGTTACTTATTTTAATCTATGTTGATCGAACATTTATAATTATATTTGTTCCTAATTTATAATCGTTTCCCAATTATTTGTAACCGAGAATCATTCAATATTTCTTAAACTACATGAAATCTATTGAGGCATGCTACACGAGATTTTAGTTTCTGGTTTCAAACTAAGTCGTAATAGATTTAAATTGTTAATTTAAACCTTTATATTAAATGAAAACACCTAATTTTTTGTATTGTTTTATTCTATTCTCTCGAAAATAAAATTTAAACAAAAATCTACATCTCAAAAATGTCCTTAAATTTTGTTATTTTCATTTCTATTTTTTCATTTCGGATTCACGGACAAAAATTGGGCGACATAAAATTTTTGTCCGTGAATCCGAAATGAAAAAATAGAAATGAAAATAAAAAAATTTAAGGACATTTTCGAGATGTCGATTTTTGTTTATATTTTATTTTCGAGGGAATAGAATAAAACAATACAAAAAATTAGGTGTTTTCATTTAATATAAAGGTTTAAATTAACAATATAAATCAATTACGACTTAGTTTGAAACCAGAAACTAAAATCTTGTGTAGCATGCCTCATTTAGTTACATACGTACATATAATAATCGAGCTAACCAATTTTGAGAACAAAAATATGTATCTATATAATACGCGTGTATTCCTAACGGGATAACAACCTTGAAATTTTTGTTTTGTTCACAGCTGTTTATACAATACGAAAAATAAATGAATCGAAAACCAAAAAAGAAAACTACGCAAAATACATATAAATAAAAAAACTTGTGTACAACGAGTTTGTGCAATGTAGCCGAAGTACCATGCCAGACGAGCATTTTTTGTATTTTGGCATTTTTTTTCTACCAATGTTTTGTTCTGCTCTCTCTTAAATAAAATTTTAACTAAAATGAGTCAAAAATGTCCTTAAAATATTTTTTATTTCATTTATGTTTGAGTTGTGTGGTAGAACAGAAAATTTGTTTAAGTCGCAATTAAAACTTGTATCATAGGTAAACGGGGAAAGAAACGAAGAAAAATGCGGCATTTTTTTTACGTGTGGAATGGGCCGAATACTATAAAAAAAATGAGAGAGAACAGAGAAACATAAAAAATAATCGCAAAGATGTGTAAGTGTATCATAACCCGTAAATACAAATATAAAATAAATAAACTGGTGTTAGTGTATAACCCATTTGAATTGCATAACCCATATACTTTTTGATGAAATTTTTTCTTTTGTTTCGGTATTCTTCATCTCCATATTCTTTGAAATAAGTGTTTAATTTATTCCATTACTTTAACTCCAATCAACGTATTTTGAATATTTTGACATTTTTCGGGGTTTTTCCCCTAAATTGCAGGTAATTTTTTTTTTTTCAAAAAATTATGTCATACATGTATTTAAAATGATACAATAAGCCAATTGCGTTCAAAAGTTTTGTAATTTTAGCAAAAAAAGACTCCAAATTGCAATAAAATATGTTTGCCCAATTTTTTTCCCAGCACTGTATATAAGAAACAGGTGGCAGCATTGTTTCGTCGGCAATAAAAATAGAAATAGATTTTAAATTTATTTCAACCAAAAATCGTCGTCGCCTGCGTCGATGGTTGTATTTGTTTTGCATGTTTTCCGTGTTTTGTAATATGACAGGCGATATCGCTCGCCGTCTTCTTGCTTGTTCTGTTTTGAGCTTTAAAGTTTGGGATTATTTTCTCATTAAAAACATTTTTGTTTGACTGAACAAAAAAATCATAAAAAAACAAATATCATAAAAAACGGACATCAGCATCGGAAAGTAGACTAAATTTGTTACATTTTAAAAGTAAAAAAAAAAAAATTTAATCCGACATTTCACCAAGAAACAAGCGTTTGAAAATGTATTTTTACCAAAAAATTACTGTTGCGTTTTTTCTTTTGAACAGCATATGTTTTAGTGTGTTTATTTGCACACACGATTAGTCGTTCTAGGAAATTTATTTAAAATTATAATTAGATTTTATATACCTATAAATTTTATTTGTACCGGCTGAGTTTTTTAATAAATTTCAGCACATATTCTATCCGATATGAATTTCTTGTTGGAAATGCAACGAAAACTGTTTCTTTCAAATAAGTTAATTCAAACAACATTAATGAGACTCTATGATGTTATTTACTTTACTCAAGTGGGATTTATACGAGTTTAACTAGATTTTATCTTTCATAAGATGACAATCAAATATATATGCTTTAATAAATGTTTTAATAAGCCAATTTAATTCCAGATATACTTACAGTTTCGATAGTCCGTTCATCAAGCTTATGTTGGCCAACCTCCATAATTGTAAATCTGATCCCCATCAGCTCTTTATAATATGAATTATAAAGCTCAAATAGACTAGCTTCATGAATAAAAATATAAACCATGTAAAACACACCCGAAACTGAAAACGTGTATCGACGATAATCGTGAAACATTTCATTAGAAAGGCATACATTCGGATGCAATTGATAGAAACCCGTTGATATAAAGTTCGTTATATTCGGAACTAACGATACTAGAACTAATGCCGAATATAAATGATTTAGTTTTCGCACTAAATAATAAATTTCAGTTAATATTTTCAAAATTGTGTCGACATTATCACTTAGGTGATCGGTCATAATTTTATTTTTGCTATTTTTATTATTATTCAAACGAATTAAGTTTTTCAAATCTTTATTTAAACAATGCAGTATGTATGTCACAACTATTAGCACACAAATGACATCGCACAGCATAAACATTTCCAGAACGAAGATTACGATGCACCCGAGTAGCCAAAGATTACCAAAGTATTCGTTGGTTACAAAATATGTTGCCTCGCTACAAATCAAGCAAAAAATGCTTATGAAAGTGTAAATTACATAAAGAAACTTTATTGACGCCATAAATTTTAAATTAACATCTCGATTTACGGTCATATTAAACAAATTCACAATTTTAACTAGTTTACAATAAAAGAAATACGTCAAGTTGTATTTGGCGATTTTAGTGAAGTAACCGACACTTATTGTCGACGAAATACCAAAAATTTGTAAATAATATGTAAAGTTTAAGGGAGTAGTGGGCACACCAATCTTAATAGTTTTTTCGTAATAGAACATTACGCCGGCCATCAAACTGATCCACATAAATATTGTATGTACATTTAATAGTTTGCATTTTTTAATCGTGTATACATTATTCTCTAATCTTAACTTAAAATTAAAAAGACCGTAAAATCGCGCGATTCCGACCGTTATTTTAAACAGCAACATTGCGTGCTCCTAGCTAAATATGTATATAGTTTACGAATGCAGCACAAACGTTATATTTTAATTTTTAATGTGATTTACCTTCACAATTAATTATATTCAATTACGTGGCAGATTACAGGCGGTTGTAAAATGAATTATGTAAATTTGTTACATGAGATTACACTTTTTGACGTAAAAACGTTCCATGCGTAAATCTTCTTGTAAACGCGTGTAATGAAAGTTGAATGTGTAGCAAAACTAGTCTAGAATATCCGGAGAGTAAACTCGCATATCAGAAAAATATGAGATGGACGTATTTGTCAATAACATTTCAAAGACTTTGATTTAATCGAAAAAATTGAATTCATACTGTATTATTTACTTGAATATTACAACCTAAGATGTAAAAGGTACCAGATAGTGAAATAAGATGCTGGTCATTATATGGAGCGCGAATTTACTCTCTGAACATATGTTAAATGAACAATTTGATGATTTCATACACGACATGTTTTCGATTAGCGTTTTCGATAAGCGAAGTGCGTAGATGTACTGAGAGTTTTCTTGATCCGGTGATCCGTGACATCCCTAAAGCTAGCTGAACCCATACAGCAGAACATTACAAGTATAGAAAGGATGATTAGAGGCTAATACTAGACTAATTAAATGCTCTATTAAAAAATGTTGGGCTTCATCTCTTCCAACTAAAACGATGGGTTCTGCTAGCTTTAGAAAAAGTTAACAGAACCCATATCAAACAGTTATTTAAAAACAATTGGAAAATTTAAGGTTACTTTTTCGCTAATTAAATGTCTGAACAGCGTTTGCACACCACAACGTGCACACCGTTTAAAAACAGAAAAATGAACACTACCTAATGCACGCTCATTTCTTTCACGCTTGTACCATATATCTCGCCGCTGAAATCAAATCAAAAAAAATGTTATTGCATTTCACTTTCTATGTATGTATGTCGAATAAAAAAAAGCCATGAAATTTTTTTTAATACAAATGTTGCCATTGTTGTTGTAATTGAATTTGTTTAATCCTTATAAAGCGTTTATTCCATGGAAAAAATTACTGACAGGAATTTTTTTACTGAAAAAAACGAAAACAAAAAATCTTAAAATTCCATAAGAGTGGCAAAGAAAAGAAAAATGTTTTATTTCATTCTAATAGCAAAATTTTATGGTTTATTTTTGACTATCACATTTTCGCATAACTTACACCACAGACAATCAAATTAGATTTTTCATTTGAACTACAAAATGAAAACAAAACAAACGTCTGATAATTCCAATGTCATCGTTGTATCTGTGACTTTTCGTTCGACGCAAAAAAACAAAATATTTTTTAGTGTATGCGGCTATTTACAGAAAATGAAATGGCAGTTTAAATTTTTACGTTTACATAGGATGAAATATCTCTTTTAGGTTGTCTCAGCTTACACTTTCATAAAAGCTATAATTCGTACATTTTCGTATATTATGATTTTTTTATATATTCTAATTTTTATATTATGTATACCACAAAAAATCACTAACGGTTACCAAATTTATACTCGAAATAAAAAACAAATGAACATTTGACTAAAAAAATGGCGAACAATTTATTTTGTATGAGTGAGATAAATTTCTTATCTTTACATACATTTTTTGTAGATGTGTGAATAATGCTGCCATAAAAAATTCTTCAGGTTACATTTTTTTATAGCTCATTATGGCAGCACACTAACACCATCACAATTATTTTCTCAGTAAAATTTTACTAACACTTTTTGTTTCGTACACAACCAGTAAATTACCATGTTTCCATGAACCAGGTTGGAGTTAGGTTGAGTTGAAATTAGGTTTTCGTTAATTCCAAAATGGCGTTGATCGTTTCCATGGAGTAGAGTTAGGTTGAGTTGAAATTTTGATAACCGCTTGATAAAGTTAATTTAATTTATGCCTAATAATATTCTTGGTATGCTAACACTAGTAGTTATATGCCCTGAAAATTATTTTAAAATACTTTTTTTGTTTTAATGTATACATATTTGTGGCTCAAAATTTTTAATGTAAATTCCCTTGACTTTAAAAATGACAATTTTTCCTTGCCGCCATTTTGATTTTCAACTCTACTCAATCCCACTAGTTTCGTCGAGTTCAAAATAATTTAACGAAAACTCAACTCTACTCTGTTTCCATGAATGCTAACTCCAACTCAAGCCACTTTCAACTCTGCATGGAAACAAGATAAATATGTCTACAGAAGAATAAAATCGGTTGGATAGTTTCGGCGTAAAAGGAATCACAAAAATTCGTGTTTTCGTTTCAATATATAGATATAGAGTAGATTTTTATTATTGGTTCTAAATGATAAATAGTTTGATAACAAGTTTGAGTTATGTATAACAACCAGTATTAAAATGTGCAAAATAGAAGATTTTAACAAATGTGCTGACAGTACCACAATTTAAAATAATTTCTGCCACTGGTTTCTGGTTCTTTAGTTTCACATTCAACACCGTGCGTTTTAAATTCTACTACAGTGTTAACCTTGCTAATAATATCAAAATATTTTAATTTACAATATTTTATTAATATTTAACTAAGCAAAGCGTGTTTATAAAGCAGCAGCTCATTACTTTATAAATTTCAACATCATCATTAAATACGAATAAGTCGCCTTAAGAACCTAAAATAGAAAAATTGTTAAAGAATACCTTCTTTGGGACAATCTTTTTAACATACTTGCATACAGGTTGCCAGATTTAACTTAGCAAACGAACCAACATTAAGCTCCGGTGGCGATTGGGCACGCATTATCATTAGCACAACATTTCTCTGATAACGAGCTGGCAATAAATACCACTTCATACCATAAATCATTTCGGATATTTTGTCATTCTGGAATTTGAAATAAATTGAATTATTCGTTTTGATTTAAAATTGAAAACCATACTTGAAACGTTATAATCGTCCCTAGAGCACAATACTGTACTAGTTGAAAAAGTGCAGCCATTACCATAAACGGTCCAATGATCCACTTACTCCATGCTATGAGGAATAACGCAAGTGTTAAAAGTAATTGACTGCTCGCCAACTGTGAAAGGCAAAGCTGCGAATATCTGTCATCCACCATTTCGATGTAAGTATTATAATCTTGATGTGCTTGAATACATTCAAATAATTTTGCCTGGATCTTTTGTAAATCTCGAGTTTCATTTTCGAGCAAAGCATCCAACTCAGAAATTCGTAATTGTAAAATTTCTCGGTAACCAATCGCGTGAAGTACAAAATAGAGAAATACAATGTCGGCAGCCAAAATTCCGGTAGCACCCATATTAAGAGTAACAAGATGATGAACGATATTAATGATGTAACCGATTCGTGTATGCCAGTCAAGATATGGAATTCGTATAGGCAAAATGGTAGTAAGCTCGCCATAATTATTCCACATAAAAATCGGCAGCAACATGTACGCAACAACCACAAAGCTAATTAGCAGAAAAAGAACCTCCATTAACGCCAAGCAATAGAAACATACTTCTTTAAGAATCGGTGCAATAACCATATCACCATCGTATTTCATGTGTAACTCACGGATTACTTTGAACATATCAATATAGTATTTAGCATTAAAAATGCCAATATACATTTTATGGGTTGCCTGTAATACAAGAAAAATAAAACATTTGAATATCATTATTATGAATCAAAACACATGCTAAATATTACCTCAAAAATGATTAGTGCTAGACAGGTCGCTTCTAATTTAGATTTAATCGATAGATCCGAAATTAATATGAAATTGTAATTTATTAACATAGAGTGTGACACAAAAAATATTAAAAGCAACGCTGGGTTGAATATTGTGTGAGCAGGATTTGTAAAATCAAACCCAACTATGATCAAAATATGTTTTAAAATTTTTTGATAGTACCGATTAGCTTCCACATTTGAGTATTCCAACATTCTAGTATGCGGCAATCTATAACTTATTAAAGGCATCGTAAAACTCCTTTTTCAATCCGAAGTCCGACTCACTTGGTGAATATTTCGAGAACTTTTAACGTATTCGAATGTTGCGTTCGATTTTTATAGCGAGTTTGCAAGTAATTATTGAAATATTATATTCCACGGAGTAGAATTACTACGTATCACTTGGATCGATGATGATTTAAATAATATAATAATTTCAGGTGGGGGCGACGTGCAATTAAATTTCCTTACACGCATTCAACTTTCATTTTATAATGATGTACTCATACTTAATATAAATAATAATAGCTTTAATATTTTATGATCCCTTTGTAATGACTTGCTACAAAACAATTGATAACATTCTAGGTCATCTAATGGTATGCTGCTTACAAAATGCTGATTTTCAAAATCCTAAAATCCCGAATTCATATACAGAATCCTGTATTTCAAGATATCGATTTTAAAAGAAATCGGATTCTGGGTTTCAAATCCTTGACAATTCATGATAACCGGTGTTTTCAAAATCTTGTTGAACCATACTCTCTACAGCAAAACTAACGCAAGAGACACAATGGATTGTGTATTAGGGGTCTTTCCAAATTTGTGGAGACTTTTAGACTGAAAGAACAGAACTCCTGCGCGAGTCCCTTTTAAATCTAAATTAATTTATCAACAGTCTAGAAAAGGAATTTTATAATCATCAAATGAAAAGAGACGCGCAGTGTGCAAAATATCTACACACGTATAATTGCGAATTTATCACAAGCGGCACAACTTTATCGGCACGAATTTATCACAATCGGCTTGCTGATTATGTGCATTTTTCGTCACAACTCTTCTCTCATTAAAGATCCCCGTCTCGTGAATGTTCTTCAAAAACACAAATGTATGGGTTAAAGTTTGATTGATGCTGGACTGACTGTTTTTGAAATTTTGAAATATTGAAATGTTGAAATATTGAAATATTAAAATATTGAAATATTGAAATATTGAAATATTGAAATATTGGAATATTGGAATATTGAAATATTGAAATATTGAAATATTGAAATACTGAAATACTGAAATATTGAAATATTAAAATATTGAAATATAGAAATAAAAAAATATTGAAATATTGAAATATAAAAAATTAAAATTTTGAAATTTAGAATTTTGAAATTGTGACTTTTTAGATTTGGAAATTTTTAAAATTTGATATTTGAAAATTTTGTAATTTTGAAATTTTGAAATTTAAAAATTTAGAAATTTTGAAAATTTGAAGTATTGAAATATTGAAATAATGAAACTTTGAGAAATCGAAGTTTTGGAATATTAAAATTTTGAAATTATGTATTTTTGAAATAAAATTTAAACATTTCAAAATTTCAATATTTTCAAAATTTTTAAATTTCACAATTTTTAAAATTTTAAGATTTGGAAATCTTAAAATTTTTACATTTGAAAAATTTTGTTATTTTGATATTTTGTTACTTTAAAATTTAGAAATTTTGAAATTTTGGAATTTTGAAATATTGAAATATTGCAAAATCGAAATATTGAAATATTGAAAAATTAAAATTTTGAAATTTAGAGTTATAAAATTTTGAAATTGTGGAATTTTTAGATTTGAAAATTTTTAAATTTTAAAATTTTGAATTTTTATATTTTGAATTTTTAAAATAAAGCAATTTTGAAATATTGATATATTGAAATTCTGAAGTATCAAAATTTTGAAATTATAAATATTTGAAAATTTGAAATATTGAAATATTCAAATATTGAAAAATTTAAAAATTGATACATTGAAATATTGAAATATCGAAATATTGAATAATTAAAATTTTGAAATTTAGAATTTTGAAAATTTAAAATATTGAAATATTGAAGTACATATGTCTATATAGAAATATTGAAATATTAAAATAATGTAATATTGAAATTAAAAATTTTAAAATTTTCGAATATTCAAATTTTGAAATAAAATTTCAATATTTTCAAAAATTTCACAATTTTTATAATTTCATTTTTTTGAAATTAGAAAATTTTGAAATTTTTAAATTTTGATATTTTGATATTTTGAAATTTAAAAAATAAGAAATTTTAAAATTATTAATAAAATTAATATAGAATTTTAAAATTTTGAAATTGTGACTTTTTAGATTTGTCAATTTTTTAATTTTGAAATTTTAAAATTTTTATATTTTGATGTATTGAAATTTTAAAATTAAGAAATTTTGAAAATTTGAAGTATTGAAATATTGAAATAATGAAATTTGAAATATCAAAATTTTGGAATATTAAAATTTTGAAATTAAGAGATTTTGAAATAAAACTTGAACATTTCAAAATTTCAATATTTTTCAAATTTTTCAATTTCACAATTTTTAAAATTTTAAGATTTGGAAATTTTTAATTTTGAAATTTTGAAATTTTGAAATTTGGATATTTTGTTATTATTTTAACAGTGTTAAAATTAAGAAATTCTGAAAATTTGAGGTATTGAAATATTGAAATTTTAAATATTTAATATTTTGGAATAGGAAAATTTTGAAATATTGAAATATTGAATTATGTATTGAAATATGTATTGAACTATTGTAATATTGAAAGATCAAAATATTGCAATATTAAAATATTGAAACTAAAAATTTTAAAATTTTGGAATATTGAAATTTTTTAATATTGAAATTTTGAAATAAAATTTCAAAATTTCAATTTTTTCAAAATTTTTAAATTTTACAATTTTTAAAATTTCATAATTTTGAAATTGTGAAATTTTTAGATAAGCAAACTTTGAAATTTTGATATTTTGAAATTTGAAAATTTTGAAATTTGGGAATTGTGAAATATTGAAATTTGAAATTTGAAATTTGAAATATTGAAATATTGAAATATCGAAATATTGAAATTTGAAATAATAAAAAATTGAAATATTGAAATTTAAAAATTTTGAAACATCGAAATAAAGAAATATTGCAAAAACAAAATTTTGAAATTTATAATTTTGAAGTTTTGAATTTTTAAAATTTTGATATTTTGAAATTTTGAAATTAAGAAATTTTGAAAATTTGAAGTATTGAAATATTGAAATTTTATAATTTTGGAATATTAAAATTTTGAAATTATGAAAATTTGAAATAAAATTTTAACATTTCAAAGTTTCAATATTTTCAAAATGTTTAAATTTCACAATTTTTTAAATTTCATAATTTTGAAATTTAAAAAATTAAATTGTATTTTGAATTTTGAAATTTAAAAATTTTGCAATATTGAGCTTTTTTTTTTTTTTTTTTTTTTCATAATTTTTCTTATTAAAGGGTTGATCAATACTGCCGTTAAATCGGTGATGATTACCCTACTCATTTATTTCTTTTTGTATATTATTATTATTATATGTGACAAAAAATCGTATTGAAAATAAATGATAAGCCTGTGTGCTTTAAATATATATATATATATATATATATATATATATATATATATATATATATATATATATATATATATATATATATATATATTTTAACTATATACTAGAGAATGGATGTGGCCAACTTGGCATTTCTTAATTGGTTTTCATTATACTGACATTCGAATATTGAACGGAAAAGGGTTCGAACGTAATTTCATTACGATGTTCTGAAAAGTAGCCAACTGGATGACAGCTGTTGTAAATAATATATCGGAAAAGTTCGATCTGTTTATTAGTTTTTCCATTGATAGGTAAGGTCATAAAATATTACCAAAACAAACGCAATTGCGTCGCAAATATGAAAATCCAACCTTGTAACCTTGGAAAATGTACATTTGTTTTCCGTAGTAGGTTCTTGCATAATTTACGTTTACGCTTGTTATGTAATTTATACTTTTATTGTATATTACCTCATAAATCGTTAGCGCTGGACATCTGTCTTCTTCGCTCTAAGCGGTAGACGCAAAATTAAAATGAATTTGTAATTTATTAAAAAGAGTGACACAAAATTTAATAAAGGCAACGGTGCCTTGAATGTACTGTAATCAGCATCCGTAAAGTTAAGCCCATTTTGCAGTTAGCTTTCACTTTTTAGTATTCCAAGATTTTAGTATGCGGCAATTTAATATTAATTAACAGCGTCTTTGTAATGGCGTATATATGAATTCCGATTCGCTTGTTGAATGTTTCGAGAACTTTCAATATAATTGAAAATATTACATTCACCTTTTATAAATACGTTTCCTGGGGTATGCAAATAATTAATAAAATATTATATTTAACGCAGTAGAATAATAAAATGTGGGAAGAGTTTTGTAATTGTTAAGTAAGGCGTGTGGGTATTTACATTTCCTTACACGTGTTATAATTTTTAATGACATACATAGTTTAGCTATTATTTAGCAAAGGTAATTTATTATTCTTATTATGTTTTTGTTTATATGTAGATCGGTATATGAGAAAGTAATCGATACGGTTTCTCTTTTTCCTTACAAATTACATAACGTATATGTAACTAGGTTTGTCAGAGTGAAGCGTATATGATCCAAATAACCTCCATTTCGGGACAAGTGATTTTGATAATATGGCTAAACCGCCACTTAACAGTTTATGTAAAATCTGGTAATTGTTATAAATTAACTTCTACACACCAAAAAATTTACATATAAAATGAATACACTTATAATATAAATATAATTCCGTACGAATTTTTTATAGATTTTATATTAGTTTAACTTATAAATAAATGTTATAAAATATTGTATACAATTTATATTACTCCATATTAATATTTTGATAGGTCACTGGTATAAATTTGATACATCAACGTATAAACATCTGTATCCTACAAAATATAAAGTTTATCCGTTAAATGTTAATTTTTGTTTATAAGGGATTAGTATTAAATTTATATAAATTAGTTATAGAAAATATCAATCTGGTTATTGTATAAAATTTAGTTGCTTTAGTATAGAAAGTTGAGAATTCTATATGCTATAATTGAACTTAGTTTTCAATACGGATGAAATTTAAGATATATTTTTGTCAAATAAATAAAACAATTTTAGATTATTTTTTAAAATCGATATATTTATCAAAATCATATTATTTTTTTAAGCAGAATCGTAACTTCTGTTGAATTTAAAATGTTTCAAATATAATTTATTTGCGGCCGCTGTTCATTGAATTATGAACACTATTCCATATAGTGAAAAAATCCAGTATTTTATCAAAATATAAATAAAACAAAATTTCTTAAAATTCTTTAAAATTAAATAATTTTGAGTATACGTAAATTGGAAAACAATTAAAATTTGGTTTAACTACCTTTATTTTTATTCACAGCTTTTATTCTGTCAGGCATGCTACAAAATCAAATATTGATCAAATTGCAAATTTGATCACTATTTCTCCATATTATTCAATATTTTTTAGGGTGGACACTGTAGAATTGGGGGTTTTATATACGTTGGACTTAAATAAGGCCCAATAGGGAGACTCAATAGGGTTTAAATACGGAAAATTACCAGGCCAAGAGAGGATATAAATATTTTGGTTGAGGAGGAGCTTTTTTCTATTTATTTTTTTTTTAAGAAAACATTAATCAAGATGCAGTGGATTTATTGTCCATGTAAAGTCAATTAATACTCCCCTTTACATTAACGCATACATACACCCATTCATAACCTCACACAATTACACTAGTACCTGCACGTTGCAAGCTCTATCTTTTCCTGCACACTGACATGAATCTTTTTTATTAATTTTGTGGTCCACCTTGCCATACCACAAAATTAATACGAGTGTAAGAGTATTGGCCTTGAGGTAGCAACCTCATATATGGAAACAAGATGTCTGTTAACACCTTTTATATTATTCTTTTCTCATGGTTTTCCTCTTCGAAGTATATTGGACCAGGCCCTTCTTCACTAATGCAGCACCATAGCATTACTGATGGTGGAAGTTTTATGCTCCTAACTACGCTCTCTCTCTCTCTCTCTCTCTCTCTCTCTCTCTCTCACTAGTCACATCTCATGAAGGAATCCTAGCTACGCAGTTCTCCCTAACCCTCTCTCTTGGTCTCCTTCTGATGAACTGGGTCGATTCTGTTACGGCCTCTAGCCTGCATTCGGCACTAAATATAATCTATAAATTTAAAAAAACTTTAATTTTGAATTTTTTTATTTAATTTTTTAACATTATATAAGTTATGTTATAATGTTAAAAATTCGATTTACCTTCTCCCAGTCGTCTATTGTCCAGCGCTTATGAAGTTCAGCCTAAATAAGACGCACCGATATCCTTATCCCTTGTACACTAAGGTGTTCTTGTAGCATGCTCGTCATTGCTCTGCGCTTCTCTATTTCCAATTGAATAATTTTGCGGTCTGTTCTGGGAGATGTCTTCCTGATCCTTTTACAGTTTATTCTCTTGGTCTCATAAAATGAACCCCCAGATTGAAGAATCATTGTCAAAATACTTACTGATGAGAAAACAAACTTTTTTTTTATTTTTGCGCGATCTCGCGGTATGAATGGTTTTTTGTTTTTAATAATGCTTCGATAGCATGTTTTTTCACTGCTTAGGTCTTTTTTTCAACCCATTTTTGAAAATAATTGTCTCAGGCTAGACTTTCCAAACATACACACTCACACTTTAACTTAAACACAAGTTTTTTAACTAAATGATAAAAATCATTAACGCATCACTTCACAGTCACAAAATTTCTAAAAAACTCCTTGTCAAACCGCGCGTCAAACATAAAATGAGAGTGTAATGAATCCCTTGGTTCGTTCTTAATCTTAAGATATAATTTAACTGATTTTTGTCATTCTTACCTCCAATAAAATATTTGCAATTTAAATTAAATAATGTTTAAACGCACACACCGAATAATTTTACGGACGTGAATTGCACAAAATGTGTGTAGGTCTGGAAATGTATTGTTTTTATTTGTTTTGTATGCAGTTTATTGAGTACAAATATTACCAAAAATGTGTACACCAAGTAATACGGATGGGTGTGTAAATACTCATTCTAGGTTTGAGTTTCATTAGTATATAATAAGTATTTACCTTTATATAAATTATTGTTTTACGGGGTAATTAAAGGGAGGGGGGGGGGGGGGTAAATATAAATTAAAAAAATAAATAAATAAATAACAGTTTTGGAGATGATTGGAAAAGAAGAATCGAGAAAAATGGGGATCATTCGTGTCTGGATGATTAAGCTAAAAAATAAAAATAAACTAAAGTTAGAAATAAAAAAAAAAACTTAAAACTATTTTAAGCCTAAACGGTTTAAAATTAATCTAAAGTGTATAATAAAAATATTTTAAGTTAAATTACAATAATAATTAAAAGTTAACGATATAATAGTTGTATAGGAAGTGTGCATCAAAACGAATATTAAGATTTGTGACACGGTGGCATAGAACGTGGTACTATAAACAACGTATGAACTGTAAGGACGATGTTATAGTCCCGTAAATAGTAAATAAATATAATAATAATAAATGTTACGCTGATTAAAACTATGTAACCGAAAAAAATACAATAACGTGAAATATTCTTAAATTGCATATTATGTGACGACTAATAATAAAATCACAGTGATCATTACGAATAGTCGGACATTAATTTGTTTTTGTGTATGCTAACACCGTTATTTTTTTTGTGTATGCTAACCCGTTATCATGAATTTCAAGGCAGAAATTCGCTAGTATACTGGTTATTCAAGGACTCTAACGATAATTATAACCAGAAGTCATAAATAAAAATAAAATTTAATATGAAAGTGCCAAGTTTGAATAAAATGGAGGAGATCTATTGGAACCTTTTATCCATGTAAATAACTAAACTTACAAATTAAATTCTGATTAATAAAACTAAAAATAAATTAATATAATAAATTATAAAATAAAACTTATAAAAAAAAAAAAAATTATATAAAAATCTACGCTCTGCAATTTACATCCGAGTGAATACCTACAAATGGCAACGATTTATTTTTATAAGTAAGGTAGAATTATAATTATTTTTTTTTATTTTTTTTGGAATATTCACAAATTGATTAAACTGTATAATAAGTTTAAAATGCTTACCCTCTGTATATTACATAAATTGGTAAAAGCTGAATCATTTAAATTTTAATAATTATGTTGAAACAAACTGAAATTCATGGTCTTTTTATTTTTATTATTACGATTATAAAAATGAGAGGATAAACATTATTCTGTGTGAAGATGTGACGTTAGTAAATGACGCGTATATGATGGCAATGGCATCCGTGAAGTTAGCGAAAATTCAATCTTTGAATTTTGTTTTGCGAGTGTTGCACATGTGTTTTTTTTCGCTCTTTCACTTGTCTGTCAATTTATTTTGCTGGGTTCTTATAATATTTTATGTGCGGTCTAGCAAGATCGGAATTGAAATTCGGAAATCCCCACGACCATTTTCCATGAGCCATAGCCGGCCAGAGACGACCGCCTGAATTTCAATCCGGTAATATAAATTTTCCGTACCCATGCGAATGGTTACAAGAGGATAAACTGAAATTAAAACATGGATGCTATTGATCTCTTGAATCCTTTTCCAGGTAATAATTTTATTGCGACCTTTTAAGAATGTGGTAAAAGAATCTTAAAACAATAACAGATGTGATCTTAAATGCATTTTATTATTTTGAAATATTTTAAAATATAAAACAATAGCAGAAATTAGGAATTTCCAAAACACTAATAGTGTCCATAATCCAATGAACACCTTAGTATTGACTGTGCCCCATAGCTTGTCAAACGTGACAACTAAATACTTTTGAGATACAAATCCAGTATCACATTCTCTAAAATTATAAACTTTATTTCATAAAATTCGTTATGGTTATCGGCATCACTTTCTGATGATGAGGCTACGAATAATCCAGGGCGATAGTGTGTATTATAATTAATCCAGTTAAGAATCCATCCAACCAAGAATTATTTTCTTGAATAAATTCTTTACTGAGTAAAGTGTTTTTCCTATTTGCCACTTTTCTTTCTAGATTTAAATTTTTTATAAGAGTTGAATACTTCGAACTGCTAAGCTTCTGCAAACATTTTTAAAATTCCTTATTTTTCTATTTAAATTTTTAAAATATTGGTGAAATGACTCACACGTTTCTTTTATTCACATTTTTATATACATGGTTTAGCACAGATTGTGTAAACATAATACAAATATGTATGTAAATATATACCTACATTATATCAACATTTGATATTAGTTAATTATTCGATTTATTATTATGATATTTCACTATCCAATTTACAAATTATATTTATTAACACTATTAACTACTTCACAAATCTACAATAAAACTTAAAAACACTTCTACTATTCGATACAGTACACGATACACTACACGATATTCACAGAATTGTAAAAAAAAAAAATCAAACGATCCTAATAGTATAAAAATCCCGTTTTAACCAAAAATATTCGTTTTTCTATTAATTTTATAAGACTAATCGTATAAAACTAAATTTGTATATGATAAATATATTAATTTCATACCAATCAAGGTATAACAGTGAAGTTTTATACTGTAGGTTATAAAAAGTGTACAAAAAAAAGTATAGAAATTGTTTATATACTATGAATTTGTATAAAATATATTACAGAATTATATAAACGAAATATATAGGTTCAATATTTATAATTTTTATATAGTATTTCAGATAAATATAAATTATCTGAACAAAAATATAAATAAATTTATAGAATATCCGAAAATTTTTTAGTGTGTACTACGTAGTTTGGTAGGGTTTAGGACCTTTCTACTTCCCCTCTGTAAAAAACCACACCCGCGCCCAATATTTCTTCATTACCCCCGGTCATTACCCCTGCGCTTTATTCCCCTTTTCCCCATTACCCTCTCATCCCTTAAAAAATAAATTTGCCGATAAGCTATTCCGTCTGTGCATTCAAAATTTTATGTTGAAATCATGACTGAAAATACTCGTTTTTTGAGTTTTGTGAAGTTGGCCCAAAATTCTTGCCCAGAATAATATATTTTTTGCCGCTGGCAATGCCGTTATCTATTTTGATAACTACCATGACAGAAAACTGTAAAAACATTGAGTTTCACATAAATTCAAAGATTAAACATGAATTTGAATGAAATGAATATAAAAAAAGTGTTTTAATTTTCTAAAATTTTACTATAAAAATAGACAAATTTAACTTAAATATGTTCTTACTAATTGGTTTCACAATATTCTGTTTACGCTATCATAATGCTGCTTTAAATGAAAGTAATAAAGTACATTTCTCAAAATTCTAATAATTTTTTAACACAAAAACTATAATTTCTGTCACGTATGAACTGTTAGCCAAAAAAAAATCGTATATCACGACATTTTGATGATGTCAAATTTCTTGAAATTTACATTCAGCCCAAAATTCAAATGTTCATAGTTGAAAGAACCATTGTAACCGCGTATAATAAATGTAAAACAGCCAAGAAGCAATTCATATTATTTTAAATTGGTCCTTCCTATCCTCTCCCGTTGATTGATGGGTTACTAAGTCGTCGTGATCAAACTAGATACATGTCGACTCTGGATCTAAAGGGCGCCTTTTGGCAGATATCTGTAGATCCAGAGTCGCGCGATAAAACTGCATTCACCATCCCGGGGCGCCCACTTTATCAGTTTAAAGTGATGCCGTTCGGACTCTGCAATGCGCCGCAGACTTTGTGCAGGTTGATACATAAAGTTATCCCCCACCACTTACATGACCGGGTATTCGTCTACTTGGATGACCTGCTTGTTACAACTGCTACCCTTGAAGAGCATTTTTCTTTATTGATTGTTGTCCCCAATAGGTTGAGCAAAGCTGGTTTAACAATCAATGTTGAGAAAAGCAGGTTTGTTCTCAAGGAATTCGAATATCTTGGTTATGTGGTTGGTGAGGGAGGCTTGAGACCTAATCTGGATAAAGTCAAAGCCATTGCAAAGTTTCCGATTACGAAAACAGTCCGGCAAGTAAGGTGGTTTTTGGGCGTCACGGGATGGTACCGTCGTTTTGAAAATGGTTATTCAACGAAGTCGGCTCCCCTCTCCAACCTCCTGAAAAAAGGCAAGCAGTTCCAGTGGACTACGAAAGCTCAACAATACTTCGAGTCCTTAAAATCAGCACTAGCTACATCTCCTGTTCTTTCCACACCAAATTACGAGAAGCGATTCTACATCCAGTATGATGCCAGCTCCACTGGGATAGGAGCTGTTCTTTTTCAGAAGGGCGACGAAGGGGAAGACAGACCACTGGCGTTTATGTCGCAGAAATTGAATGCTTCGCAAAGAAATTACAGCGTGACAGAGATCGAATGCCTTGCTGCGGTACAAGCAATTGTAACCTTCGCCCCCCTTTGTGTAACAGTTCGATGGATGACAATCCGAAAACGTGTTAGCAGCACGAGGTGGTTACGTAGAAAAAAATGATTCAAAACAGATTCTGCAAGACGGTCTCTTAGCGCGGCTATCACTCAGGGTCGTTGCGTGGGTTTTCTGCAGGCTGTGAAGGATCTGGAATATCCGTCAATTTAGGATGGTAAAGAAAATGGTCCAAATAATACGATACATTTACAAATCCAACATAGATGCTAGAATCCAGTTAAATTGCACTCTATTCCAAAAATGATAAGGAATTAATTAATCATGTTAATTAGTATATGGTAAAAAAAAGGAACAAAAGAACTATATATATATTATCAAAAGAAATTGTAGCAAATAATAACCAAAATATATGTATATAACAGAAGAAATGAAAAATTTATTTTTTCTTTTCTTATAAAAGATATAATTAAAATTTATTTATTAATTAATTATGAAATTTAAAAAAAAAACAAACATAACCTTTACGTTTTACTTGGCATAACCAATAAAACAAAAAAAAATAATATTAAAGAAAATTTATAAAGAAGTAAAAATTTTTATCCGTTATATTTAGTTTAAGGCAATGATAAAACTAACGAGTAATTTTTATATATTTAGGACATATGACATAATTAATGAATACCAAAAAAAAACTTACCAATAGTAACCAACGTCCTGAGAAAGCGCTTTCAGCAAGTTATTGATATACCTGTGAATAAGATTTAATAATTATGTTTTCCTAAAACCCGAATGATACGCGATTGGTACATTGATACCACAACGTTTTGAATTAAACTAAATACGTAGAATAATATATGGATAATTATAAATTAAACAATAATAATTTAACTAAATTTACCATATTAAATATAAGAAAAACGAAAAGAGAAAAAAAAATGTATCAAATTAAAAAACAACAATGTTAATAATAAAATACATGCAAAAAAAATAACTGCAAACCACCAAAACTTTACTTTCCTTGTTGCCGTATATTATAAAGTCCGTAACAACGAAACATATTATTTGTTTGATCCGAATTCGACTAGTTCCACTGTCCACTACACTAGGAATGATCCAACAACTCGCGTACGTTTTTCCTTCAATGACGGGGATGCACGATCCACAATATAATGGTTGCAAAAAAAAATTCCTATAAGCCAACCGAAAGCGCGGTTTTCCGCTTCTCATACGCCGCTATTTTGCGGAATTATATTTCTAAGCGAAGTAGATAAGTAAAACAACGAAAAACAAAGACAATTAGTTTTCAATCAAGATAATGAGGTAGGAATGTTGTTACATGCACGGTTTAATCACTAAATATATGAAACACCAGTATTAACTTTCAACGTACCTCATGCAAAATGGAGAATCTACGACTGGTACAACAACCACACTGTTGTTTCTCCGATCCCAAGGTTCTAATATACGCCAACTTAGTTGCGTTTTCTAATAATTTATGTGCACAATCACAACACTTATAAAATTTTTACTTTATGTGACACTTTTAACTTACACAACAAAAATTTTTATTTTTCAATTAAAGTTGGCACTTCAATTAAGTATTTTTTTTTATGTTGTAAATGCACAGTACTACCTTTTAATAGAGCTCACTATTGTTGGATATTTTTTTTTTTTTTTTTAAATTGGTATTTTAGAGTTAAACTTCCCAAAACGAATGAATCGCTATTCCCAATTTGCTTAACTTTTCGATTCATATTTGATGGTAGTAGACATCGTGAGAATACAGATTTCATACAATTACATTAGGAAGAAAACAATATTGCATACTATTATATGTATCTAGGATCGGTTGTACGATTTACCATTAAGGCAGTAAAACAAAATGTTTGAATCATCCCTGGTCTCGGATAAGATTTACATAAACAAAATATAATTATTATTGAGAGTACATAGCTATAAACTGAAAATATCATAATAATTAGGTAATTAGAGAATTGTAAACTACAGACCGAAAACAAACGCCGATAATTGCATACGTACACTGAATCCCAAAATATTAAATCAATGTAGCATCGTTCTTTTGTTATTTGTTTTGGTTAGAGCATCCTCATTGTTACATCATGCATGATACACACAATGTAGCATGATCAAGAAAAAATCGTGTAGCGATAGGCACGTTGTAACGAATTTCCTAAATTTATCATCTTACAATATTACCACTGGCAGTTGTTATTAAATAAACCTACCTATTAAACCTACCTAAATTCCTTGCTGTTTATTTTTTTTGGTTCAAATAATTCATGTCAATTTTATATACTTACCTAAATTTGCATACTTAACCATTTTTATTCATACTTAGCGACTTTTGAACATATACGCAATTGTGTTTCCTTCTTACCTACCCTGTGTTGCATTACAATTCCGAAATTGATCAGCTGGTCAAAATTGTACTAATTAGTACAGGTGACGATATTGGAAAAGGGGAAAATAATTGAAACGCGATCTTCTATGACAACCGAGCCGTAATAAAAAATCGTTTTGGAGGTTGAAGAGCAAGTTAGTTGGAGACGTCAAACAAGACAGGTCGAAAATCGACAATAATATTGTGACCAAAATAACTTAAAAATAAAAATTTACTTAAAAAGTTCGTTTTTGTAAATTTAATTAAGTATATATAGTATATACCTGTGTATGTAATGATAATGTTCAATTAAAAGTTTAAAATTTTGCTAGGTTTGTTTGCCTATAAAAAAAACATAATTATGCAATATTGTGAATAAATATTTTGTCAAAATAAAAATTGAATGGTGTAAAGAAAATTTTCGTACATCGAGAATTATGGTGCGATGTATAGTGCATAAATACATATACTAAAATCTATATACAGTTAATAAATAAATTATAAACTATTTAGGTGTTGTATTATTATTTGTGGTATAAAAATTCACCGAAAACAAAAAGATTGACTTGTGTTCCTAAACGTTTTATTAATTCACGCTGGGAGCTAATATTACCGTACATAAATACATCACGTGCGGCAGTAACCAACAACACCATAAAATAAATCGTACCATTACAACGATTATATGCTGCTATTACCTCCATCGAAATACGAGAGTGTGGTACTTACAATACACTTCAACAAACGTATACAAGTAACCTTGCTACGGGCGTGCGAATATAAGAAAAACCAACAGAGGTGTACACCAGTATTGGAATCTTGCGGAGTTTCGGGATGCGGCTCATCAATCCGGATGGTTCGAGAAAAAAATTGTAAAGTATAGCATGATACTCTTTTCTTCAATTACCGTTTCTTTTAAATTTAAATCTTTAAATTTTTAGTTTGAAATTTTTTTTTTTCTTAACGTACTTTTTATTTGATATCAAAAAAAATTCATTTTTTTGATTTATTTTTGTTCGGATAATAATCTTCCAATGAAGATTTTTTCTTTCGTGTGTATGCTCTCCGATATAAACCATATGACATTTGCTCTGGCCTGTCGGTAAATATAATATGTGCTAAAGTGTTGTGCGTTTCGGGAGGATAATGGGATGAGGTGCTATGTGATTACAAGGTTCTATATGTTTTTCGGATTTTTTCTTCTGTTATTAGGATTGTAATTTGGGAATTTTAAGCACACGTTAAGTTTTTTTTATTTTTTGTAACATGGCTGCTGGTTAGCGGTGGATAGCGGGACCCCCAGTCCGACTACGAGCTATCAGAAGTGTGCGACCACCGTAACAGCCTTGAGGCCAAGCCATGAGGTTACAAATGGCGCCGAAACAGGGACCGTAAGGGTCTTATTATTTAACATGTTTTAATTTTAACAGTTATATTTTGTGATTATGTAAGCAGGTGGCCCTAAAAAGGCATCCAGGTAGCTTCACTACCCAGCTATAACAGGTAGATCATATAAACCGCTTAATATAAACGCGGTTGATCTATCTCTTTTTGTACTTTGCCCTTCAGGTTTTCAACAAGCACATTTTAGTGACTTGTCAAATAAACAGTTTTTTTTCCTACTTGACCATTTCTTGATTTTAATTGCGGTTCTCTTAATAAACCTCACAAATTTTAGGAATTGTTAATCGACGTGATTGATGGTTTTTGTATTGATTTAACTGATCTTTCATGAATTGAATACCTTGTATTACAATATGAAAATTCCTCATGAAGATTGATCGTAGCCTCAAAATTTTTCTTTCAAATAGTTTTATACAAATTTTTTACCGGGTCCGTATTATTTTTCTGCTGTTAATAAACAAACTGTTAGTGATCGATAAAGATTTTTAATTCTGAGGTCGATTGATGGTTCGGAGAGTCCGAATTCTTCGTCTCAATTAAAGAATCTTTCTTCAATAACAGCTTGTTCAATAGCCTGGGTTTCAATAGTTTTTTTTCAAGAAATGTTAAGTATGACGTCATTATTAAAGTAGTTTTTTTTGCCAATAATTTTTTTTTCTATTCTTCATTTTGATTCCAAATTAAATTTCAAAACAATCATCAATTATTGATTTTCACATCGGGTTCACAATCGATTGTTCATGATTTGAATTCCTTGTGTTCCAGTGAAGTGAAAATTACTTTGGAAAATTAAACATAGAGTCATATCAATTTTATTTTTGCTCTCATAATTAACTTCAATTTAATAATTAATTCATTTTTTTATTATTATTATTACCACTACAAATAACTTATCAATGATCGATAAATTTGAATATTGAGACCGATTGATGGTTCGGAGAGTCCGAATTCTTCGTCTCAAACAATTTCACACCTCGTTAATAATTTATCAATATCCAATTTATCATCTTGTATTGGAATCAGATGGAGTAATTAATTTCAATAAATAGTAGTCAGTTTAGATATATAGAACTGCAATCGAATCATTTAGTTGTTTACTATATTTAAACAATTTTATCACAACAGCAGCTTAAGACAAGAAAAATAGCACTTTAGTGTCATTTATCCCTCCCGCTTTAATGTTCTGAATCAATTATATTATTTGTTCGAATATATTTATTTTGATTATATTATATATTTATAATTATTTTTTTTATATATTTTTATATACATATATATATTATTTTCCTAAATTAAATAACAAGTATCGTTACCAGTATTAGCTAACCTTCTGATCAATTTTGGGAATCAGGCGATTGATGTTTCTCAATTGCTACAATTTATTGCGAAACAATTTAAATAATAATAATATTTTTTTTAGTATTATTTGTACAATTATAACATTTCTGTTTTTCTTAATTATATGCATATGTTGAAAGGTCTTTCCAATTAATATATTATCCTATTCTCTAACTTTACCCGACTTATCACTAAGTAACTTGAAATTTCCATATCCCACTGCCGTTAACACGTTTTTTTGTAATAAACCTTTTGATACTAAGGTAATTTAATCGTTTCTCTTACACAATAATTTCGCGTATTTATTTATATATCGTTTTTGACGTGTGAAGTGTTTCTTAAGTTTCTGAGTTAATTAAATTGTGAAAGCAACAAGTACAATGGAGTCTAAATTATTACTTGAAAGTTTAAATCCGGACGAGTTAGAGGTGGAATACCAAGTACGTGAATTAGCAAGCGCCTCAGTTGGAGTCGAGAAAAAATTCCTTGAGGTAGTTCAAAAGGAGTATCAAAATGCGAATTTAAAACCGAAAAAGTCGCATATTAAGGATGAACCTGAGAAGGAGTTAAATGCCATTAGTCAGCAAACTGCGGTAATAGATAACGTGTTGGATCAACTAGAAAATAGCCCAGTAATTGAGAAAAGAAAGATGCTTTTCCGATTATATAATTCGTTTCCCGATTTAACTGGTAGTGGGGTAATAATAAATTCATTAGATAGGCACCGATTACCGATTCATCAGCCGAGATATTAAGAGAGTTGGAAAGATCAGCGACACATTGAAAATGGATCAGAAGAAACAAAAACCGGATATTTCTAAGATCACTGAAAAGAATGACTCTGAACAAGATTACAGACGCACCGAGACCGAGGCGGAGAAATCTGAGGTAGAACTGGAGGAGAGACTACAGAAAAGGTTTTCCAAACAGATTGATGAGTTGTCTAAAAAACTAATGGATAAACTTGTATCATTCTCAAAGCAAGAAAGCGAAAAACAGTCACGGAAAAAGCGTTCTAAGGTATCAACACATCGGCATAAAACATCGGAATCGGGAAGTGGATCTGAAACTAGTTCAGAAATATCTCATCAATATCGGAACAAGTCACGATTATTTAATTCGAGTTACAGACGACGCGCGGATCCATCTAAATGGAAATTATCCTTTTCTGGTCGAGAAAATAAGCGGGACGAAAACGTACAAAATTTCGTTATGCGATTAGAGGAATATGCAATGCAAGATGACGTACCAAAACCCGAGCTGGTAACTTTAATGCGAAACTTCGTTACAGACAAAGTGGACAAGTGGTACTACAATTTTATTAGAAAGAACAAATACGCCACTTGGAAAGATATGAAGGATTCGCTAATAGATCGGCTTAGTAGTATCGAAGAGGACCGCGAAACCAGGAAGTACATAAGATGTCGTACTCAAGCTCCGAAAAAAACATTCAACGATTTTCTAACGGAAATTGAGAGTGCAAATTACCGCTTAATAAATCCGCTTCCAGACGACGAAATATTAGAACTTCTTCTAGATAACATGAATCCTGCATTGAAGAGCGCAACTCATCACATGAAGATTAACAATATCGCGTCATTGAGGAAAATATTATATTTAATATTTAATAATATTTAATATTTTAATATTTATATTATATTTAAAAAAAAAAAAAAAAAAAAAAAAAAAAAAAAAAAAAAAAAAAAAAAAAAAAAAAAAATATGCGACAACTTCGAAAAATTATGGAACACATCCGGATTTGATCCCAGACGTCTCATCGAAACGCGAGTAAAGCGAACCCCTGCAATAGCCCAACTATCGGATCGACAGGAGTCTTCATCCAGTGTGCCAAAGTTTCAAAATATAAAATACGAATATGAAACGGACGAAGATGTGGACCATAAGGAGGAACGTTCATCGGACGTCAGTGCAATCAACCGGGTACAGTTCGTCGTATGCTGGAATTGTAAGGACTTGGGTCACAAATATACAACTTGCAAAATGGAGAAAACGCATAGCTTTTGTGAAGGTTGTGGCTTGGCGAATATGAACATAACGGATTGTCTGAGGTGTCAGAAGAAAAAGCAATTTCACGGAAATTCGAGGCCGAGCGCGATCAATCCTGAGGAATCACGTTCGGGGAAAAATGGGAGCCCCAGACCAATAATGAAGCTAAATCCAAACAAATTATAGATTCTTCGAATTCAACAATGATTTCACCACCTCATCGTAATGATTTCGTATCAGATTTACTTAATAATCGAATAAAACGTGTAAGAAGTTATTGGAAAAAAATACAATCTTTTAATTGTTTATGCAATATCTCCACTATTACGGAATTTATGCCTAATGACCCTCGACCTTACGCAAAAATTTCAATTCTCGGTCACATAAAATTTGGATTGCTAGATAGCGGGGCCAGCGTAAGCATTTTAGGTAAAGGCAGTGAAGAGTTTTTAAGATCGTTGGCAGTATCGGTTAAGAAATTGAATACTTACATTCAAACAGCAGATGGAACATCAAATGTAGTGATCGGACACGTACATCTACCAGTGTCATATATGGGTAAGACCGAAAACCTTAAATTTTGCATAGTACCAACACTCCAGGCAGAAATATATTTAGGAGCAGATTTCTGAAGGAAATTTAACGTAGCACCAGACGTCATCAGTGAAGTGATTTTTCAGAGCAGCACCACGACAAAGAGCGAGAATCGCCATGAGTTAAGCCCTAATCATGAAGAACAGCTTCAGGAAATCATAAACAGTTTTCCTTCATTCGGAAAGACAGGACTGGGAAGGACGAACCTTGTAACACACCATATAGATGTTGGAAATTGTGCACCCATAAAACAAAGACACTACCCAGTATCTCCAGTAAAGCAAGAGTTAATATATCTGGAATTAGACCGAATGATTTCCCTTGGCGTGATAGAGGAGAGCACCAGTGCATGGAGTTTCCCAGTGGTGTTGGTAATCAATGCAAACGGTAAATCTAGACTATGTTTAGACTCACGGAAAATTAACGCAATTACCAAGAAAGATGCTTACCCGCTGCCAATCATCGATGGTCTACTTTGAAGGCTTCAGGAAACAAAATACATCAGCAGCATCGACCTAAAGGATGCATTTTGGCAGATACCTCTCTCCGAGAGCGCGAAAGAGATTACGGCTTTTACAGTTCCAGGCCGTCCTCTCTATCAGTTCTGCGTCATGCCGTTTGGGTTGTGTAACGCACCCCAAACCATGTGCAGACTGATGGATCGAGTCATACCACATGTGGTTAGAGATAGAGTTTTCGTCTATTTAAACGACCTCTTAGTCATTTCAGCCAGTATCGACGAGCACCTGGAAACCTTAAAAGCCGTGTCACATTTTTTGTCCAAAGCAGGGTTGACGATAAATGTAGAAAAAAAGTCATTTCGTGCTCAAGGAGACGAGGTATCTAGGGTTTCTGATTGGCGAACGTAGTTTAAGGACCGACCCATCGAAAATTGATGCGATTACATCTTTTCCAGCTCCAAAATCGGTCAAACAAACTCGGAGACTCTTAGGGATGGCCGGTTGGTACCGCCGATTTGTCTGCAACTATGCCGAAGTAACAGCGCCAATCACCAATTTACTCAAAAAAGGAGTGAAATTTCAATGGACCGACGAAGCAGATGCTGCTTTCACCAAACTTAAATGCTTACTCTCCAACGCACCGGTATTGCATAACCCTTATTTTTCGAAAACCTTTTATATTCGCTGTGACGCTAGCACACAAGGAATCGGAAGTGTCCTTTTTCAGATGGACAGCGACCAAAATGAAACACCGATAGCCTTCATGTCGCAAAAATTAAACGCTACCCAGCGTAACTATACTGTCACCGAGCTGGAGTGCCTGGCAGCCATAGTAAGTGTAAAAAAATTTCGTCCGTATATAGAAGGTTACAGGTTTACAATCATTACCGACCACACCAGCCTGCAATGGCTCATGTCCCACAAAAAGTTAAGCGGCAGACTAGCAAGATGGAGTCTGAAGATGCAGGGCTTCAATTTCCAGATAATACATCAAAAGGGAAGGGAAAACATTGTCCCAGACGCATTGTCAAGAATATATTGTGATACAATTATGGAGATCAACCAAGATTTAAAACTACATGGTGACATTGTATTTGATAGTAATGTTGTCCAGTACCAAACGTATATGGACCTTTTGTCTAAAATACAACAAGATCCCCAAACTTATCCGAATCTACGAATTCTACGGCATCAGATTTTTAGGATCATTAGGATGTTTGCCTTTATAGGCAAACAAACATATCAAAATTTTAAACTTTTAATTGAACATTATCATTACATACACAGGTATATACTATATATACTTAATTAAATTTACAAAAACGAACTTTTTAAGTAAATTTTTATTTTTAATTTATTTTGGTCACAATATTATTGTCGATTTTCGACCTTTCTTGTTTGACGTCTCCAACTAACTTGCTCTTCAACCTGCAAAACGATTTTTTATTACGGCTCGGTTGTCATAGAAGATCGCGTTTCAATTATTTTCCCCTTTTCCAATATCGTCACCTGTACTAATTAGTACAATTTTGACCAGCTGATCAATTTCGGAATTGTAATGCAACACAGGGTAGGTAAGAAGGAAACACAATTGCGTATATGTTCAAAAGTCGGTAAGTATGAATAAAAATGGTTAAGTATGGAAATTTAGGTAAGTAAATATATAAAATTGACATGAATTATTTGAACCAAAAAAAATAAACAGCAAGGAATTCAGGTAGGTTTAATAGGTAGGTTTATTTAATAACAACTGCCAGTGGTAATATTGTAAGATGATAAATTTAGGAAGTTCGTTACAACGTCCATATCGTTACACAATAAAGAAATTCCATGCCTATGTCGATGGCCTACCCTTTATAGTGATCACTGACCATGCAAGTTTGACCTGGCTTATGTCTTCAAAAGAAGTTACAGGTCGACTTGCTAGGTGGAGTCTAAAGTTACAAGGGTATGACTTCGACATAGAGTACCGGAAAGGATCACTAAACGCTGTACCAGACGCCCTGTCATGCGTAAACATGGATGCCTTAGATGTCAATCCCGCCCACATCAATCTCAATTCTCCAGCGTTTGCATCACCCAATTATTTTGAAATGGTGAAAATGATCGAAAATTGTGCCAAAACCACAAATGTGCGAGTGCAGGACGGGAAAGCCTACTTAAACATCAAGCCTCATTTACCTATGACAGCTAATGGCGATTTGACGCCGTGGAAACTAATTGTTCCGGAAACCTTACAAGCTCTATTGGTTCAGTCAGCGCACTTGTGCTCCTTCTAGCGCACATTTAGGTATCCATAAAACCACAGAGACGTTGCGGAGATATTACTATTAGCCTAAACTTACGTTTGATGTTCGAAATTTTATTAACCAATGTGATTTGTGCAAACGAAACAAATCTATGAACTCTGCAAGTCGTCCTAGTCTTAGTCCTTTGTCTGTAACATATCGACCATGGAAAAGGATTTACCTTGACTTCCTGGGGCCTTATCCGCGGACTCGCGAAAGTAACACTTCGATTTTGATTGCAATGGACCACTTTTCAAAAACTTAACCTGTCCATCAAGCTACATCAGAAGTCGTCGCTAAGTTCTTGGAACTCCAGATATTTTTAACGTTTGGGGTTCCTGAAGTAAGTCTGACTGACAACGGTCGACAGTTCGAATCACAAATTGTAAAAGATGTTTGCGAATAATACGGCGTTAAGCATATTTTTACTCCAAAATACTCCCCGCAAAGCAACACCTCAGAGCGCGTAAATCGAACGCTGTTAACTGCTATTCGAGTTTTATAAACGAAGATCACAAACTATGGGTCAAAAACCTTCCCGCGATAACGCACGCACTTCGAAACTGTGTACACGACATTACTGAATTTTCGCCCTATACTATATCGTATTTGGGCAGCATGCTATACTCCATGGGTCGACCTACAAAATCTTAGAACATGGTTATTCTTTAATGGGAAATAACTTTTACTTAAATAACCGATCTGATCTGATGCCTTCCAAAAGGTTCACGAGTTGGTGAAAAAACGGTTGGAAGAAGCCTCTAGAAAATTATTAGGTTCATCTACCCATCTCACGCCTAGACAGACGATATTCCATTTTGGTCAGAATGTGTACGTCAGGAATTTTACGCAGAGCAAAGCCTCATAGCAATATGCTGCCAAACTTGCACCAAAATATATTCCCGGTAAAATTGTCCGACCACTTGGTAGAGTCGCCTATGAGGTTTGCGACCATCCGGGTAAATCGTTAGTGATTTACCACCTCAAAGATATCAAAACCTAACTTCGCTGAAATTGAAAACTAAATGGCCCGGCTTTGAGACTCATCTCTGGGGAAGGTCGTCCCCACGATCTGTTACGTTCAACGCACCTTTGCTCACATTATTCACCGCATTTCTAACCGTCTTTTCGGCATGCGGCTGCGTTGGTACGCAACAGTAATGTTTCATACGGCAATACTTTTACGTTGGGCAAACCACAATTTTTTGTTTTCTGTTAAGGTAGAGGGGATAAATTGTAGATATAAAATGGCGAAATTTGAGCTGCTAAAGAAGAAAAATTGTTTGTTGTTTAGATGAGACAGTCAGTTAGTTATAGTGGTTATATTATGATCTGATTGATAATAGTGATTTGAGTGAGAGAAAGCTAAAATAACAAAAATTATTATAATTAATTGGTGCACATTTTTGATTAGAATCGTTCATGCAAAATGTTGATACGAAAAAGTGTTTTCAAAAATCAAAATCATAAGAAAAAATCTCTCAACTCGAAAAAAAAAAATTAAATCATAAAGTATAGAACTCAATTAATGTATAATTAATAACACATGTTTAGTGAGAATCTATTATAATAATATTAATAAATATCAGGATTATTATACTTAGATGTAGTGACATTGTACAAATTTTATGAATTTAAAATGGTGGACATTATGCCTAGAAAGTGACGGTGTAACTTTGTAAAAAATAATTTCAAGTTCTTAATTTAAAAAATCATGGACATTAGTGAATGAAACAGTATGGTTAAAATTATGACCTGGTGTTAATAAGTTAAACATTAAAAAAAGAACTGTTTAGTGGCAACCTGGGTGATTTCAATAATATGAACCAATAAAATAATAAAATCTATAAGGAAATCTTAATTTACCGTTAAAAAAAAAATACTACTTAGTTAAATAAATTTTTAATTAATAATAATTACAAATAAAATACTATAATAATAACTAATAATAATAATTGTGAAGTTGTACCCTGCTTGGATACGAAAATGCGCTAAAACACGCCACCCTACGAATGCTTGAAACAAACGAATTTTTACAAATTATGTTTCTAAAATCAAAAGTTAATTGTACAAAAAAATATATTATGCATTGCGTTAGTGCGTTTCACTCCGGCTGATGATTTGTAGGAGTAAATGGATACATTATAAACCTCAACATTTTCAACAATCAACTTCACGATGGATACTTCAATCAACAAACCATCAAGTATGTTTTTTTTATTTGTATTTTTTTATATTTCGATTTCGCACAATTTGTTTTATTAATAATTTTCCATTTTTTTTATTTATTCAAAATTAATAACTCACATTTAATTAGTTTGTACTTAACAATTTAAAAGTAATTTGTACTTAACAATGAAAAAGGAAATGTATATATATTTATATTTAGTTTTATACTTATCATATTCTTGAAGCATATTCTTGAAATCTGTAGAAATTTCCCCAATCGGAATACAATTTGCTTTGCAATTCTCTATATTCTGTGGCAATAAGGCAAACCGTAATAACTCGTGTTATTACGGAAACGAGTTTCCATCAGTAATGTATTCGTTAGGCCCATTTTGGCTCAAATACATTTTATGATTTGCACATAGTACCAGTTAGCTTGTGAGCATGAAGTTTCTGGCAACTTTCTGGCAAACCTTATAAATCCTATTAAACTTCTAACAAACGTTATAAATGTAAATAAATCCTGACAAATGCAAATTGACTCATGATGCAATCTAATATTAAAATTTAATTTACAAAAGTTCTTTAGACCATATTCTGAGTTGAAGCGCAAATAAAAATAATCTAATTAATCGAAACTACCAAAAATTAATTTAATATCAATATCGTGTAAAAAGTTATAACGTTAAGAATAAATAATGCCATTTAGGAAAGTGTACCCAAACAGCCACCATATACAAATTAACCAGAAGGGTCTAGGCAAACAAAAACCCACTTTAGGATTTAGAAATATAGAGAAGGAAAGCGGCCACGTGGCTTTGAAAAAGTCAGATATTGCTTAAAAGATATTGCGTCACTAACAGCTTATCAATTACCGTGTAGTAAGGTTTTTCCGGTTTTAATGACATTGGTTGATAGCTTTGGAATAAACTCGATTTAATTATCTATTTTTTGCTATGCTTAAGTTGCTTCGCAGCGTCAAGGCTGTGATAATAAAGTGGTTAGGGTAATCCCATGATAGTTTTCGAATTGGTTTGTTACAAACTATGTATTTGTTGATTAAGTATCGTCCCCAGCTGACACTAACCAGAAGTAAATGTTAAATATTTGGTTTATTTATGGCGTGAAAAATGTAATGCAAAACTTACATTGACTGTCTTGTAGGCTAAAATACTCGTCACAGCTAAAGTGAAATTTTCTTTCACATAAATTGCATATATTGAAATAGTCGTCTGCTAAAGTTTCAATAATTTGGTACGAAACGCTGTAAACAATTTTCTCTAACAGTTAAAGATTTTTGAATAATTAGTTGTTGCAAGCTATATCTGTATTTTTGCAAGGCATTTATATTCGTCATTGTTGCATAATATATGTATAATTCTTCTGTACGAGTGTATGTGACTGAACTCCTCCTAAACGGCTAGACCGATTTTAAAGAAATTGTGTGTGTGTGTGTGTGTGTGTGTATGTGTGTGTGTTTGAGTGAATTCCTGGATGATTTAGATTTACAATTGGACCCGGTAGGTGGCACTGCGATCAGGTTCTAAGGTTTTTGGCTAAATTTCACTACCCACCCACCACCACCCCCAAATATTTTATAAAATGGAAAAAATTCATAAGTTCAAGAATAATTGACCGTTAAAACCTTCTGAGAAGTTCATGAATAATAAAACTTCTGTGAATAATTCATATAGTAATTATGTTTGTGTATCATAGGTGGCGCTGACGCCAAGTTCTGTTGTATTTGACGTACGCATCAATACATGCGCAAGCCACTTGCGTTGTAGCTTAGCGTTGTTCTGCCAGTCATATCAATTACGAGTGTCAAATGATTGAACGGTTGACATTGACCACCGCTGAGCGGTTCCGTATTCACCGTTGCTGTAAAACGATAAAGCACACATAAAGGTTGAGTTCTGCAGTTCGACGAGGTCCAGCAAATATATTTGAATATGTTCATAACGGCTTATCGCAGCTGTATTTGCTGTTTAAAATTTAAATGATAACGACTCGAAATAACACGGTATCAAATGAGCCGATTCATTAGCAGGTATGAAGTCTTTTTTACGCATTTTGAGTTTTCCCATAAACGACATAAACCCTGCTGTTATACATTTGGGCGTGCACCTTGAAAATGGGCAGCGTATTTATTTTGCTGAAGAGACTGCTCTACAACAAGAATTAACTGCCCCAAAAAACACACTAACTGAGTTTTTTGAACTATGCAACCGTCCAGGTATTTTCGGTCTATTCGTAAAGACATTAATGTATACTGATGTGTAACGATTTTTCATGTGGAAAAATGTGAGCCCCACCCACGAGATCGTAGCGTTCCAGTCAAAGGATACGACGGCATATTCATGGAAAATACATTAGGCCGATTATACACAGTCCATTCGAAGCAACGAGAATGCTTCTTTTCGCGTTTGTGGTTGCTTAACGTTGTTGGACCGGTTTTCATCGAATACTTGCGAACAGTCCATGTTATTACTGTAGAACACGTACCACAATGCGTGTCACTAATTACATTTGCTGAAAGATGACAACCTTTGAGATCTCACACTTGCAGATGCACTACTGAATTCCTCTCCTCATCAAATTCGCTAATTATTCGTCATATTGTTGACAACAACTTTCCCGTCGCAAGCTTCTACTTTCTACAAATATAAAGATTCAATGAGCAACGACACTTTGCATCGCATTCGGATCACTGATCAAGATCCCAATATGGATTTTTTGCCGGAAATATACAACGAAGCGTTAATAAAGATTAAGGATATTTGCATTCTCATTTCGAATATGCCACTCATTCATATCGGCACACTTTTGTCTAAACTTAACTTATTTTTTGACTTTGTTTTGGGCAACAACAGATCACACAATGACGAAACGAACGAATTAATTGAAATGTCAAACCCAATGTCAAATGTCTCTTAGTATATAGTTAATCGAAAAATTCGAATATCGAGAAAACGTTAACTGAACCCGCTAATAGCAGGCAAGCCAACGTTCGTATATTTTTTATACCTATATGTGGCATAGATCCTTATGGTTAATTTATATATGGTGGCTGTTTGTGTAAACTTTCCTAAATGGTAATTAACAAGCTGTTAGTGACGTCATTTTAAGCAATATCTGACTTTTTCGAAGCCACGTGGCCGCTCCCCTTCTCTATATTTCCAAAACCTAAAGTGGGTTTTTGTTTGCCTAGACCCTTCTGGCTAATTTGTATATGGTGGCTGTTTGGGTACACTTTCCTAAATGGCATTATTTATTCTTTGTTTAATGACATAATCAGTCATCATATTTTTACCTTAACGTTATAACTTTTTACACGATATTGATATTAAATTAATTTTTGGTAGTTTCGATAATTAGATTATTTTTATTTGCAATTCAACTCAGAATATGGTCTAAAGAACTTCTGTAAATTAAATTTTAATATTAGATTGCATCATGAGTCAATTTGCATTTGTCAGGATTTATTTACATTTATAACGTTTGTTAGAAGTTTAATAGGATTTATAAGGTTTGCTAGAAAGTTGCTAGAAAGTTGCCAGAAACTTCATGCTCGTCTGTTATTGTGTTTTTCATAACAACAATGAACATTATTTAAAAACAATGCTAAGTGGAATAGCATAACTTATTAGCGAATTTTTATTTGAATGCATTAATATTGTTACGGTGACACCTAGATTAGAATAGAATAAGTTAATTTCATTAATAGTTCAATTACATTTATGATTTGGTTCAACATTTAGGCGTCATTTCTATACTAACATATTTGCTCGATGCGCATTTAGGATTATTCAAGAAACTAATATTTTGGTATATAAGGGCGCGCGTTGACGTGGAATGCTGAGTCTTATTTTAAACGTGATACAGTGAAGGTTAAATAAAAAGATTATTAAAGTGATAATTAAAAAGTGTGTTATAAGTGTAATAATTAATTGTTAATTTTGTGTTGTATAATAAATTGTGTTGTGTAAATAAATTGTGTGAGTTAAAAATTTGAAGCAGTGTATTTATTCACAATCCAGTGATTCGAACCTTGATTGACAAGGCAAAATCGTAACAATATGATGAATAATTTGTCAACATTCGTTCGAGTCGGACGTGTTTTTTTTTATTTTTAATTTGAATTTAAATTCTACAATTTTTCCTTTGTTTTTGTATTTTTTGTATTTGTGCAATAAACAATTTTCAAATAATAACAATATCGTGCTGTTAGACTAATTTTGTAATGGTGTTAATATACAATAAATTGTATGTAATATTACCGTGCTGTTTTGACTCATTATAAATACTTAGTTTATTGTATGACCCTGTTATAATTGTTAAGTTAATAAGTCGTGTGCGCAATTATTTGGAACATTTTATATTGCTGACTTAAGTATTTTCGGCGTGCTTTTTAACAAATGAAATAAAAAAAAAGTCAATCGAAAATAAGTGTATAGAATGCGGTATGAAGTCATTATTGCTGTTAAATCAGTAATTCCGTGCCAAAATGTTGATGTCACTCATTCTTCCATGGAACTACTCTGTGTAAAATTAAATTTACATAAAGTTAACTTATCCATTGTTAGCGTTTACATTCCGCCTAATTCTACGTCGGACAAATACTTTCGATTTTGTGAAATCATCGACGAGCTTACAAGGCAAGGTGAGCCAACTGACATTTTTCTCATCCCTGGCGGCTTTAATTTGCCACACATATCCTGGAGTCTTGATCCAGATCTTAACATCAACATCCCTTTTAAAGTAACATCCGAATCCGAAATCTACTTCATTGATTCCATTCTCAATTTAAACCTCAATCAGATTAACCAATATCCTAACATACATAATAGATACCTTGACCTTATCCTGTCTAATGCTCTTAACATGTTCGACGTGAATGAGTCGTTGGTCTTGGTACCATTCGTCACGAATGATGATCACCATAAAACGATGGAAATTTCATTTAATTCGTTGGAAGCATCTCCCTGTGTACCGCCAGTAGAACCGGAAACCTTTAATTTTAAAAGGGCCAACCAAATTGATTTAAGAAGATCCCTAAGCGACATCAAATGGGATATGGAACTATCTTCAAAGGATGTGAACAGAAATGTGGAGAAGTTGTACTGCTTAATTCTTCGTGCTATTGAGACTCACGTCCCGCTTTCAAGAGCTTCCACAAAGCGTTACCCATCGTGGTATGATTCTTCACTAATTAACTTGAAGAATAAAAAGGACAAAGCGTACAAACGTATGAAAATTAACAATTCGGAGAATGATAGAAGACTGTTTCTTGACATTAATGGTATATATGAAGAATACTTTCAAGCAAAATATTCAAATTACTTAACGAATATACAGAATAGCATTAAAAGTGACCCAAAATATTTCTGGAATTTTATTAACACCAAACGAAATACTAAAGGTTATCCAGCATCCATGTACTACCAAGAAAAGCAGTCAACTGACAACCAATGCATTGCAAACATGTTTTCTGAGTTTTTTCAAAGTGTCTATCAAGAAAATCTAATCTAGACATAAACATTGAAAACATATCCAGCAATGATATATTACAAGCACTTCATTCATTTAGTGATGGTTGTGGACCTGATAAAATACCATCCGCTGTTCTAAAGATGTTCGGAAACGAACTGGTCGAACCACTGTGCCTACTCTTCAATCAGTCTTCATACAAAGTGGCGTATTCCAAACACAATGGAAAATAACTAAAATAGCACCTATATTTAAAGCAGGTAAAAGAGCCGACGTTTCATGTTACCGTGAAATATCATCATTGTCTGCAATACCTAAGCTCTTTGAAATGATCATCTGCAAATCTCTTAAATCAATAGTACCAAAACGCATTTCAGTATCACAGCACGGTTTTCTCCCTGGCAGATCGACTACAACAAATCTGGTTCAGTTTACTAGTTTAAAACTCTGAAAACCCTACAGCAATCAACTCAAATGGATACAATTTACACTGACTTTAGCAAAGCTTTTGATTCAGTCTGTCACCTGAAAGCAATACAAAGCTTATCGAACTTTGGATTCTCAAGCGCATTTGTGAAGTGGATATGGTCGTATTTAAGTAACAGAGAGCAATATATCAAAATAGGCAGTGTTAAATCAAGACCAATAATAGCACACTCTGGAGTTCCGCAATGCTCCCATCTAGGACCTTGGATTTTTATAATCTTTATTGACGGCATCACTGGTGTGATCCATAATTCCGATAAGATCATGGAAGATGTGAAATTATTACAGGACGATTTAAGCAGAGTAAGTAGCTGGTGCACACTTCATGAACTGCGATTAAACACAAATAAGTGCAAGGTTATAACATTTCACCGGAAGAAGGAGCCTTTACATCACGAGTACCAAATCAATGGGTCACCTCTAGCTAGAATAAGTGAAATTCGCGATTTAGGTGTTACATTTGTGGGAAATGTGTCATTCAACAAACACATAGACATAATAATCGCGAGGGCAAACTCTATGTTGGGATTTATCAAAAGATGGACATATGAGTTCACAGACATAAGGTGCTTATTCGACTTATATTTTGCACATGTCCGATCTCATTTGGAATTTGCGGTTCCAGTCTGGTCACCTTACCATCAAATACACATCAATCGTATTGAAAGCGTACAAAGAAAATTTTTGTTGTACGTTGCTGAGAAAGACGGTTGGTGTTATGACCATAATCTGCCATACTACCAAAATATTCTTCGCTTACCTTCTTATATTGAAAATATATTATACTTATCAAATCACCAACCTTGGATAACAGAAGAAATCAACTTGGTGCCTCGATGTTAGGTAATGTTCTTCTTGGCTACATTGACTTGCCAAACATTTTGGCTGACATCGGTTTGCATGTCCCGACAAGAACTACTCGGCAGAGTATTTTGATTAAATTAGACAAGCACCGTACGATCTATGGTGAAAATGAACCAATTAACCGAATGGCCAAACAATTAAACCAAACAATTAGCATCAAGTTCGACTTTGGGTTATCCAAAATTACTTTAAAACGGATTTTAAAATTATTTTATAATTAACCTTTTTTGTTAAATCATTTTTATTTTTATTATATATTATTAGAATCTTATATGTTTATTATATATTTTACATATTATGTAATATTGTTCGTGTATGTATTTGAGTAAAATCATAAGTATTAGATTTTGTACTAAATAAAAAAATAAAAAAAATAAATGATGCACATTTTAATGTAACTCAGTAGTGAAAAGGTTAAAGAATTTTTCCACGAGAAACGGTCAACGCAGCAGATTTGATGAACATTATAATCATGCATGTGAAGTTTATCCTAATTTTCTACTAGATTAAAACAAATGGCGTTTAGTACTATATATTAAGAAAAACTTCACACGCTTATATAGAGATGTGAAGTTTATACTAAATAAATAAATAGCATAAAAAGTGAGAATGTATTAGTGAATTATAAACATTTAGGCGATTAAAAAAAATTGAAATTATGTACGATAATATATGCGAACAACCGAGTATTTGTATGATTTGATTGTATAGCCGGATTCAATAGTTCTAAAAAAAAATAGAAATACAACAAATTTGGCTGGGATTAGATATGCTCTCGCTCACTAAAACTTAAAGAAGAAAAAAAAATATAGAGTTCGATATTTTTCTAAACGGTTTCCCAATAACTAGTATTAGTAAAGCAAATATCCGTTCACTCAGCCGAATAATGAACTTCTAATAAAATCTACATCCTCAGATTGGGCCTCGATCGCATCTACCCATTAATCTTCTTCATTAACTCAACTTTAGCGTAATACTAAACACATCTCCAGGTTTTGACCATTGGTTTCCTTGATAGCAAAATCAGGTGATGGTAATATCTATTCACTCAAGCCGAATCATGAAGTTCTAATAACATCTACATTGTACACCCTCAAATTGGGCCTTGATTGCATCTACCCCTAATTCTGTTCATTTACTCAACTTTAGCGTGATACTAAACACATTTTCAGGTTTTAACATCGGTTTCCTTGACAGCAAAATTAGGTGACGGTAACATCTGTTCACTCAGGCCGAATCGTGAAGTTCTAATAAAATCTACACGCTCAAATTGGGCCTCGATCACATCTACCCCGTAATTTTCTTCTTTTACTCAACTTTAGCGAAATACTAAACACATTTCCAGGTTTTGACCTTCGGTTTCCTTGATAGCAAAAATAGGTAATGGTAATATCTTATTCAATAATCCCATTTTCATTCAACATACCCAATCCCATCTTATTCGGTTAAGAAACTACCGAGTTCCGTCCCACATGGCCATATTCCAGAACTTCTTCCAAAAATCATTCAATAATCTTATTTCCACCCAAAATACCCAATCCCATCATAATCGGTTAAGAAACTACTGAGTTCCTTCCACATGGCCATATTCCAGAACTTCTTCCAAAAATCATTCAAAAATCCCATTTTCATCCAACATACCGAATCCCATCATAATCGGTTAAGAAACTACCGAGTTCCGTCCCACATGGCCATATTTCAGAACTTCTTCCAAAAATCATCAAAGGCTGCCGGCCAATAGTTGGGTAAAAGTCAATTTTAAGTAAATTTTTCGATAAATTCATTTATTTTTCAAAAACTCTATGGCAAACTGATCGAAAAATGTTTTTTAAATTCGATTTTTACCATAGTAAACAATTTACCCGACTTTTGGTCCGCAGCCAAAGAATCCCACTTATTTTGATATACACCACCAAATATAACACCACGCATAAAACTGTTCTACGATAAATTGTCCGACGATAAATTGTGTCCCACGGTCAATTATATCTACGACAAACTGTTCTACGGTTAAACGTTCACGTTAAATTGAAACACGATAAATTGTTTACGATAAAGAGACCGTCACCCAAAATAATTACGCAAAAGCAAAACCAAAAAACAGAAGAGAGAATATTAATACTTCGAGAAAAGGAGTGTGTGTTTATTAAAAAGTGTAACTAACGAACAGTGTTTATTAAAGGTGAATAATTTTGTGTAGCTTACAGTGATTAACAAACTAAATTTTTATAATTAATAAGGAATCTAGTGTAAATACAAGTTATAAGGTGTGTCTAAATGTGATTTAAATGTTTTAGTGTTTTACTTGTGATCCTTGTAGTATATTGTGTGATTCTTCGTGTAAACCTTTGGTAATATATTCGTGTAATTCATTTAGGATAGTTTGCAGATTTAAATCATAATCTTTTAATTTTTTTAATTATTATTTAATTTGGTTTTTATTTTTTGGAGAGTTTTAATTTATCTTATTCAAAATGTCTCATGCTAAAACGGTCAAAGTAATTAAAAGATATAGGACTCGAGAGAGTAAAGAAAAACCGAATGAGAGTACTTTGAAAGAGGCAATCAAAGAAATTTTCGGCAGTGATGTTACGGCTATAAAAATTCCCCGTTGTAGGTCTCAAATATTTTGTCTCAAATCTGTTCAAAATTACGAGTTTGCAATTCTCACGGAAACAGACAAAAAATATATTCATTGTGGCATAGAAAAAATAAAAACAATTACTGTGCAATCGAAATCGCAGGTATTGAAAAAAGCTGTGCTACACCTTTTAATAATTTTAAAGATCACGAGCTATCAAAAAACACAAGCTTTAATTCCAATTTTGATTGTAATTTAGAAGAAGATTTTAATTTTGGAAAAATTGAAATCGATCGACCATTACATAAAGTAAATATTGTGCAAAATTACGAGATTGAACATTTACCCATAGAAATTGAAGAGCATGTTTCAAATAAATGGTTCTCACGAGGAACATTTCAACTTAATATTTTAAACATTAACGTATTAAGAAATACGAGAATCGCTTAAAGAATCTCTAATCGCAGCCAAAATTTCGTGCGTTTTGCCATTTAAAACATTAAATGTAAATAACAAGAATCATTCGAAGGTCATTTACGCTACATGCAAATATAAAGACCATAAGCAGCAATTTAAATTTCTAATTTATAACCAAAAATTTTGTAAATTATTTCACAAAAGGCCGTGATATTAAAGATCATGGAACATATAAAGAGTTTTTCCAATTAAGAGGGCACCGAAGATTGTCTATCCAAGACAAAATGGTTCATAAAACTGCCAATTTAGTTTATTTGACACAACTTACCAACAAAGATCCGCAACTGATTAAAATGGGAAATACCCAGAATATCTGCAGAAAAAAGTGTTGCGGAAAGCGAGATCTGAGTGCCAAAATATTAAAGACATGGTAATTGATTGTGAAATGATGGATGCAGTTTTTCGTTATTCGCGTCAATGTCCAAGCACTAAATATGTATATTTAGCAACAAATCCACTATATATAATATTAATGCGAACTGTCAATTCTCTCCCAATATTGCGTGAACCAACTCCACATTGATGCAACTGGCGGCCTTATCAGAAATATGAAGTGTTGTGGAGCGCATAATTATTCGAGAATATATTACTACCCTATAGTAATCAAAATTAATAATACAATTGTTCCCATTGCCGAACTAATATCAGCTAGACACGATAGTGTGGCAGTTGGTAATTTTTTGAATTACTTTTATTGTGAAGTCCTACGGAACAACCCGAAAAAAAATCGCTGACTGACTGGTCGTGGGTTTTTATAAATAGCATTTTAAAGGAAATAAATGTCATGAACATAAATGGTTATTTAAGGTTTTGCTATGACGTCATTATTAAAAAACAAAAACTGAATAATGAGACTTTCGGCGTATTTATATGTTGTTCACATTTTGCTGTGATACTGACCCGGCAAATTAAAAGTAAAATTACAAACTGCTCAAAGGATTTGCGTGACTTTATAATGATTTTATTTTTCTTGATAATCGATGCGAAACATTAGAACAAATTGACACGTTATTTATTGTTTTTTGCCAAATTGGTTGTTCGAAATACGAAAACGATTTGTACAACATTGCCAACAAACAATTTCTTAGCCACATAAAGACGCGCATTGATTATGTTGGTCCAAATAATGAAGGGACCACTATTGATTGTGAATCACAAGAAGATGACGTAGACACCAATTCGCCATTTTATAATCATTTTCAAAATTTATATAGCGAAACAGAAAAGACTTTATTAAATAATGAAAATACCAAACAAACTCAAAATAAATTATTTTGTAAACGATTCATTGAATTTTGCGTTAAAAAATATTTCACGTATTTACCACTGTGGAGTACAGTTTTTCTAAGACATTATAATAAGGACCAAAGGGTTTCGAACGCCGTTATTGAAAACTGGTTTAGTGTTATAAAAAATAATTTAATTAAGAGCCCAAACCAAAAGCTGGGACGTTTCATTGATAAACTCCACGAAACAACAGAACAGGTTTTTAACGCTGTTGATTTAGAGCCGGATCTGATGTATCGCAAAAAAAATCTAGCTACTAAAGAAGAATTAAGCAATACTCATGCTACAGAGGAATGCTACAGAGGAATATCAACTACATCATCAATTCCTAAATTTTTTGAGTTAGTACTATGCAACAGCTTTAAATCCACAATTACACGTCATATATCAATAAACCAGCATGGGTTTATGCCTGGCCGATCCACATCGACTAATCTGGTTGAATTCACCAGTAAACTAATTAACGAGATAGAAAAACACCGTCAAGTTGATGTAGCGTACACGGATTTTAGTAAAGCATTTGATTCTATCTGTCATCATAAAGCACTCCAGAGTTTATTCAATTTTGGTTTTTCTCTCGATTACATAAATTGGTTTAAATCATATCTATCAAACCTGTGAATATTTGTAATAATGGGAAATGAGAAATCAAAGGTTATTAAAGTTACATCTGGTGTTCCCCAAGGATCACACCTCGGGCCTTGGATTTTTATTGTTTTCATAGACCGAATAACCGAGATAATCAAAAACTCAGACGTGCTCATATTTGCAGATGATGTGGAAATTTTTCGTACTATTAATGGATTGTTAGATACGGAGAAACTTCAAGAAGACTTAGATAGATTAAGTGAGTGCTGTGATCGCAACTCTCTCTCTCTCTCTCTCTCTGGCACTATATCCCATCAAGGGATTTGGCCGCCTCATATGAGGTTTCATAATCATTTTTTCATTTCGGATAATGAGTGATTAATTCATTGATCCTAAACCAGCCGTGAAATTTTTTCCTTGTCACCACCGGGAATCGAACACGGGACCTCCGGTTGATGGAGCAAGCATGCTAACCACTTTGCCACCGGGGCGGCTGATCGGAACTCACTATACTTAAATATTAAGAAATGCAAAATCATGTCTTTCCATCGTAAAAGAAATCCGGTTATTACTTCATACAAAGTCAACAACGAAATACTGCAAAGAGTCAATGAGATTATAGACTTAGGTGTTACATTTGTCGAAAACGCCAGTTTCAATAGGCATATTGAAAATTGTATTGCGAAAGCGAATGCCATGTTCAGATTTGTTAAAAGATGGACAGGTGAATTTAAGGATATTCAAACCTTATGTTCACTCTATTTCGCTTATGTTCGATCACAACTGGAATACGCTGTAACGGTCTGGAACCCATATTATGCTGTACACATAAAAAGAATTGAAAGCATTCAAAAGAAGTTCCTGATTTTTTTATTAAAGAAAAGTGACTGGGATTACGACCACAACTTACCATTCCATGAAAATGTGGCTCGCTTGCCTCCGTACACAACAAGATGAACGGATTACAAAATATGCACGCTCGAAAATAAACGACTTCTTTTGGGCGCGGCTTTTATTGGTAACGTTTTGCTTGGTCACGTTGATTCAGCTTACATCTTGCAAAACATATCAATTCACGTGCCATGCAGAACATTTCGAAACCATGAATTTTTAGCACTTGAACACCATTCCACCAACTATGGAGAAAACAACCCCATTAATAGGATGTCTAAATCTTTCAACTTAATTGACGATGTATTTGACTTCAACTTATCAAAGGACAACTTTAAAAATATCCTTAAACATTTTTTTCTAAATTTTTAATTGTTTAAACCAAAATTTGGTTTATATTTTTCTTTTTCTGTTCTAAAGTTTTTTGTTTTAATATAATTTTAACTATAACCAAAGATAAACATGTTTATCTTTGCTATAACTGTAAATAATCTGAAATCATACATATATCCCTCCAAACATTGCGTAACTTTTACGTACAGTTTACGAAGACTTGTTTATACTAAAGTCCTCGTAAATGTTACGCATATACGTAAAGAAAAAGTTGTGTAAACGAACACTTCGTCACAAGAGAAATGAAACTATTTTACGAAGACTTGTATATGTGTTAGTAACAATAATTGTCTTCGCAAATTCCGCGAGTTAGCGTAAAGTTAACGAACGGTTTAAACATGTGAATGCGAAAATATTTCATTTCGGGTTTTGCTCGTTTTTACGCGGGGTTTATTACCATTTTAGATTATTTTTTTAATAAATATTTTTTCGAAAAATAAAAAAATTGAGAATTCTTTTCCAATGTTATTTTATTTTTTTTTATCCTGATTAAATTTATACTTATTACGATAAATATATACATATTAACATTTTAATAAGATTGATTAACAACAAGTAATATGGGTTTTTACCTCTTATAAGCTCCATGATATAGTATCCCTTTACAGCAATATTGCCATGTTGGCCATGCCATGAAAATGTTGATGCTGCTTCGTCTGTGATGATATCCTTCAAACAACCTCTCAAATATTTTTGAAGTGATAAATCACTAATTGCTTTAAAGTGACTGGTCTATAAAAGGTTCGAAAATAAATTATATAAACTTTGTTATTCAGGATGTTAAAATTTAATGTTGCTTACCAAAATATTTTCCTTTTCTAAATTAGTTTTAACTTCACATTCTAGAGCTTTAAATTGTTTTGGTGATGTGGCTGGTATATTTAAAATATGACACTGCTCTATATTTACTAAAATTATTAGTTATTTTTAATTAAACACAAAAAAACAAAATGGAGATCACAAACGGCATAATTTATAAGGGAGTAGATTTTATTAGAACTTCATGATTCGGCTTGAGTGAACAGATATTACCATTACCTACCTTTGCTATCAAGGACACCGATGGGCAAAGCCTGGAAATGTGTTTAGTATTACGCTAAAGTTGAGTAAATGAACAGAATTAGGGGTAGATGCGATCGAGGCCCAATTTGAGGGTGTAGATTTTATTAAAACTTCATGATTCGGCCTGAGTGAACAGATATTACCATTACCTACCTTTGCTATCAAGGAAACCGATGGACAAAACCTGGAAATGTGTTTAGTATTTCGCTAAAATTGAGTAAATGAACAAAATGAGGGGATAGATATGAGCAAGGACAAATATTAGATTATTTAAGTTTTAAATTTTTTAATTTAAATAGTAGTAGTATTTTGTTACAATTGCTTTGAGTGTTTAAATATCTTTAATTATAAAAATAAATTTTTTTTCAATGGTATTTTTGCATTTAGTTTATGTAAACTGTTTTTTATTATGAACGTCTTAATGTTCTCTTTTTACACATACATTCATAAAATGTGTTGTTTTTGTAGTTTAGGATAAATTTAGTATAAACTTCATATCGGTTTATAATCTCTGTTCTAACTTTTAATTATTTTATAATATTCCTAGATTTATATTACCATATTTCTTTAATGCGTTGCCAGACGACATGTTCCAAATTGTAAAATTTCTTTATCAGTCAATGCAATCATTGAAATAGGAGAGGCACTTGCCAGAACAATAGCTGGAAATTTGAACTATCCTAAATTATAAACCTGTTGCTGTGAACATCGCATGACGGCAAATTTTTTAATGCTATAACTCAACAATAGCCGTTCTCTTTTCTTGCTAATCCTACGGAATCAATTTTGCCCTCCTGTATGTCACAGAATTTTCCACACCAATTAAAGACTAATTTAAAAAAAATTAATAATAACATACTTACACTTTCTGAACATTTTTCATCTAATGATCTGCACTCAATTGAATTCATCAAATATTTTAATTTTGTATACTGCTGATAGTACGCAGTAATAATTTCGATTAAACCAGCAATATGCAGAAAATTGTAGCTTACAAAAAGCACATCGAACAATAGTTCTTTTACTAACGAGCTCGTTAAATTTCGAGGTGCCGATATACAGAAGAACCACAAATAAAATAATTGACCCATTGTGTTGCAAATTTTTGAAACCAATATTGCAATTATCTGCTTTCCATACAACTCATTCACCAGCCGTATTAGCCGATTATATTTTCGAGTCAATGCTATTAATTCATCCAAATCATCATTTAGCTTGTTCAACGTAGTCATTTTATATTTTATTTTAACATTATTATTAAGCTCATTTATAAACTTGATTTGAACTTTGAGCTTTCGATTAATCGAATGCATCATAAAGTAGGTCGTATTTATGATGGTTACGAAATCGACGAGTGATATAACTTCAAAATACACAAGAACAAACACTATAAAAAGCCAGTTTGCCTTTTTCCCGTGCACAACAATTTCCGCAATAAAGCATAACACTAGCACTAGCCCGGTCAGAAATATCACAACGAAGAATAAACATTTTAATTTTTTAATTTGTTTGGAATTTGTAAAATCAAAATGTTTTTTATTTAAATTCATAAAGCGCACACATTTTTGAAACACGTTGAAAACGGCATCGTACCTTATGACGCGGTTATAAAATCCAAAATTTATTGCAAAAAAAAGTAATGTAAATTGCAATGTGTATGTGAACACAAGTACATGTTTCTTTTTATCCACTGTGAACAGTAACTTATAAATCGACACCATGATTGCGTTCATCACAATAAATAGAAAAATCGTGTAGATGTTGTAGGGCCGGGCGCGCACGATACAAATGTAACTATTTTTCGTAAAGTATTTGTAATTGAATTGGCCATAAATGCGTGCCAGCACTATTGCGGATTCCAAAATGTTCATTGTAATTGCAAATATTTAACAATAACTCGAATTAAAATTAAAATGATGCGTAACCTTAAAATTAAATGTAACTGCCGTAACTGAATGTTTTATTTATAACTCAAGGGTTTTCTAGATAAACAGAATTTACGCTATTTATTATCACAATAAATAATTTAAGCTAATTAATATTAACAAGTTTTTTAAATTAATGATCATTTCGTTTTATTAATTGATTATTGATTAACATTTGTTAGTCGTTATTGGTCTGAACGGTAGTCTGGGGTATGTTGTCGTTGAAAATAAAACAATTCTGTTAAATGTTTATCCAAAGTTTTAAATTTTTAATGTGTACATACAGTTTTTGCTCGCCCCTCCCACACAAATTTCTAATTGAGTAATCTCACCAATGTGGCGATCGTTAATTACAGTGAAACTGGTCAATGTTTCAATCCAGTGCAAACGATGATGAATTGTCAACATTTGAGCAGTGAAAGTTTTCTATTTTTTTTGCCTCTCACTATGGGGTGCTTGTTTAACATGAGCCCCTTGCCTCGCACGATGGGGTGCTTGTTTAACGTAGATCCCCTTGCCTCTAACGATTAGGTGGCTGTTAACGTGAGTCTATTGCCTCTCACGATGGGGTGCTTGTTTAACGTACGTCCCCTTGCCTCTCATGATGGAGTGCTAATATAAAAAACAAAATGGGGTATAACTTGATGCATTCACGGAAATTTAATATTCCTGGAACTTTCTATCAGATCATCATGGCTTTCCCAATGCTCGTTTCGAAAATAATAGCTGTCATAATGTTGTATGTTAAATGAACTCGATAGCATAATGACCTCATAGCTCTATTCACACATGCAGATCTGTTTGAAATTGAAAACTGGGATGGTAAATACGACCACGTTTCGTATAAAATACATTCCATTACTACACACGCCTCTGATGCACTAAGATATGCCAGGCCGAATCCCATTGTATATTATGTGAACGCGATACCATACTTACCCACACCATTGAAATTAAAACTAGAACTAGGAACTAACTATGCAACCTCTAGGATATATCTAGGCAGACTAACCTTTTTTATTTCTTTCTATACTAGAGCTTATCTATACGATTAAGTGTCGCATATGTAACACTATTCAATCAATGGCCTTTTATTTATCATGTTTTATAATACAACAAAAAGCTCTTCGTTAATTTACCAAATCCCAGAATTATAATTTTTAATTAATTTTTAATTTCGATTTTAATATTTAAAGTTTGAAAAAAAATTCTGGGCTAGAATAACATTTCGAGATTGAACGAAATTACTATATTAAATTCTGATATTTTTTTTATTTTTCTGGACATATGTGTGCGGTTCTTAATTCATTTTCAAAATATTTTAAGAAAAGTGAAAAAATGGAATAAAAAATGGTTTTTAAAATTATTTAGCAAATGATTTTAGAAAACTATTCAAAAAATACATATTAAATTAAATTAAATTTTTCTAGGAAATTTTTGAAATTTTTTTTTACTTAATAGTTTAAAATTATAAATATAATTTGATACTTGAAGAATTGTATAAATTCTGGAAAAGCGGGGATTTAAGGTGGGAAGTGAAAAATTTTTAAGGTGGGAAGTGAAAAATTTAGCTTTAGTTAATAAACAATCCTACATTAAAATTTTTTTTGAAAATGTATACTCCTTACCTGACTTTCTCGATGTTCACAAAAAGTTTTAAAAAAAATCGCTTGGGGCTTTGGGGGTCAAATTTGAATAAAACTCCAATATTGAATTGCAGATCAATTGAATCGTTTTGCATTCATAATTTGCTTTCCTAAACTACCTAAGAGTTCGAAGGCATCAATAAGCAAATTTTGTAGATAGATATTGGTCACTGTGTTGCTTTCGTAAACTACCTTAGAACTTGAAGGCATCAACAAGCGAATATTTTTCGATAAATATTGGTCAGTTTAAGCTATGCATGTCTTCTTGTTGCTGGTTGTGGCGACCAAATTTGTTCATGGGTACGGCGCATACTAAGAAAAAAGGGTGTATATTTTCCGAAGTCGTTATGATGAATCCGAAAAATTAATCCGGAGCCTTTTACCCCTCCGCTCAACCCACTTCCTACGTGTGTGGGTAACTTACTGTCTAACTGATGAAAGAAATTAAGGCAGTTGGTCGTACTTTGATCACATTTTCATTGCTAGTCGCTTGCTACAAAACTGATTCACGCTTTAGCCGCCTCTAACCTAGACAACAGCACAGTGTTATATTGTTCTTGTGATGTAAATAATTCATCGTTTCGGGTAAATGCCTTGGCAGGCAGAATAGCTATTCCCCGCCTTAACTATACAATGCCCGATTCATTTAGAGTTACCCAGGGAGCACCACGAGGAAGGGATGAATCTAGGACTTTCAATGCTGATTTATATTCATTATCTTAACTGGAGAATGTATCTTCATCCGATACGTATTTGTTGTTTCCAATTTCATGGCATAAATTAGAAGTGGCCCACAATTAAAGTTATCCCTTTGAAGAGGGAAACTGTACTTTGGTATTGCTTGAAATTTAACTTTCGGCAGATTTTGATCATTCCTCAATTCATCACCAAAATTTTGAGCTTTACTCACTAAATCTTTTTCTATTTTACATGGATATAACGGATCATAAATGGATATGATTTTTTCTTCTAAATTAATAATGATAAGAACCCAGTGATTGCTCTTTTTGCAATACGGAATATATATGACTCGCTTCTGGCGGAAAATGAGTAAATCTTAAGTTTTTTTAGACGGGATTGCCTTAAATGTCACCTCTCCTAAAATTTTCAAAGAATGGTAAAGATCCAAGAAAACATCTTTTGTACCCAATAAAATAAGAGACGATACGACATGGATTGCATCATACGTCATATAATTTTTGAAGCTGAGTGACGAGAAACAATAATTATTTAAAGTCACTACTCCGAAATCCGGAAGTGTGTACTTAAAAACTTTGATGCAAAAATTTTGTTCTGTCATCTTTTCAATATACATACTTTGCTGCCATTCCGCCAGTTTATTTTTGTGGAGTAAGATAATTACTCAACGCCAATGTTCCACTTTATTTTGATTTTGGAGTTCTATTTTTTTTTTTGACCAATTTTCTTCCAAATTGGGATCCTTTGGATCTTTCTCGTCTCCTTTAAGAATATACTGTTTTCAATTTTGGAGGATTTACGAGATTGTAAGTGCGGCGCCATGTTTGCAGCCTTTTGAATTAAAAGAGTTTTGTCTCGGACGGTATCTATAAAACGGCCCAATTTCATATTAGGCTCGTTGATTAAGTTATTTTTTATTAAGTTGAACCAATTTTCAACAATTGCGTTCGAAACCCGATGTGGTGTATCAAAGTACTGTAGGTAAATGATGCATCATAGCGGTAAATAGCAGAAATACTTTTTGGTGCAAAATGTAACGATTCTTTTGCATAATAATCATTGTGATCAACAGCTTTTTCTGATTTTTTAATTTCTAAACGTGTATTTTGCAATATTGCATATAATCGTTTGTAATATGGTGACTCGGGGCATTTATTTTCCTCCGTAAAATCGTACGACTCATCGTCACGAGTTTCATGAGTAATGGTTTCGAAGTGCTCGTATTGGGAACTAGAAACATTATTTTCCATCATCGACAAGAACTTTTTAAAAGTAGACTGGTACAGTTCATTTGTAAACCGTGATAAACAAATTATTGAAAATATTTTATATAAATGGTCTATTTCTAATGTATGTGAAGATAACCCAAATTTCATCCCCGAAAAATGCGATGGTAACACTAGTTATTGCTATCATGACATTTTTTTTACTCTCAGCCCAAAAAATCACGACATTTTTACTCTCAGCCCCGAAAATTTACTGTCATGACAGCTAAAACTATCATGACACAAACATTTTTCTGGGCTGAGAGTAAAAATATTGAATTTTGGTGAAGGAGGAATATTTAAAGTAATTTTTGATTTTCGCTGTCAGAATATTTTTTGGATAGTAGAATTAAATTGTTTATTGTTCATTTATGCGTTTTATAACTTTTTATTGTTCTTATTAAACTCTTAACATTTTTATTTGTTATTTAGCTGTTATTCGGAAATATTTATACCCGAATTTAGATTTATTGCTATAATTATTAGTTAAATGTCGCAATAGTATACATAAACTTGTATAGTATTGCCATAAGCAACTATTTCGATTTTCGGGGATAGAAATTTGGGCTATCTTCACAAAGGTCTATTTCTAATAAATCTTTACAATCTAAAATCATAAAAAAATAAAATCAAAATACAATCTTTTAGTTTTTTTGAGTAGTTGGGAACCTTTGCTTTTATTTGCCTGTTGATAATCGAAGCAAAATGAGAGCAACAAATAAATACACCAACGGTGTTAGCATTATTATTATTATTGTATAAAACGATGTTGTATTAAAATTTTAGGTAATTATAGTAGTTAGTTTGGCTCTCCAGCGTGGGAACCAAATTAAAGGTCAAAGGTCAAGGTCAAAGGTCAAGGTCAAAGGTCAAGGTCAAAGGTCAAGGTCAAAGGTCAAAGGTCAAGGTCAAGGTCAAGGTCAAAGGTCAGAGGTCAAAGGTCAAAGGTCAAAGGTCAAGGTCAAAGGTCAAGGTCAAGGTCAAGGTGAAGTTCAAAGGTCAAAGGTCAGAGGTCAAAGGTCAGAGGTCAAAGGTCAAAGGTCAGAGGTCAGAGGTCAAAGGTCAAAGGTCAGAGGTCAGAGGTCAAAGGTCAGAGGTCAAAGGTCAGAGGTCAAAGGTCATAGGTCAAAGGTCAAAGGTCAAAGATCAGAGGTCAAAGGTCAGAGGTCAGAGGTCAAAGGTCAAAGGTCAAAGGTCAAAGGTCATAGGTCAAAGGTCAAAGGTCAAAGGTCAGAGGTCAAAGGTCAAAGAATAATGATTGATGAACTTAAATTCAAGGTCAAAGGTCAAAGGTCAAGGTCAAGGTCAAGGTCAAAGGTCAGAGGTCAAAGGTCAAAGGTCAAAGGTCAAGGTCAAAGGTCAAAGGTCAAGGTCAAAGGTCAAGGTCAAGGTGAAGTTCAAAGGTCAAAGGTCAGAGGTCAAAGGTCAGAGGTCAAAGGTCAAAGGTCAGAGGTCAGAGGTCAAAGGTCAAAGGTCAGAGGTCAGAGGTCAAAGGTCAGAGGTCAAAGGTCAGAGGTCAAAGGTCATAGGTCAAAGGTCAAAGGTCAAAGATCAGAGGTCAAAGGTCAGAGGTCAGAGGTCAAAGGTCAAAGGTCAAAGGTCAAAGGTCATAGGTCAAAGGTCAAAGGTCAAAGGTCAGAGGTCAAAGGTCAAAGAATAATGATTGATGAACTTAAATAGATATATCTGCATTTCGGTTTTTTTTTTTTTTTGTTGTTGTTGTTGCTAATGATTAATGGTTATTTTAAACGGACATATATGCATTCTATTACTTTGTTATCTGTTACACGTCATAATTTTTGCTAATTGTATAAGGTGAATAATGATTGATGAACTTAAATAGATATATCTGCATTTCGGTTTTTTTTTTGTTGTTGTTGCTAATGATTAATGGTTATTTTAAACAGACATATATGCATTCTCTTACATTTCAAGCTGAAAAATGACACCGTCATATGATTTTGTTTATAATGATTGATGAATAATCGAGATTAATTCGGTATATTAATGCATTTCGATTTTTTTTTTTTTTTGCGAATGATTAATATGGTTAATTTAATTTAACCGGTCATACATGCATTCTACTATCTTGTAATCTAAAATTCGCACCGTCATATGATTTATTTATAATAATAAATGGTATATATAACTGTTATATACATTTTTATCATTACAAGAACATTTGTGGAAGTTTCAAGTGCTATTTTAAACAAGAAAAATTGTTCCCCAAATGAAACAACCAAAAAGTTTATTCAAATTAGCAATGAATAAGGTGTTAGAAAACCCTTATTCAGTTGCATTAATCATGCGTAGACCTGTTATTGAGCCAATGGTACCTCATGTTTTAGCTGGGGAAATAGAGCTCGCATGGCGTACCTCATGGAGAGGCTATACGGCATTTGTATTGATAAGCGATGCATTATGTGCTCGCTGTTCATGGGACGAATGCGGAATGGAGATGGAGGAGTTCAACATGGTAAACTTATGTGAATGGTTAAACTACGAAAATGATAGATTTTTTTTAACCGAGTTCATTTGTTTTCCCCATGAACGGAGGTTTCGGTTTCCAGTTGAGTGCCATGGATGCGGTGGACTGTGCTGCTTCAGAGATGACACAGTCGTAACTACAAGAGGCTCGGAAGAGGCTCTATATAATTTTTATTGTTTTCTTCAAGAAGATATCTAAAATAATAAATAAAATAAAAGTTTATTAAATAGTGTTTCTTATTACATTCGGCTTTTAGCTGTGATTTTCTCTATTTCACCTTTTATTGAACTATAAATAGAGATAACTTAATTGTGATAGTGTTTAGTACAAGCCATGGCTGACACTAGGAGTCTCGATTTTGTATCGGCGCTTTCGCGTTTCTTAAATTATTCGACACTTTCACATCAGTGCCGAATAAGAAACATTATATCAGATGAAATTATCGACGAAACTGATGCAGAATTTAATGACGATAATAATAAAGTTCAAGCTTTACTATATAAAATTATTCAGTGTAGAAGGAGTGATGCGTTATCGGACATCTTGTTTTATATTATACATAAGCTATTAGATACAATAAAAATTATAACAACTGAAAACCTATAAATAGAAGCTGTTTCATTTATTTATATTATTTCTTTCAAAATGATAAGAGCGCCATTTACGATGATGATATCTGGTCCCTCTGGCTGTGGTAAAACAACGTTTGTACTTAATTTACTTAACAGTCTGATGAAATTTAAAAATGTTTTGTGGTGTAATGCTGAAATTAATGCTATACCCGAGCATATATACCGTGATCATAATATTGAGGTCAAGAAAAATATTCCGGATAATTTTGACAACGTTCCGTATAACACGCTAATTATTTTAGACGACCTAATGCTTGAAGCCTACAGTAAAAATGTATGCGAGTTGTTTACGAAAGGCTCTCATCATAGAAATTTGTCTATAATTTTAACAACTCAAAACGTTTTCCATCAAGGAAAATATGCTCGCGATATATCTCTAAATAGTAAATATTTGGTTTTCTTTAAGAATCCAAGGGATCAATCCCAAATTGCTCCTCTAGCTAGACAGATATATCCGGAAAATTCTAGAGAATTAATTAGGGTATATAAGGAGGTTACAGAGGAACCTTTTGGCTACTTAATGTTTGATCTAACACAGACAGGTAGCGCACTGACCAGATTTCGAACCGAACTTTTTAATAAAGACTTTTTTGTGACCTATATACCAAAAGAAGCTTTAGAAAATAGAAAAATTTGTAGCGAATATGAAAAAATTGATGGTGAACAAACATTTTTTACACATATTGAAAAATGCTAGTCCTCGATTACGTAAAAACATTTTAATAAATTCCAATCCTGATCTAATAAAAGCATTGTGTGAGATATGTATCAATACGTTAAATGGAAATATGAAAATTTCTATGCCAGTGAAATTGCGCTTGAAAAAGTATAAAAAGACTTTACGTAATCTATCTTCACCAAAAGTAAAGTTAACGCGAAAGCGTAACATACTTATTCAAAAAGGTGGTTTTCTCCCGGTATTATTAGGTTCATTACTAGCAGGCGCTGTTGGAAAACTAGTTGAGCATTTTACACAATGAATACGAATCAATCTCTTTTACAAAAAATGATAATAATGTCTCCAGAATTATTTAAAAAATGGAGACAAATGTTAATTGATAACGAACAGCTAACAGAGACGGATCGTAAATTAAAAGATATTATCTTGAATAAAACAATGAATGAGACTGATAAATGGTACAAATATCGTCAAGTGTTACTTCAAAATCCTCATAAATTTCGCTATTGGCAAAACGAGAATCTACAACCGTCTGATGTAACACAGAATGAGACTAAGCAGGCAAGGGGTACATATAAGTCTAAAGCCACTCAGATTGATAATATTGAGAGAATACCAAAACCTGAAATAGCTACAAAAAAAGGAAATTATAACAGTTCTAGTGCTATAGAAGCAAAACTACCAAAATTGTCTAACGAGCTATTTTATGAAAATATACCTCAAATATCTCAAAATGTTGAAAATAAAATAATTAGAACAGTTAAAGATGTTAAATCCGACGATATAATAGAAAATAAAAGCCCCAACCTATTAGAGAAAAATGCTAATGCAGTAATAGCTGAAGATATTTTACGAAAAAAGGCTTTAGCCCAGTCGGGCCCCGGGTCAAAGTTAAAATTGTTAAAGTTGAAAAAAACGAAGGATAATAGAGTAGTAGGAGCGCGATATATTTATGAAGATAATAATGATACACTCTCTGTAGATTTATCTACTGATGATGAAATTGATGAAGAAGTTGATGGTCATAATTATCAATTACGTGAGAGAAAGGCAAGTCAAAAGGGTAAGGGGAAACAAACAAGAATTCCGTGGACTGTATATTCTTAAAAGGTATAAAAGCAACCCGCAAAGTAAATGTATTTTATAAACAGACAAAATGTTGATTACAGAAGATAGCTTTTACGTCTGTCTAATGAGTAATAACTCTCTGGAATTTTATCCAGAAAATGTCTTATCCGTATTCACCAATAAGCTACATGTACCAATTACATTTTCTGATTCATGGAGTGTTGGCATTACTGAAATAGGATTTAATAATTTTAATTCAACAAATGAACAACCGACGAGAGATTTAAGTCCAGTGGCTAAGAAGGTTAAACGTCAAATTCCATCTAACAAAGTTACGGTTGTAGTAGATGGTGTGAAAGAGTATAGAATTGAATTTACTTCAGATGATCTAGCTAAACTCAGTCAAACGAAATTTATATCTTTTTCAACATTTCTTGAAAATATGCATCACTATGTTGTGAGTGACAATACTAATTTTGACAAAGACAAGGCATGTAGGAATATTAAAGAGCTTATGTTTAGAGTAATTTCGAGGCAGCACTGGAATGCGGTACTTTACAAAAGAATAATTAGACATTCCTCGGAATACAGTTTTAAAATTAACTTGGTTGGTCATGGTTCCGAAATAAAGAATATAACAATAAAATATTCGAACTATGAAACCATTGAGGAGTTTTTAACTGCAATTTTATCGCAAATCCCAAAAACAGTAATATTAAAAGAAGAGGCGTTAAAGTCCTTATTCAATCTATTTTATATTGAATATAATATGTTGGCAAAAACTTCAAAAATTTCCAACACTACTTTAAAGATCCCATTTGTTGAGTTTAACGCATCAATTGAGATTGATGGGGGTGAATTAAAAAAAAAATACAAGGATCCTATCGATTTAAAAGAACTAGTGAAATTGTTTTCTCAAAACATAAAAACCCCTGAAGATCTAAGCATAAGAGATTATTTAGCCGTAAAGGCTAATATTAAAACATTTACACTGGAAGCGTTACGCGGTGATAATTTCGATGGTCGTAAAACTACAAAGATCGAATCAGAAAATACTTTTTTTGTTAACATTCCGATTGCAAAAAATGAGGATCATACGTTCAAAATGCAGAAAGTTATTGTCGAAATAAAAGAGTATGACAGAGTACGGCGTTTTTTACAATCAATTTTGCTACAGATTCCGAAAGCAGACCGAAATACTGATGTATTAGTAGAATACTTAGAACATACCTTAGAGCATATACGTAGCAGCCAAATTCCGAACACAGATCAAATATTACACACTCAAATTGATGGTCGAAAAGTTGTGATAGTTCCGCATGCTCTTAATACGTTCAATGAACAACAGATGAAAACAGATAAAACTCTATTAATCTTACCGGCAACTGGAGAAGACGCCAATCACCATGCAGAAGATCTGTCTTTTCAATTGCACACTTCATCAAATGTTTTAGCTAGAGAAGAACCAAAGCCCGTTTTTGAAGTTCCACCAGAACTATTAAACCCTGATCACTATGTCAAAGAGTTATTTGTTGATCCCAAATCGTCAACACTTCCTGGCTCGCATACGGTAAAAGCATCCAATCCAATTATATCAGAACCGTCATTACTTCCATCACAGAATACTTTGGCATACATGTACATTTATACGGATGTAATAAAACCCCGATTTATTGGAAAAGATAGAACTAGATTTTTACGTATAATTCCGGTTTTCGCTCACGAAAACAGAGTTATTTTCAGACATGTCGAGTATTGTGCATTGGAAAAAAATTACATTGAATCTATTTCGATTTTAATCATGAACGGCTATGGAACAAAAATAAATTTTATCAATAGTTATCTGCCCACATATGTAATGTTACACTTCAAAAAGAATAGTATAAATACAGGTTAAAAAGATTTCTTTAGTTAGTTAAAACACGTTGATGACGATGGATAGGGTATATACAAAATATTATTTACAACAGTCGGGTGCTGGAATTGGTGACATAGGTCACATATATTCACAACCTTATATTCTACAAAGTGGTAGTGGTATAGGGAGTATTTTTAGTGGATTTTTTAAATTTCTGAAACCAATGATTTCGACGGGTCTTAATGAAATTAGAAACCAGTCATTAAAAACGGGTTCAGCAGTATTACGTGATGTGAGTAACAGACCTTTGAAAGAAGTATTGAAAGAACAAGGGAAGTTAGCCGTTCAAGATTTAGCTACAAAAGGTTTACAAAAACTCACAGAAAGTAAAACGCAAGGAGGTAAAGGAAAAAAAAGTATAAAAAGAAGACGCAAACTGAAAAATTTCAGTCATTCGTTATCACCGGTAAAACGCAAGCGTCAGCAAAGAATACTAGATATTTTTAATTAAAATGAATAGAGAATGTATGAAAGCCGAACTAGATCTATTTACTAGTCATCCGGTGCAAACAAATATTTTGGGCACGTATGAGGTTGTCCATAAACCAATAGCTTCACTCGATAATCCTTCAACAATAGAATTTGCACTGCTAGGACGTGGCGATACTTACAGAGATCTTTCAAGTGTTCAACTACGTTTGAGGGTAAAATTATTTAAAGATAGTTTAAGCGGTATAGTCGATGCAGCTAGCAATATTGGCGTAGTTAATAATATTTTACATTCACTTTTTCGTCAGTGTACAGTGTATTTGAATGGCAAAGCAATTTCGCAGTCCGATATCAATTATCATTATCGCTCATACTTTGAAACTTTGTTAAATTATGGCAATGACGCAGCCTCAACTCATCTTGAGTCCATTGGTTGGTTCATGGATAAGGGTACTTTTGATTCTATTGAGGCTTCTAAGAACTCTGGACTAGATAATCGCAAGACATTATTTAAGAATAGTGAAGAAGTGGAACTAATTGGACGATTGCATGTCGATATTTTCAATCAAAATAAACTTTTACTTAATAATGTTGATCTGCGGCTGGTCTTGAGCATGGAAAAACCTGAATTCTATATAATGGAAAGTGAGGGTGGTGCAGCAAACATAAAAATATTAGATGCATCTTTGCATATGAACGAGGTTAAAATAAATCCTAATATTCTGATTGCACATCACAACGTACTGGAGACAAAGAATGCCGTTTACCCTTATAAACGAGTTGAAGTTAAATCGTTTACTATCCCTAGCGGTAATTCTTCTTTGTCACTTGATAATGTTGTTTTAGGTGTTTTGCCTAATCTTTTAATTTTTGCTATGGTCGAGAATTCATCGTACACAGGAAAACGTAGTCATAATCCATACAATTTTCAGAATTTTAAATTATCCAGCTTCAATCTGGTTATAAATGGTGTACAAGTACCAAGTCAACCTATTGAAGTAAATTATTCTAAAGCAATAGGTAACATTAGTACGCGCGCCTACTCAACTCTGTTCAATGGAACTGGAATTCGTCATTTTGATAAGGGTCATCAGATTACAAAGAAGCTATTTGATAAAGGATGTTTCATGCTTGCTTTTGATTTAACGGCGGATCAGTCTGCCAGTACAATATGTGAAAATCTCTTGAATGATGGTAATATTAGGATAGAAGGTAGGTTTTCTGAACCATTACCTTCAACTATAACCTGTCTCGTATACACCGAGTTTAACGCAAAGATGGAAATTAATAAAAACCGTAATGTATTTACTAATTTTTGAGCATATCTATATAAATAGAGACGACACAACGAATCGAAGTCAAAAGCATAATGTATAATTTCGAAATAACAGCCGCCTTAGAATCCAATAAATGTATAAATAAACATACACATGGTGTTTATCCCCTCGACCGAATTCCACATAGAATAAAATCAAAACCAGTTTTCTTTGTTGTCAACACGGACGTGGCCAAGTCTAAAGGTGAGCACTGGGTTGCGATTTACATGCCAAACAAAGGGTATGCCATATACTTTGATTCGTATGGACTTCCCCCGCGTCACAAGCAAATTAAACAATTTTTAAAAAAAGAACTGCAACAAATACATATACAATAAGCAGCAGCTGCAGAGCAATGTTAGTAGCTTGTGTGGCGAATTTTGTTGTATGTTTTTATTGTACCAATGTCGAAAAAAGAATTTAAAGTCATTTTATACTCGATTCGGTACTAATAATTTACTGAATAACGACAGTAAAATAAAAATTTCTTTTATGAAATCATTTAAACGGGGTGGGAATATGTTTCAACACTTCAGGGCGTGCACACTGAGCCATACATGTAAAAGTAGAAATTAGTAATACTCAGACCTTTATTGGGTGAACATATAGGTGCGCGCGCACGTTGCGATGTCGATTCCAAATTTATTACTTGCGTACACGTATTTTCTTGAAAAAACACATAAAAGTGTAATTAGTGTCGGCTATGACGTCAACCTTCTAACACCCGTCATAATTTTGACAAAGAAAACGGGTGGTTTTAAAATACTAGAATTTTCAATATTATTAAAAATATATGAATCATGTACCGAAATAAATAAGTATTTTAGTAGTAGTAGTAGTAGTAGTAGTAGTGAGGAGTCTCATGTCAATATTCAGTGCAAAGAACTCGTTTTAATAGCGGGCGAACAAAAGAGATTAATTATACGAGATTGTGTTGGCAGAATTTCATTTAATAGCGAGGAGTGGAATACTCTGTATAAATTGTTACCATTTTTAACTACCGTAACAGCCTATCAACGTCGAACCGCCTATCTTGTAACCGATTATTATGAGTTATACTTAAAACAATGTATAAACCAAAATGTTTTGAAACTTGAGCGAGCTCCTGAAACACCCTATCAAATAGATCTAAATACAATCAATTACTCGAGATTATTTTTTGAAATTCCTATATTGTGCGAGGGCAAACTATTAGATGATTACTTTAAAAGTATTATCCAAGAGGCTATAAATATCGGCCCCAACTAGTACTAAGTCTTAGTCGTAACCAGATTCACCAGCAAAGATGTATCCTGATCATTCTGACATTGAAAATCCGTTCATTATGAACTCACCCGAATATTGGCTGTATAAGAATCGTTTGGATTCCTACAAAAGTAAATGGCCGAAATCGTTGAAATATCTACCGGAGCAGCTATCGGAAGCCGGATTCTTCTACACCCAAAAAGGGGATACGGTGCAATGCTTTTGCTGTGGAGTTCTTTTGAAAAACTGGGATGATCACGATCAAGCATGGGATCAGCATGCCATTTTAGCACCGAAATGTGATTATATAAACATGATCAAGGGTGGTAAATTTATTAAGTTGCATAGAGAAAACCAGGTTGTCAGAATATAGTAATAGCATCGTCATCATCATCATCATCATCGTTTCTAACGCAATGTAAATTTAAACTAATACAAAAATAAAAAAAAATAAAAAATTTGATTAAAATAATCTTAATCTTTCATTTATTATTATTATTATTATTTTTTTGTTGGTAGAATATAACTCAGCGCCTGAACCTAACACGATTGAGTGTGTGTGTGTGTGTGTGTGTGTTTTTTTTTTTTTTTTTTTTTTTTTTTTTTTTTTTTTTTTGTAAAACGTGTTTTTTTTTTGTGATTTGGTTTCCAATAGAGGTGCCATTTGCGGCCGCAGATGTGCGACGTCCGATTTCGCACATGTGATGGTGAAAATGTTCATGTTAAGTAGCGCACGTCCGATTTGAGGAATGTTCATATTAACCATCGGACGTCCGATTTGAAGAATGTTCATGGTAACCAGCGCACGTTCGATTTGTGGAATCCTCATTAGCCAGTGCCCTTGAGATATGTTGTTGTTGTTGTTGTTGTTGCTGTTGTTCATGAAGTAATTGCGTGTTGTGCATTTTTTTTTTGAAAATGTGATATCTTGCGCGCCGCATCAGTTTATTTTTAACAATTCATCATCATCATCATAATGCATGCACGCGAACCATTATGGAATGATCATGAGCCATTGTCCTTCAAAAATGATCATGTGCCAATTGCGTGTTCAAATGTTCGAATAGAAATTACGTTTAATAAGTAAATGCGATGCGCGCAGTTTTAAATGTGGTGCCGTGCGCACTTTTAAAGTATAAATTGAGTAGCATTTCATCGAATCCACATCAGTTTTAAGATGGCGTTGAATCCAAGTATATTAAATAAATTAAACGTTGTGCGAGCATTTACGGAAAAATCAGTGGTTAAATATGATGACCTGGAGGTTGGAAAGTGGCACCAGATTGCGGAAATTAAATTGGTGGTCACTTCATACGGACGAAAATTGTTGGTCGAGACAGAAGACAGTACAATATTCCTTCCTCAACGCTATAACATCCTGGACGAAGAAGAGTTGGAACAATTAAAACAAGCGTGCAAAGAAGGAACACTGCTTTTCAAGAAGATCGATAAATTCAACGTCAATTTTAGTTTTTAAAATATTTTATTGTTATACAAAAAAAAAACTATAATAAAATAAATAAAAATAAATAAAACAAATTAAAATTATATATGAACTTGTTATTTTATTTTTTTGTAGCACTCGTCGTCGTTGTCGCCGTCGTCGTCCTTCTGCCTCTATAAAAGACTCATAATTTTCGAAAGAGTCGGGGAATGACCTTTCATCGTTGATAAATTTTTGCTTTACATAGTGAACCCATGGACATAGCGGCGACCATTTGATGTGCTCTAAATAGATATCATCTCCCTTTATCCACTGATGGATTTGAACCTTGCAATAGTGACACATGACCAAATCTGTAGATTGTAGATAAAAAAAACCCATAATGTGCCATTTCATTACGATCTAAAAATCGTGTGGCCAATCTCTAAATGTATACAATCGATTAGCCTTGCTGTCCATTACTGCGTGTTGAAACCTTACTAAAACTCTATATATAGAGGGTGGTGTACGAGTATGTGTGTGTGTGTGTGTGACTATTTACTTTCATTTGAACAATAATGAGTCGTACCGAAATTGTGAATGAGTTGCATAAACCGGCTCGTAAACGTTTTATACGTAGACGTGTTAAAATTATTGGTATTGATGACTTGTGGCAGGCAGATCTCGTAGAAATGATACCGTATGCTAAAGAAAATAACAACTTTAAATATCTTTTAACCATAATCGATACCTTCTCTAAATTTGCGTGGGCCACGCCTATAAAAAATAAAACAGCACGTACAATTGCGGATGCTATGAATAAAATTTTTATTCACAACAAAAGAATACCGCGAAATCTTCAAACCGATATGGGTACTGAATTCTTTAATAAAGATTTCAAACAACTGATGAGACATCATAATATCAACCATTATTCTACATTCAGCTCACTAAAAGCTAGTATAGTCGAGAGATTTAATCGAACGCTTAAGGCACAAATGTGGAAACAATTTAGTCTTCAGGGTTCTTACAAATGGTTGAATATTCTACAAAATATAATGGAGAAGTACAACAATAAAATACATCGTACAATTAAAATGGCACCAATTGATGTTGGTGTTAAAAATGAACAACAGATATTGAAACAAGTATATTTATATCCAAAGATAATGAAGAAGAAAAGCAAATTTCAAGTTGGTGATTACGTTCGAGTTAGCAAATTTAAAAAAGTTTTCGATAAAGGTTATACTCCAAACTGGACTACCGAAATATTTAAAGTGATCAATGTCAGTAACATATTTCCTGTGACATATTTAATCGAAGATTATCAACAACAACCAATTGCTGGTCAGTTTTACGAGAAAGAGCTTCAAAAGACATACCACCCCGACACTTACCTTGTGGAGAAAATCTTGAAGGAGAAAGGTACGAAAGTTTATGTTAAATGGCTTGGATTTGACTCTATGCACAACTCATGGATAAACAAAAACGATATAATTTAAAATACTGTTACATATATGCGAATAATATTATTAAATAAAATGATTACAATATATTATACATTATTGTTTAACATATAACTATACAAAGTATATCATGATGATGATGATGATGATGATGATGATGATGATGTTGTTTCTGGTCCCTACCTCCATCCCTCCCTCCCTCCCCCCCCCTATCTGAAATAAAACAAAATTTTTTGTATTTTATTGTCATCAATGTAAAGTGCTTCTTACCGCTAGTGCGCTGAGTGAGGCATATCTATTCGGTCAGTCAGAAGTGTGTGGTATTTTTTCATGCCCAAAGGGTAGCGAGTCATGATCAACCAGGAAACGACGCTTTGTACTGCGTGGTTTGTAGCGTTTGGTTTCGATCGTACTCAGTACTTCATGCGTTTTTGTTCGTCGTATATTATAACTTATAATGGGCACGACCTCTGTCTCTTCATTTTCGGCCAGCACCATGTCCCTCAACGTCTCTAAATTAATTTTTCTTGATGTCTCGTAATTTAGAGTAAAGCCTTTCACCTTACATTTCCAATACTTTTTATTAGCGACCGGTGATAAGACTTCGTATGCATAATTTTTGGGTCCACCCGATACAAATTCGGTTATATAACTACCAGGCCCATATCCCTCCAGCTCATTTGTCATACTGCCTAGAAACGAACTGAGATTCGGCTCGTACTCTTCTTTGTCGGAATGTGAAATGTAGATAATACTATCTGTATCATAATAGAGAACTCTTTCTTCGAGTTGCTCCAGATAGCTGTATAGCTTGAGACGTGCCTGGGCTGTTGTATATGCAGCTACACACACATTGGTAATTGGCGATGCAATTCCCGCTTCTTCTTTATACTCCCAGTTAACTATAATAGTATCAGCATTTACCTCTTGTATATGGTTAACGCACACTGCAGAGTCCACTAGCATACTATATAAATCTCCAGGTTCTCTTATTATAGACGTTTTCGATAGGTTTTCTCGCTGACCAAATTTACCCCAGAACGAATTTAATATAAGTTTGGCAAGTGATCGAAACCCTTCGTTTTTCATTATATTTTTCTTTTCTAGTAATATGCCCTCCTGGTTCATGTATTCCGTAATATAACGATCCTTTTCTTCCTCTGTAGTGCAATGACCGGGCCATCCTGAAGCCTCTTGTTTCATTTTAAGAAATTTATTAATAAATTCTGTAAAGAGGCCTTCGGCGTTTTGACTAAGTTGTGCTATTTGATATTGCCATATTTCATATATATTAATTACTCGGTACCCTTTACTGATGGCTTTGTTTACCTCATCTATTATCCAAGTGCCGGTTAATGCTCGCTCAGTCTCTGTGTGAGTGCATTTTCTTTGGCATAGTTTTTCTCCACAGCTACGACACAGCACAAACATTAATTTGTTATTCATTTTTTGGGGTAATACTGGATGATACAAATTCATAGGCGGTAGTATTGTACACTTTATAACTCCGTCAGTGGTTTGTAAATCTAAATCATTACATTCAGTGCCGATATAAATTTTAGGATGCCCAACGGGAAATTTGCCATATTTACAGGCCCATGGATAAAGAGAACAAACATCTATGTAGTTAATTTTTTGATAACCGACGCATTTATGATACATTTTCGTATTACCAGTCCTTCCTCCAAAAAAAGCATCTCGAGGGTTTAAGGGTATATAATTTAATATAGGGTGGAAGTCATCTACAACGGGGATGAATTCACATTCCCATTTTTCAATAACTGTATAACCAAAACCTCTTATTCGAGCCGTTTTATCCTGTGTCCGTTTTCTACGGCTGTTTAAAGTGTCTAATGCATTTTCATACATAGGCCTATCTCTTGCAACACTCAAACACTCATGACCATGATAATAACAACCGTGAAACTCGAATATTTCTGAAGTTTCTTCACATAAACCATCAACTCGACATCCGTTTATGGATACCTCTTTACTATTACCAGCATGTTTTATGTAAACATTTCTTTTATCTGACTCTTCAATTAACCACTTCAGAGCAGCCCTGGATTGTTTATTTACATGCCTATAGCCTTTAAAAGGAATAATCGATATTGTGTTCGGTTTCAGAAATTTTTTACGGAAAATCGTATTGCACGCGGAAGCAATGGTCGTTCCCTCTGTGAAAGGACAAACATTACAGCTATTCAGCATAATTATTCGAAACTTGAGACATGCCTGTGCCAGTATTTCTACGTCCGACAAACAATAGGCTAATAATTCCTTTTTAAAATCGAACAAATAACATTCGTCTACCATTTTGGTATGCCAGCTTAGAAAATTATTTCTACAGCCTTCCTTTCCACAAAACTCATTACAGTTATCGCACGTTTTCATGGTATCAGGCGTATAATATGATAACTCTGGTATAAAACCTATATAATTAGCATTGATAAGCGTATTAAATTTATGTGGGAAGTAACCTTTCTTTGACGATGCCGAAAGATCAAACGCCTTTGGCAGAGCCGATAACGGCATTGGAAAATAATTTAAACTATCAATAAATCTGATATTTTCAATTTGTAATATTATTAATTTTGTCCCCCTCATTATAACGCTTGGTTTCAATAATGTTTTTTCTAAAATATGCTTTAATACAAACTGATGATCAAAGGCTTGACCATTATGTGCTAGAACGATTATATCTTTATACTTTCGGTTCATTTTCAGTATTTGATCCATAAATTGGTGTATAATGTCACCCGTATCTATTATTACCCGTCGTATTCCGCAGCTCTGACAGAAGTATAAATTTTCTATCTCTATACAGGTAATACAACGTTTTGTAAATACACATAAATTTGGTTCATGAATTCTAACGTTAGGTCGATCATCGAGCATCTTTTCCTGTCTGGTCTCCAGATCGAAAAATATAAAAAGCGTTTGATCACGTTTCGGCGGTGATGTAATTGCCTGTATGAAGCACAAATGATTTTCTGGCTGTTGCGTTTTACAAATTTTACAAAAGATTTCATCACAATAGTGAATTCTTTTCTGCTTAACAGTCCGGTGACACAAAATACAAACTCTTATTTTATCACAAATTCCCTTAGCATTATGATTATCAAGACATGCCGGTCCTCTAAAGCTACGGTTACAAACCTGACACGTGATATTGTGAAGTTGTTTAACACACACCGGATATTGTCGACAACATGGGCAGGTTTTGCGGCATCTATGATTGATTTTATTACTGTACGCTTTCTTACAGTCTACACAGTAATAACTACTACCGAACACAGCTGCCACAGATGTCATTACGTTATAATGATTGTTGAAATATAATAAATTTAAAGACATTCCATCATCATCAGAAGAAGAAGAAGAAGAAAAACCCTCAAAAATAACTTCCCTACCCGGATAATTAAAAACCATAATTTTATATTTCTTAAGGTATGTTTGAAGTTTACGAATTTCTTCTATACCGCCACCCTCTATTGGAATATCAACGCATGATTTATCCAGCAATTTACGGACCTTGATATCCTGTAATTTTCCCGCGTTATTTCTAATTTGGTTTTTGAAAGGACTATTTTTAGCATAGGCTCTGGCTATGACAAGCGCTCTTGGTAAACACAAATTATCTTTATTTTTAACCGTAATAATACTTTGACGCTTACTACATTCTTCGTCAAAATTATTATTGTAATAGGTTTGTTTTTTTCTTCCCATACCCCTGGGCATTAAAATACGGGTCATTATTATTTTAAAAGTATCGACGTCAAGACCTTCGGAGTTACTTTGAAAAACACTACCTAGTAAACCCCAAATATCATCAAAAGTGAAGTCACGAGCATAACGAATTTTCAACCATGCAGGACTCGAAAATTTTTCGGACGTGAAGGAGAAGCCTATTTTATCTCCAGGATTGACATTTTCTGTAATGTGAGTTACAATATCATTAACTGCCCCCTTAAGCCATTCCATGGGATTAATTTCTTCATTTTTCCCCTCCTCAGTAGCCGGTAGCTTTCCAATTTTGAAAACCACTCTTCTCCTTTTTAACGTAAACTTTTGCGTCTCCCATTCGGAATCATCTATAATTTCAAACTTTTGTGTCATTCTACATGAAAACACACACACACGCACATACACAAAAAAAACATTTAATATAGTAAACATTGAAAATTCAAATTTTTATACTTACATAATTTTTTAATTTCAAACTTTCACTATTTTTCACTGAGTAACAAACACTGATTAACTTTATTCTAACCTTTCCTCCTCTTATATATAAATATATATAAAAAAATAAATCATATGACGGTGCGAATTTTAGATTACAAGATAGTAGAATGCATGTATGACCGGTTAAATTAAATTAACCATATTAATCATTCGCAAAAAAAAAAAAAAATCGAAATGCATTAATATACCGAATTAATCTCGATTATTCATCAATCATTATAAACAAAATCATATGACGGTGTCATTTTTCAGCTTGAAATGTAAGAGAATGCATATATGTCCGTTTAAAATAACCATTAATCATTAGCAACAACAACAAAAAAACCGAAATGCAGATATATCTATTTAAGTTCATCAATCATTATTCACCTTATACAATTAGCAAAAATTATGACGTGTAACAGATTACAAAGTAATAGAATGCATATATGTCCGTTTAAAATAACCATTAATCATTAGCAACAACAACAACAACAAAAAAAAACCGAAATGCAGATATATCTATTTAAGTTCATCAATCATTATTCACCTTATACAATTAGCAAAAATTATGACGTGTAACAGATAACAAAGTAATAGAATGCATATATGTCCGTTTAAAATAACCATTAATCATTAGCAACAACAACAACAAAAAAAAAAAACCGAAATGCAGATATATCTATTTAAGTTCATCAATCATTATTCTTTGACCTTTGACCTCTGACCTTTGACCTTTGACCTTTGACCTATGACCTTTGACCTCTGACCTTTGACCTTTGACCTTTGACCTCTGACCTCTGACCTTTGACCTCTGATCTTTGACCTTTGACCTTTGACCTATGACCTTTGACCTCTGACCTTTGACCTCTGACCTTTGACCTCTGACCTCTGACCTTTGACCTTTGACCTCTGACCTCTGACCTTTGACCTTTGACCTCTGACCTTTGACCTCTGACCTTTGACCTTTGAACTTCACCTTGACCTTGACCTTGACCTTTGACCTTGACCTTTGACCTTTGACCTTTGACCTCTGACCTTTGACCTTGACCTTGACCTTGACCTTTGACCTTTGACCTTGACCTTTGACCTTGACCTTTGACCTTGACCTTTGACCTTGACCTTTGACCTTTAATTTGGTTCCCACGCTGGAGAGCCAAACTAACTACTAATTATTAATAGTCATGGTATTAAATTCTTGTAAAATAGGTTAATGAATACCCACGACCAATCAGATATAAAATATTTAGGTAAATTTATTTTCGGTCTTACATGTTCTATTTCAAATTTAAAATATTTTAAAAAGTTACCGATTGCTGCAGAATCGTGTCGACAGGATATTAATTCGGCGACTGGAACAATTTGGTCATTACACTTAATTACGCAAGCGTAATATAATATTCTGGACTTTGGATGATGGTCGCAATAGTTCGGTTTTCGAATTAATCCCCCAGTTGCATCTATATGTATGCAAATCTGATCTCCTGACAATATTTGGAGATTCGATTTGCGCATCAAAATAATAAATAATGAATCGCAAAATGATTAAATGTAATTATCGTTAGACTCGACCGAAAGGCGATGATAAGCATCGACTATTTCGCACTTGGTTATAAGATCGTTCTCTGATAATTTTTCGGATCGTGCTATCCGTAAATTGCAAGGCTTAACTATTTTTTGCTTATTACCAGCCTGTAAAAGAGGCTTATTAATTTCATTAATTTGATTTAAATAAATCACGTTGGCAAATTCATATTTCATCATATTTTTAATATGTTCGCGCTACATGTTCGCTCCTCTTAATTGCGTAAATTCTTTAACGTGCCCGTGAAATTTTATATCGTTTCGAATTATAAAAATTTCTAAAATTTTGTCATATACATAAAACAACGAATTTATATTTTTGTTGGTGATTGGTGATGTTTACAATGCGCGTAAACCACCACATTGTTCTGCTTGACGTTAACATTAATTGTCCTAAATGAGAGCACACAGGGAATTCCTGAGGCAATAAGAGCATCCACTAAACTGTTTCTTAATAGTTCATTTGTCCAGTTTTGTGAAATGTCGATTGAGATATCCATAATTCCACGTTTGACCCATTTATTTAATGGTGGACTTTCAATAATGCCCGGTAGATCCTCAATTTTTTCGTCATCTACATCCATATTATTTAATGAACGACAAGATTCATTGGCTTTAATTAATTCATTGCTGTTGCAAATTTCAGTAAATGATTCACTATTCTGTTCAATAACAAATGACCGATTTTTACTTAGTTTTGCATTCTCTGGTCCAAGGTTATTTGTCTCAAATATTAAATTTTTGTTCCAAATTCTATAAATTTTTTTCCAATTCTTCTCTGAGCTCCTAACATTTAATTGTTGACATATTTCTTCCATTTTAATAGTTGAGCTCTGCGGAATCTTAGGATTAATTTCATTTGAAAACACAGACTACATCGTAAGTAGCACATTCGATTCCATTAACTTTATCAAAGAATCGATTCTTTTTTCGTTTTTTTTTTTGTATTTTTTGTCTTCATGGTTCCAATTTGTTCCACCAACTTCAATTAAAAAGTAAAAGTTCTCAGAGTTAAAATAAATAATTTCAATTTAATATCTATTTACTCGTAAATATAGATACTGAAATTTGGTACAGGATTAAGAATGAAAACTTTTTTCTCTGTTTGTAACAGCAATAAAATAGTTTAAAAATAAATATTTCCTTAAAATTTGTATAAATAATTTTTTCTTTTCGCATTATCAGCATTATACATGAATAATATTTGTTATTGACCCGTTTTAATTTTTATGATTTTTTATTTATTTAAATTTCAGATATTTCGCCATATTAGGCATCATCAGTGTGGGACATGTGATAGTTGTACATCATTAGGAGTTATTGAAATAATATAAATTTAATTTATTTCATTATTGCTTAAAATTTTAAAAAACCAAATTATTGTTAAATGATTAAATTAAAAAAATAAAATATTTTTCACTTCCCACCTTAAATCCCCGCTTTTCCAGAATTCATAAAATTCTTCAAGAGTGTCAAATTATATTTATAATTTTAAACTATTAACTAAAAAAAAAAATTCAAAAATTTCCTAGAAGATTTTAATTACATATATTTTTTGAATTGTTTTCTAAAATCATTTCCTAAATATGTAATTTAAAACAAAAAACATTTTATTTCATTTTATTTTACTTTTCTTATGTCGAATTTTATTTGCCAAAATCCGTCAAAAAAAATTGATGTACATCAAAAATTTTGTTTTATTTGCCAGAAAAAATCAATTTTTTTTTGATTTACATCAATTTTAAAAAATGTGGATTTTTTCGTAAATTTTATTCGATGTGACTAATACCAACATAAAAAGAGAAATGTCATTTTTGGAAATGTCATAAACGCGTCGATTTTTGTGTATTTTAGTTGTGTTACATTTTTTTAGTAAAATTTGCGAATTTTAGATTTAAATAAAATATATAAATATATAATAATTAATAAAATTATTATAATTAATAAAATTGTTAAAATAAATTTGAAAATGAATTATATCGACATATCCAACTATAGCGTCGTGGTAGATGAAAACGGTTTTGTTTTTGAGAAAGATGCTGTAGCATTTCTCGAGCATAAAATAAGTAAGTTATAATTATATTGTAATTTTTATAATGTTTTAAAATGCGTGTTTTATTATTAGCTCGTGAATTAGTGCAAGCGGATTACGCTGAAGTGTTGGAGCACTACTCCACCGTAGTACAATTAGGAGAGTGCGACCAAACGGCTGGACAAGCAGCGGAGGATTTGAAGCAAACTACAAGTAATGAAACTCCTAGTTTGCTACCAAGTGAAATCTCTAGTTTGGTACAGCTACCGGTATCGGATCCGAGTGACCAACCCCATAAATGGACAGATGGGCAAACAAAATACATGTTGGCTAAGTATGCCGATAATTTATCGCAGGTTGGGCCATTAAAAAATTTAGAAACAAAAAAATGATGTGGAATTACTTGGGAAGTGAGATTGGAAAAGAGTTTAAGGTGAAGTGTTCTGGACTTCAAGTCGAGACCAGATACAGATGTATAATGAAACGTTCCAAAAAAAGCCTTGACAATAACAAAACTAGCGGTGCGGTTTATTCGGAATCCGGATACGAAGAAGAAATAAATCGCATCGTTAGCATTGATGACTCTTTGGTCCCGCATTGCAGCATGGGCCCAAATATAGTAAGGAGGAAAAAAACAATTTCATCCTCCTCAACTGAATCGTCCGCAACCACAATTTCTGAACTAACATCGACGTCAAATTCAAATAAAAGTACACCGGAACCACAATCACCAATTCCATCAAACAAAAAAGTAAAGAAAACCGCTCAGGAGGTTGTATGTGATAAATATTTTGAATTGAAAAAGGAGCGGTTTGAAAAATGTCTAGAATTTGCAAGAGAGAATACCCGGATTAAAGAAGAAAGTCGTGCATTGCGCAGAAACGTATACGCAGAACGTATGCAAAAGCTAGATGAAATTTTAGGCAAAAAAACTTCAAAATAATTTATTTATTTTTATGTACATAGATATTTAATTAAAACTGAATTTAAATACATTTTTTTAAAATAAACTTCTAATTTTATATTAACGCCTCTGCAATGGTGTTCCGCTTTATTTCTCCTAGGTGTTTTAACACTGCTTCTGAAATATCATATACATTTTCATCTACTCCGCTCGTGTTTGGTGTAGTTTCTGTCACAGTAGCTTGAACAGGCAATTCTTCCGTATTTGTTTCGTTTTCGTCCCATAGATCACCACTCTCTATACATAAATTATGTAGAACGCAACACGCCATTACAAATTTGCACATCCGTTCTACTTCAAAAAAATCTTAACGAATGAGCTGCCTAAACCTTTGTTTAAGTAACCCAAACGTATTTTCAATTTTTACCCTCGTCTGGCAATGTTTTTTATTGTAATTTGACCGTCCCGTTGTCAAATTACCATAATCCGTGTAAGGTGTCAACAAATACTTTCGTAGAGGATACGCTGCATCTCCAAGAATGTGGTATTGTTCACCGCAAATCGTTGGTATTTTTTCGGATATAAAAGATAGATTATATATCCGCGAATCGTGTATTTTGCTTGGTGATCCAATAAATACATCGAGGAACTGTTTGTTGGCGTCACATGTCCCTTGCAACGTGATAGATATCAAACTATGTCTATTCACGTACGTAGAGCGTATTTTGTTGACAGGCTTACGGATATATACGTAGTAGCCTACGATACAACCGATTACGTTTGGAAAACCTGCAAGCTGAAATAAAAAATTAAAATTAATAATTTTTTGTATTACCTTCTCAAATGCTATCGATTTTTCAAGCTTCTCACTATCTGTAGTTGGGAAGCGAATATGTTGATCTGATATTTTGAACAGGAATTCCAAGACGTTGGTAAGATGTCTGTGAGCAGTTGCCTCGCAGACGCCAAAAAGATTCGCGACTTCTCTATAAGTCTCCTTGTTCCCAGCAAACCTATAACCAATTTTAAGGTATTAATGTTATAGAATTTAAGTATTTTGTTAATGTATTGTTACCACAAGAACGCTAAAAATTGAGACTGAGCAGTTACACTCTTTCTTCCACATTTATAATATTTGCAAAATGGCGAATTAGTATACTTCTCAATAAGCTTGTTAGCTGTAATTCGCGTAACCCGAAAATGGCGATGAAACTGTAAACACGAAAAGAAAGGTTTGTCAATTTATTAGTATACATATTTGTCCACAACTTACTTCTTCATCTGAAAATTTCGCCACTACATCGTTCACAAAATTTTTCACATATCCTTTTTCCTCTCGTTCAAATAATGTGGACTGCATCCTAATAAATTCATCTTCATCCGATGAAGAGAAATATAATAAGCAATCATCTGACGATGACGAGGAAGACGACGCTAACAATTCTTCGAGAACCAATTAAATTATATAAATAAACCACTCACTTTATCACAATTAACAACCAAACGCTTTGAAATTGAAACAGCAAATGTCAATATGTCATGAGTAATGTGATTTCTTAAAACGTCAAACGATCACTAATACCAACGTAAAATCAAATCAATTTTTTTTTGTTTTATTTGAATGACAAATTTCAGATGGATTTGGAAAAGCAAATAAAATTCGACATTAAAATATTTTGAAAATGAATTAAGAAGCGCACATACATATTAAATCAAATTTTATTATTTCATTTTTATCATTTTTTCTTAAATCATCAATCAATTAAAAACATTTGTTTAAATTCGGAAAAAAAGCTTTTCTTAATTCAACTTTTTTTTATTCGGGTAGCCGTTGATCAGATTTGTTGAACATGTTTTGGATCATCATTGAATCAACCGTTCATCGTGTAGTCGATCTATTTGTGTGTATTATACTCACTAATACTAAGATGCATTTTTAGTGTTTTAGGAAAACTTCACAGTTCTATATAGGCCTGTGACGTATTTTCTAAACTATTCCTAATATTTTGTTTTTGTTTTTAGGAAATATTTAGAAAAAAGTTCACGCGCATGAAAGAGTCAGCAATATTTAAACAAAAATGGCGATGCTATAATTTTTTTTGTATGTCGCGTAAATTTTGACAGTTCAAACAGTGAGTTTTTGTTTGAATGGCGTTTATGGCTATAAAAATACTCGTAAAAACTACCCGAGTAGCAATTTTGGATATCAAATATGTTTTAAACCATATACGAAACTCTGATTTTAAAACCAACAATTTCTTTTAATGGTTCCAGACACGTTTCTGGCACATTACGAGTCCTTAGCAGATACTGCTTTTGGCAGTGGTTTATGATACCATCTCTTTATATTTTTACTAATTACGAACCAACTTTAAATAGTTTAAAAAAATCTAGATTTTTGAAACGGTTTTGAAGGAGTTAAAAAATTTTTTTACCTTTCACAATTGATCAACACTTTTAATATTCGAGCAACGCTACTGTTTAACTTTTTTCGCCTGAAAAAACGGAATAAGCCTAGCTTTTCTTAATTTGAAGAAAAACGAGAATTTGTTGTTAGTACGATATTCATTGGATTTGATCTATATTGCTTAGAATGTCATGTTGAAGAGGAAATTATGAGCAATTTTTTTGTAGAAAGCGCGGATTTTGATTTGAAGCTAAAAATAACTCAAAAGTTTGAGCGTTGATTACAGCGAAACTGATCAATATTTTAATCAAATGTAAACGCTGATTCTCTCAAAATTTCACAAATCAACAAATTTTTTAACATTTGGAAATTTATTGGATTTTTTCGCCACTCATTCATATCTTCATAGCTTAGACAATTGATGAATATGTTCAACATTTCTGAAACAAACTATTTTTTATTTTGTACCGCTCTGGTAAGTTTGTTTCTTAATGTTGATGTTCGTGATGTCGAAGTAAATATTTCTGTATTCTGCAATGCCCTACCATTTATAAAATACAGCGACGCCTATTTTTCAGATGACAGAATCCGGTAGTTTAAAGATGCTTACATTATAATACTAAAAAACATCATGCTTCTACTATTCTGAAATATGTCATATGTTTTCTTGCATGTAGAAACAGGCCGATTTACCCAATACCAAAAAAATTATATTTGCAGAAAAACACATAACCATTACTAACAGAAAACCCGCTATGCTATACTCAACAAAATAAAACGTAAAATACTTACAATTCGTTCAAATCGTTCATCAACTTTAACCTGCCGGACACTCATTAGTAACTCCTTCGTACAGTTCACTTCGTTGGCATATAAATCACAAATTTCAAAACTAGTAACTGTATGAATTATGGCACTAGACAAATACGCGGTGCCTGCACAAAAAAATGAAACATAATAGATTAATGATACTGTACGATGCTCCGTAACTGTAAGATCGTAAAAATAAAAGTAAAATAACTGAGCAACAGAATTACAAATCTGAATGCAGCAAAATGTGACCATAGAATTTGAATAAAATTTGTTAAACATTCTCATTAGTTTATAAATTTTGGTAACTATCACACTAATTTGCTCAACACTATCGGTTAATTTACACATAACTTTCATTTCACCATATCCTCGTGGTTCACTACACTTTAATCTATTTAACTGTAGTATTTTTTCCATTAAAATGTTATTTAAACTATTAATTAAAAATGTAACAGTTAATATTATTACAAAAACATCAAACAGCCCAACCATTTGAAGATTAAATACAAAAAATGATGTAATGCAAGGTAGAAGTGTTATTTTAAACATTGAGCAGCCAATTACGTATGAGATGCAGAGTAGCACTTGACAAAGGAAAAAGTTTGCAATAAAAATTAATTTTAAATCTTTTGCAAATTTTAAATTAAAACTATCGTTTTTAAAAATGTCTTTATATAAATTAATAATATCCACAAATTTAACATAAATTCTGTAATTTAAATTATGCCTCAAAGCTTTATTCAAATATACAAAGTTCACGAATAGGATAGTAATACAAAATACTTGCATTTGGCATATAAATTGAAACACTGGTAAAAAGATACCAATGGTTACTAATACATAATTCACGAAATAAAAATATAGCATTTGGGATAGGACCCACATATATTTTGTGTACACATGAGCCCGCGTGTTATTGTTTTGTTCGATTGAAACGAAACCATTCTCAAATTTGATTTTGAAATTGAACAGACCGTAAACTCTCGCACATAAAATTGCAGCACGTACCACGTTCATCTTAATAGTAAAATTAGCATGTAACCCGTATTGCTACCGTACTTTACTGAAATGTTTAGAGAGGTTAGTATTGGGAGATTGATCAAAAACGTTTAAATATCTTAATTACAGTAATGGTATTATTCATCTAAATAATTAATACGATTTCTGTAATAACTTTTTACGAATTGTCATCATCGAGTTAAAACATTCGTATGTGAATACTTTTATGAATTTTAGTCAAGGATTTCATAATAAAAATACGTTTGCATGAAAAACGAGGAGGAGTAAATATGATGCGGCCAACACCAACACTCGATTTACTTTTACCACGAGTGTATACAGATCTCAAATACGCCACACTTGATTTCTAAAGCGGAAAATTAAACTTACCGGATTTTTGACAAAACTGTGTAACAATTTGCTTATCTGCGGAACAACCCATAGCTATCTCGTGTACTGTAAGCATTGGTCAGGCGAAATGTATTTGGTATGGTGTGCGATTGTGCATGATACTTGCTTGCGCATATTGGTACAATATATCTAATATTGGTACAATATACACCTCAATCATATTTGATTAACTAACAACTCTCCTTTTGTATGCGTTTAATGAATATTTGATTGGAGAATGTACTAGTGTTTACGCTCAATTCTTGTCGGTCGAATTTGTACAAATACATTAAAAATTTAATTGGTCTAAAGTTTTATTTGGTTGACGGTAGGGATTTAGAGTGGAAGCGAAAAGGTATATAAACCGAGGAAAAAATGTGCACGGGAGTCAGTCATTAGAGGAAAAAAATACAAATCAAATTATTGAAATTTACGTGAATACCATTAGTTGATGGAATACAAGAAAAACAAGATCCATAAGATGGTCGTGTGATGTGTTTTCCATGATTTTAAAAATAAAAGTTAAATTAGCAAAAATAAATTAAATTGTTAAAAATAAAAAAAAATGGAAAAGGAAACTTAAATGTTTAAATTTTAACTTAAAAAAATGATAAAATTAAGTTCGGTTAAACTGTGCTCTGTATATCCATGTACCTTTGATAAATAAATCAAAAATTAAAATAATAAAATTTGTGAACAATAAAAATGTATATGAGTTTAGAAACAAAATTAATTAATTGTGTATGTCTTTTTAATTCATTTTTTTTCCAATAATTTGGTAGTGCAATGTTTGCTTGAGACGTATTGAAAATTTATTTACTCGTTCATACAGTGCGCAAGGTCGTTAAAAGTGTTAAAAAAAAAACGATTGCAAGTGGACCACTCATAAATGCGATAAAAGTTATGTGACGACAAATAAATAATAATAAACTTACTTCTACCTATGTACAGGGTTATCCAATTCGAGGTTGATAAAGTAGAAATCTGTATACCGACATCTGTCAAAGATAAACGTCAAGTACGCTGTCATTTATTTAGTTGACATTCTGCCATTTAAGAATATGGAGCATTTAACAATCGACCAACGCGTTAAAATTAAATGCGGAAAAACAGGCCGTCGATGCTGATTTTTCGAACAAAATTTTCTTCAGTGATGAAGCTCATTTTTCGCTTGGTGGGTACGTTAATAAGCAAAACTGTAGAATTTGGGGCTCAGAAAATCCACAATTGATTGTAGAGAAGCCATTACACCCGGAAAAAGTCACTGTTTGGTGCGCATTGTGGTCTGGTGGTGTGATTGGGCCGTATTTTTTTGAGAACAACCATGGACGAACCGTTACCGTCAATTCTGAGCGCTATGGCCGCATGTTAACCGATTATTTTTTTACGAAAATCGAAGATTATGATCTTGACGATATGTGGTTCCAGCAGGATGGAGCAACCAGTCACGTAACACGAGCAAATCGAGATCTTTTGCAAGAGAAATTTCCTGGACGTTTGATTTCGCGATTTTCTGATGTCAATTGGCCTCCAAGATCCTGTGATTTAACGCCTATGGATTTCTTTTTGTGGGGCTACGCGAAAGATCGTGTTTAAGCAAACAATCCTCAAACTCTTGACGAATTGAAAACTAATATTCGTAAGGTAATGGCCGGGCGGTATCTCCCGAAATGTGCCGAAAAGTCATTGAAAATTACCTCAAAAGAATCAAGGCCTGTAAGAAGTCCCGTGGAGGACATTTGAATGATATCTTGTTTAACTAAAAATGGCAAGGATCAATCTGTAAAATGAATTAAAAATTACAATACATTCCGAATATTTTGTGTGTTTTTTTTAAGTTTACTTTATCAACCTCGAATTGGATAACCCTGTATATCTTGTAACAGAATTCTATCTAATTCTGTTACTAACCCTTCCTAAAATATTTACTTCCTAATAACATGACCTCGAAGATAGTATCTGTTTATACTCAACAACGTAAATGACATGATATTTTCAAATTTAGTAATTTTGCTTATTCTAAGCATTTTTATATTTCTCTTTCTAAGAATTTTTATATTTCTTTTTCTACAATTAAATATAATGTGTGTAACACGATAACTCACATGTAATATACTGATTAATAAGCAATTATTGTATTTGCATGCATTACATACATATAATAATTTATAAGATAGATATAAAATTATAATTGTTAATTATGCTTAAGTAAACAAAATTAATGTATAAATATCAAAGAAAACTTAATAAACAGCTCAGTTGTAAAACAAAAACCATTTAATCTATTTGTTAGCCCTCATCAGTGGTAAGCCACAAATATTAAATACTACAACGACAAACACATTGGTCCTTCGAGCAAAAAAGAACAGCGCTTAGAGATACAGCGCTTACATAACATACATCATAAAAACGTATTTAAAATTAATCTAAAAAAAAAAAAAACATGGATACCGTAAAAGCTTTGTGTGAACAAACACAAACCGGTAAATTAATAAACCAATTAAAAACAAACATCAAAAAAGATGGAGCTGCCAGAAAAACCAAACATTATTGTGACCAAAGACTCACAAATTTGCAGCTACTCTTCGATAAATTTTCAACCACCGATGCTTCATTAGTAGTCACTCTTCCAGAGGATCATCCGTATGTTAAACAACATTTCTTCGATCAAGTCAAACAAGCGTTCGAAGAAACAAAAAAAATACTACTAGAAGCCAGAAAAAATACAGCAGGAGATGATCGGGATACGGATTGGGACAAACACGTCGCAGATGCGTCATCCTATATACTAGCAGATGAGCAACAACAAGGCGAATCTGACCATAAGGTGGTACAAGTAGACGATCAACAACAGCAGAGGCGTTATAAAATACAACACGCCAAAGCTAAAATATTTCAAACGAATATTAACACCATACATCAAATCAAGGATGCGGTGCAGCACTCAAGAACGTATTACGAGTTGAAGATCAAACTACTAACCGATTTATGGATATCTCTTACCAACAATCATGAAGAGATTATTGGAAATGCGATTGATGGAGAGCTTGACAACGAATACTTTAGCCAAGAAACATACGAGAACCTACAGCAAGATTATGAATTTACAATCATCTATCTTCAAGATCAAATAGAAAACGTTGCCAACAAAGATTCTTCGAAACAAAGTCAAAAAAGATCCAGCATCAAGCTTCCCAGGATTGAAATACCACACTTCTATGGGGATTACAAACAATGGACAAGCTTCCAAAATCTTTTCAACAAGACTATCCATTGCAATGATGATTTATCCAGTGAAGAAAAGATGCATTACCTATTATCAGTAATAGGAGGAGATCCAGCCAAGCTCATTAACCACCTCAATATATCGCAAGAAAACTATTCTACAGCTTGGAATATTTTATGCTCCAGATACGAGGATAAAAGGCTTCTGATCAATACTTACATCAACACAATTTTAGAACTACCAAATTTAAGTTCAGAATCCGCTCATGGTCTAAAACTATTACATGATAATGCACTGGAATGTTTGCATGCCATCAAGAACCAAGGAATCAATACAGATTCTTGGGATGCTATCTTGTTGAACATCCTAATAAGAAAATTGGACAGGGAAACTCATCGATTATACGAGACGTCTTTGAAGAACCCGAAGGAAATTCAAACCATGAAAGATTTTCTAGCCTTTCTACAAGTAAGGTTTCAATCTTTGGGAGCACTATCCCGAGATAAATCGTATAAAAAAAAGGAAGTAAACCAACAAACAAATTCATCTATTAAGACTGTAAATGTTGCAGTAGCCAGAAAACCCGATAAATGTATACTTTGCTGGGGAGAGCACAATCTACCAGAATGTAAAAAGTTCCAAAATTTACCACAAATCGAAAGAAGTAAGGCAGTATATTATAAACCAGTGTGCCGACGATGCTTGCTTCCAGAACACAAACTCCCTTGCAATAAAAGTTGTGAGTTATGCAAAGGTGCACATCACAGCCTGCTGCATAGTAACAATAGTATGCGATCTGCATCAGAAAATATAAAACCAGCTAATACAAACGTACAAGTAACACATGCATGGAATCGCAAATGCATCTTACTGGGAACCGCCTTAGTGAATGCGTTTTCTGGTGCTCGCAATGAACTGATTCGTGTGCTAATAGATCCTGGGTCTCAAGCAACCTTCATTACAGAAGAAGCCTGCCAAAGATTAAAATTACCAAAAACCGCAGCGTATGCAGAAGTCACAGGCATGGCAAAAACCGAAGCAGGAGAGGCGAACTCAAAAGTCGAATTTACCTTGAAGCCAAGATTTCCATCCAAATTTAGCTTAGCCATAAAAGCATTAGTATTCAAAAACATAACTCGGGATATGCCAGAGCAGCCTCTAGACCCATGGAACTGGAAACACACCAAAAATCTGATGTGGGCTGATCCAACATTTTACAGTCCTGGCCCAATCGACTTATTATTGGGCGCGGACTATTATGGAGAAATTTTAATGAGTAATGTAGCGAAGGCATCATCTGACGAACCGATAGCCCAACAAACCAAACTAGGTTGGATATTCTTAGGCCGTGCCTCAGTCGATTGTCACAATTCAACAGTAATACAATCAATGACAACAAGAGCAGTTGATATAGATAAACAATTGAGAAGCTTCTGGGAAATAGAGGAGGTGCCACGTAAACGAGCATTCACCAAAGAAGAACTAGAGTGTGAAAAAATATTCGCGACCAGTCACAAACGTCTCAAATCTGGCCGCTACGTAGTCAAGATTCCTTTTGACATTGAGTTATATTCTGCCAACCCACTGGGATGCTCAAAAGGGGTTGCCATGGCGCGTTTGATACAAGTAGAAAAACGACTTGCTAAAAATCCAAATCTTAGCACTCAATACAAGAAGTTCATGGATGAATATATCGCTTTGGGACACATGAAAGTTGCTGAAACAGTTACTGAGACTGGTTACTATTACCTGCCACATCATGCAGTTCTGAAGGATTCGAGCACAACTACAAAATTGAGGGTAGTTTTCGATGGCTCTGCCAAAACCACAACTGGAATATCGTTAAACGACGTAATGTTGACGGGCCCTACTCTTCAACAGGATTTATTATCCATATTGTTAAGGTGGCGGAAGCATAAATACGTCCATACGGCTGACATCGAAAAAATGTTCAGACAAATCGCCATTGATGAAGATGACCAGAACTATCAACGTATTTTATGGAGAGAGTCTCCGCAACAAGAAATTCAGGAGTTTAAGTTGACTACTGTCACATATGGAACAGCAGCAGCAACTTATTTAGCGGTGAAGTCACTACGACAGCTGGCCATCGATGAACAACCAAACTATCCTATAGCGTCCAACGTAGTTTTAAATGATTTCTACGTGGATGACCTAATTTCTGGACAAAACACACTGGAGGAAGCCTTACTCAGCCAAAAACAAACCATTGATTTACTGAATTGCGGTGGATTTACGTTAAGAAAATGGGCAACAAACAGCACAGTCCTCTTGAAATCCATACCAGTGCATCTAAGGAATCAAAATCGATTGGAATTCAAGCTTGATGACACAATTAAAACTCTTGGACTACACTGGAATCCAGCTACAGATACATTCGGTTTCATTGTCACTCAATCCGCGCCTGGCAAGCCTACCAAACGAAACCTACTTTCGGATAGTGCAAAACTTTTTGATCCATTAGGCTGGCTGGCACCCATAACAGTTGTAGCTAAACTGATGATGCAAGAAATTTTGCTAGCAGGCCTATCTTGGGACGAAGAACTTCCGTCACACATATCAACAAAATGGCAGGAATTTAAAAATTCTTTACCTCTCCTGGAAGAAATATCTATTCCACGTTGGATCCATTTTGAGTATAACAATATAACAGAACTTCATGGTTTCTGCGACGCCTCAGAAAAGGCCTATGCTGCTGCCGTTTACATCAAATCTACAAATTCAGAAGGCATTACTATTGTGAGTCTTCTCGCATCAAAAACAAAGGTTGCACCGATTAAAAACTTACTTTCACTACCTCGTCTTGAGCTTTGTGGAGCGTTGCTGCTCACTAAACTAATGCACCAAATCAAAGAAGCAATGCAAATTCCGGAAACAACTTCGTTCTTTTGGTCCGACTCAATGATCACTTTATGTTGGATTCGAGGGCGTCCTCATAAATATAAAACTTTCGTGGCCAACCGAATATCGGAAATTCAAACATACTCGAGTCCATCACAATGGCATCATGTTGGATCAACCGACAATCCAGCAGACTGCGCATCAAGAGGGACCAGTCCGAAAGAACTAAAGAACAACAATTTATGGTGGACGGGTCCAGATTGGCTACAATTTCCAACCGAATGTTGGCCACAACAAACTACTACTCAAGAGGAAGCTACTTTGGAAACTAAACAATTGGTTACACTTGCAACATCAACAACTGCAGTCAATCCGTTTGCACATATTATAGAACGATTTTCAAACATGAACAAAATAATTCGCGTTGTCGGCTTCTGTCGACGATTTATAAAAAAATGTTTGAAAAAACAGGTTAGCGGATCGCCAACTTTACTTTCTGCTGAAGAACTTAATGAATCCTACAACGAACTAGTCAGAATAATTCAACATGCGGAGTTCCAGAACGAAATCATGCAGATTTACAAAGAAGGCTCAATATCAAGAAAAAGCAAGCTCCTCTCGCTTAATCCATTTATTGATGAACATAAAATACTAAGAGTAGGAGGAAGAATAACTAATTGTAACCTGAGCTATGATACCCGTCATCCAAAGATACTGCCTCCAAAACATAGATTCACAAAGCTACTAATCAAAGATGCTCATGTTAAAACATTGCATGGGGGGACTCAGTTAACTCTGTCATATCTTAGAAACAAATATTGGATCACGAACGGCAGAAGCAACATACGTACGGAGATAGCAAAATGCATTACGTGCATTCGGTTCAATGCTTCAACAAGACACCAACTAATGGCAAGCTTACCCAAAGAACGAGTCGTGCCATCACGTCCATTTACTAACACAGGCGTTGACTACGCCGGACCAATCTCAGTAAGAGTTTCTAAAGGACGTGGGAATAAGTCATACAAAGGATACATAGCACTATTTGTATGCTTTGCTACCAAAGCAGTGCACATAGAGGTTGTCAGCGATATGACCAGTGCAGCCTTTATCGCGGCCTTTAAGAGATTTATGGCTCGAAGAGGTCTTTGCAAACGGATTTACAGCGATAATGGAACCAATTTTGTTGGAGCCCGAGAACTGATTGAAAAGGATAAACAACAAGCTCTACAACAAGCAAATCTTGACCTCCGGAAAATGCTAGCTGACAATGTGATTGAGTGGCACTTCATACCACCGTCTGCACCACACTTTGGAGGACTTTGGGAAGCAGCAGTGAAATCTCTAAAGTTCCATCTAAAACGGGTAATTGGAGACACAACCCTCACATATGAAGAGTTATCAACGGTTACATCACAAATAGAAGCATGCCTCAATTCAAGGCCGCTTACACTAATTTCATCTGATCCAAATGCGTTGATATTAACACCCGCACATTTTTTAGTTGGTGATTCACTAATAACTATCCCAGAATCGAATATGCTGAATGAAAACATTCCTGTCAATCATCGGTGGAGATTACTACAAAAAATGGTTCAAGATTTTTGGAAACGCTGGTCAAATGACTACCTTACCGAACTACAACAAAGAACTAAATGGACCAGCAAACAACCAATGGTTAAAGTAGACGACATTGTTTTAATAAAAGACAACAACTTACCGCCAACAAACTGGCCTTTGGGAAGGATCATTGATCTACATCCTGGCAGCGATGGTTTGACTAGGGTAGTCACAGTAAAGAGTGGGAATGGTTCCATATTCAAAAGACCCATTACCAAAGTAAGCGTCCTACCTTTCGACACCGAGAAGTCGCAAAATAAGTCAGCAAGTGACTCCCGTACCAAGGTTCCTAAAGCCACCAATCTCATAGTTCTACCATTACTTCTACTATGTTTAGTGGCGATCACTACGCTGCCGAGTCCAGTATCATCAACCGAACAGCTGATGTACAACATCACCACTCTTAGTCACCAACCTGGGCTGTATCTAGAAAATTTGGGAAATCTCCGATTCACCAATCAGCAGTGGAAAATAGTAGTTTACTTCAACCTCACATCCTACTATTCAGATTTGATGGCATACAGAAGTCTGGCAAGGAACATGGATCAACTTTGCATGGAAACAGCTGAAGACAATCATCAGATATGCTCTGTAATCAACACTCAGCTCATGCATATTCTAACTGAAATCGAGGACAAGAACGCAATACTTCACTACAGAGAAAGGAGAAGAAAACGTGGGATCTTAAATATCGTGGGCAATTTGGCAAGTGACCTATTTGGAGTTTTAGATGATCGGGATGCGAAGCACTATGAAGAGGAAATACAAAAGGTTAAATTAAATCAACAACACCTTTTAATGATAGCCAAGAACCAAACATCGATTGCTGACGCAACTTTAAACATCTTAAAACGAACTGATGAAGAAAATAGACGTCATTGGCAAGCTATTACACGACAAATAAGTTCTGCATTAGGTGACATCAACAACAGTCAAAAATTGACGTCTTTAACCCTTCATGCACTTCTTTTGATGCTCGACTTCAAAGACACTCAGCAAAAACTAATTGATGTCCTTTTAAATTCAAACAACAAAGCAGTGAGCACTTCAATCCTACCACCAAATCAACTTAACAAGGCACTTCAAGATATAAAACAGCATATGCCTCCAGACGTTCTGCTGCCCTCGCAAAATGAAAACTATGAATTATTGAGCCTGTATCAAATCATATCATGCAGAGGAAAATTAAGTGGTCAATATTTAATTTTTGAATTAAAAATTCCATTGATGAACACGGCGAAATATCAAGTATTTAAACCTATACCTCTTCCTACAAACGAAGGCGTCTTCATTCAAGCATCAATGGACTATTTGGTTACCTCCATACATCGTGACGAATATTACATGATGACAAGGGACGAGTTCAACCATTGCAAGCATAGCAACAGTGAGTATATTTGTATGTTGCTACATCCCATTCATTCCGCATACAACAACAATTCTATATGTGAATTAGACCTATTGGCTTCACAACAACCATTCAACTGCCACATTGTAAAAAGGATATCGCAAAATCCAAGAGATACATGGATAAAGTTGAGAAACAATAAGTGGATTTTCTCAATTGATCAGGAGCGGCAGGCTACTATAGCCTGTGATGGAGATTTCGTAGCAGTATCACTACCACGCAATGGAATAATTTCTCTTAAAGGCGGATGCACTTTAAAAGAAGGGTCAATTTTTCTAAAAAGTTATAAAATCTACAAGGAAACCGTAATTGACTCGTCATATCTACCGAAAGTCAACCTATCAATGAAGTGGATGGATAGGCGTACAAACTACTCAATTCAATTGGAAAACTCAACCTTAGTGGATGACATAACTGAGCTGCACAAGCGAATACAACAGATACAAGAAGAGCAGCTCCCAGTATCACACCATGACATTCATCATTATTTTCTTCTCTATGCAATTATTGCCTTTAGCATAATCGCCTTTATTATTTACAAATGCCGAACCAAAAGGAGACCTCCACCGAACGAAGCCTATAACTTAGAAAGCTAGGCCCGGGAGAATGTTTATACTCAACAACGTAAATGACATGATATTTTCAAATTTAGTAATTTTGCTTATTCTAAGCATTTTTATATTTCTCTTTCTAAGAATTTTTATATTTCTTTTTCTACAATTAAATATAATGTGTGTAACACGATAACTCACATGTAATATACTGATTAATAAGCAATTATTGTATTTGCATGCATTACATACATATAATAATTTATAAGATAGATATAAAATTATAATTGTTAATTATGCTTAAGTAAACAAAATTAATGTATAAATATCAAAGAAAACTTAATAAACAGCTCAGTTGTAAAACAAAAACCATTTAATCTATTTGTGAGCCCTCATCAGTGGTAAGCCACAAATATTAAATACTACAACGACAAAAACGTGAATACCATTAGTTGATGGAATACAAGAAAAACAAGATCCATAAGATGGTCGTGTGATGTGTTTTCCATGATTTTAAAAATAAAAGTTAAATTAGCAAAAATAAATTAAATTGTTAAAAATAAAAAAAAATGGAAAAGGAAACTTAAATGTTTAAATTTTAACTTAAAAAAATGATAAAATTAAGTTCGGTTAAACTGTGCTCTGTATATCCATGTACCTTTGATAAATAAATCAAAAATTAAAATAATAAAATTTGTGAACAATAAAAATGTATATGAGTTTAGAAACAAAATTAATTAATTGTGTATGTCTTTTTAATTCATTTTTTTTCCAATAATTTGGTAGTGCAATGTTTGCTTGAGACGTATTGAAAATTTATTTACTCGTTCATACAGTGCGCAAGGTCGTTAAAAGTGTTAAAAAAAAAACCATTGCAAGTGGACCACTCATAAATGCGATAAAAGTTATGTGACGACAAATAAATAATAATAAACTTACTTCTACCTATGTATGTATATCTTGTAACAGAATTCTATCTAATTCTGTTACTAACCCTTCCTAAAATATTTACTTCCTAATAACATGACCTCGAAGATAGTATCTTCAACTATTCCTTATACTATAATAAAACCGTCATGTTTTAATTTTTTTACATTTCTTTTTAGGGTCTATTTAATTGAAGGTAACATAATTCATTTCCATTAGAATATGTTACATGCCTCAGTTAAATGAACCCGAATATGTTCATGAACGTAATTTGATTACGTCGTTTATGCACATATTGAAATGTAAGTTTTTTTTGTTTATACTTGTGCCTAGGTAAATGACCATGACCGAAGCAATATTTGAAAAATTGCATTTGGTGTTGTGTCAAATTTATCAAGAATGCACAAATTTTTTTTGTTGTACCTGCGCGGTAATTTGATTTTATAAATTGGTTGGGATTTTCAATTTAATTGCAAAAATTTTTGTTTCCCCCTCTCAACCAACTTTTAATGAAAAATTAATAAAAATTACCGTGTGTGAAGTTTTTGAAAAAGCGGAACGGCAGTCAGTTTTTGGAGAGACCAACGTGTGGTCATTTTTTTAAATATTATATAAGTGTTAAGTTTTTAGTGATTAGTTGTTTTGTGTTTTTAGATTACATTTAGATTTTTTTTTTGTTTGAATTTGTAATAAATAGTAATCGTAAAATTAGATTCGGGTGTTTTTTTTTGTTTTTTTTTTGTGATTTTTTTTGGTTGCTGTAGATTCCTGAGGGTGCAGACAAGCGGAATCAGCCAGAGGATAATTTGGCGTTAAATGTGAGTATATATATGTAAGTATACTAGGATAGAGTGTGAATTTGGTCTATTAACAACTCACCAAAACCAGTGACAGATTGTTCCTCTAACGGTCTTTTTAAGACAGGAACTGATACGGCCTAGGCTGTCCCTTTCCTCTCTGTTGGAGCCGATCTGTCACGCCTATATTACTAACCAAATCAAAGTGGCCGGGTTGTTCATCTTATTGAAAGCCCGGTAAGAGATGACTCACTAAGAGTTATAAAATATACACGCCCATAGTCGGCTCATCAGCACGATGGGTTGATAATCTTGTTCTATTTCACCCCACTTCTGGGTCCGAGACCAGCCCTAATCCTATTATTTAGTTTTATTCTTTCTCTTGCTTCCCTCTAAATGGATAAGCTGTTCGCGGTTAACCAGACTGCTATCTGGGCATCCTCATCCCCACGCCGTTCCCTCTACACCGACTGAGCTGCGGGAACAAATGCCGCGAGGGATGCCATACAGATAGTGGTAATTCTATGAAATGGGTTTACCTCTACCGCATGTAGAGGCTAACCTGTTTCAATCTTATAATAGTAAAATAAATAATATATCTACTATATACATGCAATAATAATAATACCAAATTAATAACTAACATAAAAGTAAAAAAACGACAACGTCCTCTTGGATAGTGCTAATAAAGTGTCGCACCTAGTTTATATGTAGTGTGCAATAAATATAACAAAAAAACCGCCAATATTGGTTCCACTACGTGTTATAAAGAGCGAAATCATACTCAAATTGTGATCGCACGGTCGCACTATAAAGTAATAACAGTTCTACGTAAATTAACGTGCCAAGTATTAGAAGATCATCTGCAGCCGAATTATCCGATTCCTGGGAACGTAAATGAAGTGCATGCGGCTAAGCGGAAGGACACCTTCAGTAAACAATAGAATGAAAATTTGGTGATGTACTTATTTATTACTATTATCTCTATTTTGTTTTTCTATCACTTTAAATTTAGTTACTGTTTTGTTGTTGTATTTTTCCTTTTAAATTAAATTTTTTTTTTATTACATTAGTATAGTATAGTTACACAATCACAGACTATATCCAATTCTTTTGTGAATGGATTTTGTTTTCTTGCGTTTTTCCCCAAATTATTTGTGTTGGGAATACATACAGTGCGGGAAACCAGTTTTTTTGTGTTTTCGCTAATGATTGACGTTGTGCAAAATTTATTCATGTTATATTTATTTAGCATATAGAATGTTTACCTAGGGGTTTGATTATTTTTGGGATGACCTTGGCATAGCCGGTATATTCTGACAAACTATAGCATATCATATGACCATTTAAAATATTATTGTTATCTTTATTGTATAATGGCTGTCGGCGTTACATTGAAAGATCCCTCCCTAGCCACTGAAAGCTACCCGCATATGAGATGTGATATGTGGCGTCGATCAAGACCCAAGCCATCCGTTACAACTGCTTTGTAAAATAATTTATTAACAAGGAATCGTTCAAAAGAGTTAAGAATATCTTTTATTAGCTTTATAAAATCAATATATCATGGTAACTATTTTCTAAAGCATCAGAACCAATATTTTGGCCGGAAAAAATTCTAGTTTGTGAGGTCATACAGCGTTCTAAAAAATTTCAAACTCCTTCAACAAGCTTTCCGACGTTCTAACCACATCTACTGTAACCTCAAACGATCATGTACCTTGTTGGGATTCCAAAATAAAAAAAACTAAAATAAAACTCCGCGATAATATTATTACAATATAATACATTGAAATTTTACAAGATAGGCAACGTAAACGGTAACGAATCCAAAACCAAACAATCATATTCTATAAAGTTCATTACATCGGAAAAATTACCATGATAACAATGGCTCAAAATATTAGTCTATTTTGTTTGTCATCCCAAATGTTAAATCGTTTATTTTTGTTTTGCATTTAGCTGTGTTACAGCTACTACAGTTCTGCGTCACAATGTAAGGCGGTTAAGTGTTAATCCGGTTAATCGCAATCGATGAGCTCTGGGTTATTACAGTAATATTGTTGGTGAAATAAGATTAACCGATATAGAGATAGATCTGTTTCCGAAGATCAACGATTATCCTTAACACTACCGTAAGCACTATAAAATTATTGAAATGTTTACTAAAAATTAAATAATATGTTTTAGTTATCCGGCCAGTGGCGACGGTATGGTGACACTTGGAACTTACGGGTATCGCCTGGTAAAAAGCACCACACCCGTAATATTACGTGAACCCTGTAAAGCATTGTGGGACGTTTTAAAGGTAAACGTTTTCCTTATGCCCAGGAATGACATGTTGAGAGAAGTCAGCAGGCAGTGTGATGATCAATGAAATTTCCCACATTGTTTAGGTGCAATAAACGGAAAGCACGTTTAACTAAATTGATTTTTTTTCTTTTCAGGCATTTGGATCAACTTACCGGAATTAGAAACACAATCACAGTATCGTACTTTTGGCCATTTGTGATGCAAATTATAATAATTTAGCAATATTTTCCGAAGAAGTAATTTTGGAAGATCAATGATATCCGGTGGAGAAGAATTAAACTTACCGCCTCCAGAAATTTTTCAAGATTTAAAGAATTTCCCTATGTTTTTATTGGAGATGAGGCACTTCTATTGCTACTTAATCTCACGCGACCTTATCCTGGTCGAAATATAATGTTTCTGCCTTTGGATAAAAGTGCATTTAACTACAGATTGTCTCGAGCGAGATGAGTTGTAGAGATTTGGAATTCTGGCGAATATATATCGTTGTATTGCACAATTGGTTTTGGAATAAAAAATTTGCGGAATATATGTATGCGGGCTTAGTTGATAATAATATTGGTGAAAGTTATCGACGAGTTAGTTCCACGTGGCGGAACGAAGAGAGCACCGGATTGCAAAACGTTCAAAGAGGATAACAATCAATTAGTGAAGGATCAAATAATACTAGGCAAAATGCATATTGAATTTGAAATGCATTTAGAACGTACTTCAAGAAAGTTGATGTACATCATTGGCAATATACTAGTATACACTACAACAAATTAATTAATTTATCACATTCAACATCACAAATATAAATTAAAATAATTTTATAAAAAAAGGTACATAATTTTCATTTCATATTAATTTAAAAAAGTCAATTCATATATGTATACTAGCTGACCCGGCGAACCTCGTTCCGTTCTCTTTTTCATCGAATTCCACATTAAAGTATTGAAAGGGAATGAAATGTCGATTGAAACTGAGGCATCTATCGAAAATTGAGTTGTTTTTTGGATTTTCAGTTCTCACTGTGGAAATGAATTGGAGCCAGTTGGAATTTAAAAGAATTCAATGTATTTTATTCGAGTGGAAATAAATGTAATACAGACGCAAATCAATACAATGCATTGTGGTAAACAATATTTTTGGTTTTGTTGTTTGCCAACTCTCGAACACGCGACGTATAACTGACCATGAGAAAAACACGGAAATTCCAGATTTATTTCGCGTACTTCCAACGATTGACCTTGTGATTTATTAATCGCCATAGCGAACGCCAAACGAACGGGAAACTGAATGCGCTTGAAATCGAACGGGTTGTCAGTTGGAATCAGAGGAATTCTCGGAATTAGAACATCTTCTCCTTTGAGTTTGCCCTTGATGGTCGTCGCTTGAACGTTGTTCATCAGTTTCTTTACAGAAAATCACGTTCCGTTACACAATCTCAGATGGTTCAGATTACGCAGCATGATTATAACAAATCTTACCTTAAGCATCAAGTTATGCGGCGGTATTCTCGCCAAATCAAGCGCATTCAAAAACTCGGTTGGATAGTTGGTTGCTTCGTCTTGATTGGTAACACAGTCAACGGATTTGTACCAACGAATTTCCCCAGCGATTTGGTTTTGAATCAAGTAGTTCAGAGTGTCAATATTCTTATTCTTCGCTGCCAAAATCGCTCGTTCGCTGAGCCAATCGTGATCCATATAATTTCGGTGGATGTCCGGAAACACTTTCGTGATAAGCTCTTCCTTCGACGTTATGAACATGCAAAAATTCAAAGGAAACGAAATCGATCCGGTTAAAACATCAACAGCAATTTGACCATTGCCAAGCGCCAAAAATTTGTTTTGAAATATCAGCAGTTGATGAGTCGTTTTGTAACGTGACTCTTATGTTCGTGGTCAACTGCAACGTTTTCACATAGCGCCTCAAACTTGATGATTTCAGACATGCATTGAGTTCATCTGCAGCTGTTGATTTCGAATGACAGGTAGCGTTTGATGAAAATCAACGGCCAGCAGAATCATATAGCTCCACCAAAACGCCTTGAGCCACTTCGTAATTCATTCATCGTTCGATTGAACGTTTCCAATGATCGTTTATGTGCCATTGTCCATTCGTCCCAGATGATGATTTTGCAATGTTGCAATACCTTGGGCATCGCCAAGTTTTTGGGAGTTGAGCACACTGGCTTGTCATTTGTGTAAATATTCATCGTCAACTTCAACGCAGAATGTGCAGTCCAGTCGCCACCTAGCAATGTGGCTGCAATTCCCGATTATGCAACGGCTAACGCTATTTCAGATCTCGTGTGAATTTTGGCCAAAAACAAGGAAATCAGAAAGGTTTTGGCTGTTCCACCGGGAGCATCGAGGATGAATATTCCGCCGTTTCCTTCGTCAACTGCCTTCATCAATGCATCGTACACGTTCTTTTGCTGTACATTCAAAAGCGGGACATTTGTTCGCACTAGTTGGCTCATTGAATCTCGATCGTACACTTGCTCTCGTTCCAATTCACGATTAAATGCATCGTGCATCGAACGAATTGGTACTGGCATGCCCAATTTCGACAAATAGCTGCCGCACATAAGCACGCACATGCCTTCGATCATGATCAAAGCTTCCTTGTGTATCTCGTCTTTCATTTCAAGCTCATAATTCGATGTCGCAGTGTGAACTCGATGTAAAATGTCGTCAGCCATCTTGTCCTTGTATTTGTTCCATAATTCCAATGCGTTCAATAGATGACACGCCGCTATGATGATCGCGAACAATGCACGAATTTGATTTGCCGGCGCAGAAATAGTTGCATCGGCGAGTGTTGATTCCCAATGTGAGTCGTTTTTCAGCAAATTTAGACGTTGGCAAGCTTCTCGATAAGTGGCGCACAACACACCATCTATAGTACGAAGAGATTCGAACGAAGTAGGACCACGAACATGGAACAAAAGCAAACGAAGATAGAAGCATTCGTCTTGTCGTAGATGCACGGTGTACACACGACCAAGGGAAGCGCATCAGTCGAATACACATTTTCGTATCCTGCAACAGGTTGATATTTCTTTCGTCGCTGAAACTTCTTCGTTGACTGGTTCCAAGTATAATAGAATTTTTTCGTTAGAAGAATACTTGCAGAAATGGTAGTGTTGACGAATTTGACGAGGCTGACGGAGAAACATCATTTAACAAAACCTTAGAGGTTATTAATATTGAAGGACTTACGGAAGAAAAACTCGAGTCCGAATCCGATGCAAACTGAGGTCGATGCGAAAAATAAACTTGTTGTTGTTGTTGTGCCTATTGACACTACCGTTCAAGCGTTAGTGCCTAAACAAAATTCATTTCCACCCGCCGCATCTATTCAAACTACTGTCGGAAACTTTAAAAAGGCCTCGGCTTCAAAGGATTATAGTCTTGATGCAGAATCCGATTCAACCTAGGTTGTTACGAAGAAAAAGCTAGATGGGCTTGTAGCGGCTCAAAATCCTAAAAATCATTTTCACTTCGTGGCACTCCTCGTAGCAAAACTATTTATACACCGCGCTGCTTAATTACGAGGCATAGCTCGTTTTGCTGAATAAAGCTATTTCGCCACCAACATAGTAAATTCGCGAATCTCGATATTTATCGATAGTCGATAGATATCGAGAATTACTGTAATGGAAAAGAAACAAGAAACGAAAAAGGAGAGTCGCGTTTTAGTAGTCAAAGGAGACACAGTCTCATACTGTGGTCTCAAATTCCTCCTTCTACAGCCGACGATCTTAGCTCGGTTCCGCCGCTGAAAACACTGATATAGAACGATTTCTATACCGGGTAGAACGGTCTGCGGTTCGATACAAAGTCTCACAGGTTTCATTGGTGGAAGAATTAGGTGCTCTCCTTAAGGGAGATACGCTTAAATGGTATTAGATTTTCTTGGAAAGAAATGGTTTAATCTGATGTGTTCAATTGTGCACTGAATTAATACGTAGCTTTCAACGTTACGCAACTGAAGATGATATTCTTCAAGAATTAGATAATCGTAAACAGCGCTTGCCAAAAAAGTCCTCCTATGATTTCTATAGCTCATTATTAAAAATTACAATGAAATCTCTTACGGCGATTTCTCAAAATGAACTATTAAGATACGCAAACAAATATGCGTCCAGGTCTGCAGTTTCATTTGCAGATGTCAGACAAAAACATAAGTTCTAGTCGAAACGGATATTGTTCTGAAAATTTTCTTCAACTGAATAAAAAATTCATTAATGAACTTGATTCGTTTGGCAATCCGGCTGAGTTGGCAGCCTCATCATACCATGAGAACCAAATTGAGGCTTATCAACTGACAAAAAAGTAGAGACCGGCCTACGTTAATTGTCCATCATCCCAATCTGGACTTAAACCAAAACCTGTACCTAACGTCAAAATTAATGATGCTGCAAATAATACCTTTATTTGTTGGAATTGCCAAGACATAGGCCACGTTTATCGAAATTGCCCCATTGCGCCATCTCATATTTTTTGCTACGGTTGTGCATTGTATAATCATTATATAGTAATGTAATGGTAGGTTCGTGAGTGAAATGTTAGATACCACTACTGGTATCGTTTTAAACTTTTTAAAGAATTTCTGCAATTACCTATCCGCCTAAATAGCATAACCTTCTCCTAAATGTCGCTAGAATATTTTATAATGCAACATGCAGAAAACAAAAAAAAATTCTATACATGTACTTACAATGCGATTCATTACTATTTATGATACGAAAAAAATTTAGTTCCCATTTCTGTTTCTTTTCAAATTGACAAATAAAATAACATATATAATAATAATTAACAAATACATTATTAACAAATAAAATAGTAATAAAATTAATAATTTTATATGAAAACAAACAGAAATGGGAACTAAATTTTTTTCTTATCATAAATAGTAATGAATCGCATTGTATTACTCATATAATGACGCTCTCATTATAAGTCAAAACAGTTTTTACGCTCAAAAGTAAATAGAAAATGTAACAAAGATGATGGAGATAAAATACCGATCGCAACTAAGTTGGTTTTGTTTTGAATTGCAACAATGTTTTCTAAATTATAGACAAATAATTTTGAACGTTAAAATATTCGTTGAAAATTATAAAAAGCTAAAATAATTGAAGATTGTCCATAAAAACGATCTACATTTAAATCCAATTAAAGATTATTTTAAATGATTTTGTAGGTACAACACATACACATTATTTGGTTTTCGTTTCGATAACTATATAGATAGACCACCGATGATATACATACTTATTTACACGCACACACTCAGCAATTCAATATATGTAAAAGGAAATCATACATCTACACACTACAAAGATTTAAAAATTGTTTGCAAGTTAATTTCGTAAATTTGTTCGTTTAAAATTTTATTGCTTGTCGTCTAATCGTAACGCATGTAGCTTTGTGTTTTCTTATTTTTAAACGTTATAAAAAGTTCAGTTTGAAAATTTGTGTATTAAAACTTTTGTGAATTTGCGTGATAAAATGGTGTGTGCTTACAAAACTGCTTAAATAAAAATGACTGTAAATCCACCAGAACATTTTTTACGGTGCTGCATGACCATCGTCGTGTGTTCGACAAGAATAAAGTTACTTCCAAACGCATAACTATTATGAAGAACTTTAATTTTAATGATTTCAAAATAAGTAGTTTTAGAACAAAAAATATTTAAAAAACTGTCTTTCCCCAGCCAATTAATAATCTTGTTTGTAAGTGTAAGGTCAATGACATAGATGCACGATGCAAGCGTTTATTAAAATTCGATTTTTTTTTAAATAAAAAAAATTGATTCCAAAAGTTTCGCGTACGATTTCCAACCAGACACACAACACTGAGAGTCAAACAACAAGAATATTGAAAACACCTGATTTTCCACCTATAACATTGAAATATGAAAAAGGGCCTCCAAGAACTTATTAAAAGAATTATCAAGTTCCACAAATTCCTCATGAATGTTCCATCTCACCATCTCAATTTCCTAGTCCGCAACATCAAATTGAAGACGAAAATAAAGAACCCGTTCAACCTTTAAACAAAATTCTCAGGTTTATATTAAATACCCCTCAGAAAAGTAAAATGCAAACAGAAGAAAACACAATAAAAATATTAATTGATAATACACTTGACGATCGACCACAAGTAAACACATTTTGTACTTGCACAAATATTTCATAAATTAAAATTATCTTGGACCCAAGTTGAACAAAAAATGTATTTGGAATTTGATTTTAAATCACCTTCATGTTACAAGCATTTATTAAAGAAAGGTTTTAATTTGCCAGATAAGGATAAAAAATTTTATTATTCAGTATAAAAAACTAGTACATGTTTTAAAATTTTTGTATGGGTTAAATTTTAATTTTATTTTTATGTGACTTAGAAGGGTATTATGAAAATTGTAAAGAGATTGAAACTCTAATAAGCAAGTTAAAAACTACCATTGGCGATTGCTTTCCTATTTAAAATACAATTTAGATAAAAATATTATTGTTTTATCTTATGAGAGATTAATTTGTTTTTTAAGATAAAATAAATTACAACAATTTAAGCTATTGTAGCAACAACAACTTTCAAGAGCCCAACTGAAATCCCATTTAATTAACCTAATTAAGGTTAATTAAATGGGAGCTTTTATGAAAATAATGCTCCCATTTAATTAACCTTAATTTTTATTTAGCTCTTTGGTTCTGTTCAAAACGGCTACTTATTTCATTCTAATGCCCGTTGCACATTTCAGCTAAGCTAAGCAAGAAACGTAGTTTCTATTACCATAGTTTAGCTCGCACAGCTCATTCCGCTGCACATTTGAGCTAATTATATCTCTCACGCATACATTTCAATACAAGTAAAATCCTATGTCTGTCAAAAATTAATTAACTAATTTTATTATATTATTTAAGAATTCAACCACTTTTTTGAATTTGATCCACAATACCAAACACAACAATACTCAAATGTCATCCAAATTTCAATATTTTATAAGTACACATAATAATAGCAATGTGAGCAATATAGCTGACTTTTGCAATCCAAAGACAACCCGAGCTAAGTTAGTTTGTATCGCTCAAAACAGAAAAATATAGCTCGCATAGTTTAGCTCAAATGTGCATCGTTCCATTAGGCCCGTTGCACATTTGAGCTAAGCTAAGCTAAGCGATGTCAGCTAAGTTCATCGCTCTTGGTTGAAAATAAAGAGTTTTAATGAAACGATGCACGCTTGAGCTAAGCTATGCGAGCTATGTTTTTCTGTTTTGAGCGATGAAACTAACTTAGCTCGCGTTGTCTTTGGATTGCAAAAGTCAGGTATATCGTTCACACATACATTGCTATTATTGTGTACATATTCGCCTATGTGACTATGTGATTCTAATAATATTTTGGCAGACATATAGCATTTTACTTGAATTGAAATGTATGTGAGAGCGATGTAATTAACTCAAATGTGCAGTGGAATGAGCTGTGGATAGGCCACTTGCACACTTAAGCTATGTTCTTTTAGCAAAGTGAGCATGTTTTGAGATCACAGCTTTCGATTTACTTTGCAAAGCCTAAATAAGTGAAACCGAAGTAGCGAAGCTTAACTCAACACACTCGTACGTCCCGATTTATTTAATTTCTTTATTTAAAGCTGTGGGATAGAAACATAGCTGATTGTGAGCTGATTAATTACGAGGGCAAATCAAAAAGTCTTGCAATTTTATATGAAAAAAAGAGTGAGTGAGACAGCAATATTTTTATTTTTCGACATAATCTCCTTTAAGGTTTATACATTTGTCACATCGATCAATTAACTTGCCTAAACCCTCTAAAAAAAAGATTTCTTTTGCTCCATAAAATATTCATTTACAACAGACTGTACTTCATAGTCACTGGAAAATTTCGGGCCCCTTAGTGTTTTTTTTAAATTGGGAAACAGAAAGTAGTCACTGGGTGCCAAGTCTGGACTGTACGGTGGATGCGGAATTTCCACGAAGCCGCAGCCCTTTAATGCAGCTTCAGCAATATTAGCCTTGTGCACTGGTGCATTGTCGTGAAGAAGCAAGATTTTTTTAATAACTTTCCTTGGCCGTTTTTCCCGGATCGCTTTTTTCAATTTTCGCAAAACTTCTGCGTAATATATGCCTGTGATTGTGGTTTTCGGTGCAATATAATCGATTATCAAAATTCCTTCAGCATCCCAAAAAACTGTTGCCACAACCTTACCAGTAGACGGTTGAGTTTTGAATTTCTTTGGTGGTGGTTCACTACGTTTAATCCATTACATCGATTCTTGTTTGGATTCCGGATCCCAATGATAAAGCCATGTTTCATCGCCTGTTATTATGTTATCCAAGAAATTTTCTGGATCTTCTTTGTACATATCTAAAATCGCCTTTGAAGTTTGAACACGCATTTTTTTTTTTGTTCTGCATTCAACAAACGGGGAACCCATCGCGCACTTACTTTCGACATGTGAAGGTGGTCATGTAATATAGTATATGTGGTACCGTATGAAAGAGAAAGTCTCCACGCTAACCGCGGAACAGAAATACGTCGGTCCTCCAATACAATAGATTCGGCCAAAATTACGTTTTCATGGCTAATAGCATCTACTGGCCGATCCGAGCGGTTGTCGTCTTCAAATGACTCCCGGCCACTTTTGAATAATTTTACCCACCTTGTTACTGTGGCATATGATGGTGCAGATTCGCCGTAAACTTTTGATATATAGTTGAATATATAAATTGCATTTCGTCCATCTTTATAGAAAAATTTAATAAGGGCGCGATATTCAATTTCATTCATTTTAAGAAAAATTCAAAACACGTGTTACTAAATTGACAAAAACAAACGAACTGTAAAATTTACATCGAAATGTTCTTCTTAAAGTTTCATCGCGACAAAAAATGGTTTTGAAAAATAAATTGTTGTCTCACTCACTCTTTTTTTTCATATGATATTGCAAGACTTTTTGATATACCCTCGTATCTCCAAGGTGAAAATAAAAATTTAAATACATTGCTTTACAGATTGGGTAGACTCTGAGATTTATCTACAATATTTCTCTTATTTGACTTTGGAAAAAAACCAAAACGTGAAGCTGTTAAATGAAAACATAGCTCATATCAGTCAAAATACTTAGCTCACCTGGGAAACGGGGCTTATAAAAGTTTTTTATATACAACCAAGAACGATGAACATAGGTCAGTTCGCTTGTCTTAGTTCAGCTGAAACAGGCCTTATTGTCTTATTAGTAGCCATCGTTCATGAGTATGCAAAATCATCCGAATTGATTCAAAGCGATTCAAGATGGCTGACTTTTAACCAACAAGCGCGCTAATTTTTATGCCTTAAAGGGAAAATCTGTACATGTATCATCACCTTAACAGAGCTCTCACAATAGACAATTTTTTCTCTTAAGTAAATTTTTTTCTAAAGTTTGATTTTCAAACAAACTTCTAAGGCAAAATAAAAATTATTTTATTGTGAAAGCTGTTTAAAGTCTCCACAAATAAATATTCGTTTCGGAAAGGTAATTAAGTATTAAAACGGTGTAAGACTAAATACAAATTAAGGTTAATTAATTAAATTAAGACATAAAAATAAAATTTTACAATTTAGAGGAAAATAAAAACTGATTTTTTTTATTCAAAATAAAATACACAACGCATTTTTTATTTAAAAAAAATAATTTGTATGGTACGTACATCAAACTAAACAATTTAAAATTAGCGTTCGAATAAAGACGGAACTTAAAAGTAAGCCATTATTTATCCTGCCATAAAGAACTGAAACATTTTCTTTCAGACAATGCTGACCAATCTCTAGCTTAACTACTATTTAAAAATAGTTTTAATTACAAAATAGTGAGCGGCAACCTAAACTCGTAAGCTATTCACTTGTATATTGAATTTATAAAAAATATCTTATATACTTCCTTATATCCCTTTTTCAACTAAGAAAAATAAAAAATCTTCTCAATTTTAGTCCAACCCACACAAATGTGTGAGTAAAAAATTAACGTATGTAACGGCGTTGTTCATTAAAAATTTCGCTTGATTTGAAGTAAAACCAACACAACTGTGTGTATAGATATAGTGTTTTTTCGGACGGAAAATAAGTTAAAAAGGAATTCACAAATGTGTAAATTGGTTCAAAAAACATACAAAACTACATATACATGGTACTTTTGCCATACCCGCACAATTGTGTTAGTAAAACACAAAAGGGATATGTAATTCATTTGAGATGGATTAATTCAGCCCCCAATTTAAACAATAAAATTTATTAGAGATTAACAGATTAGATTAACAGAAAAATGAATTTAAGTTTTGTTAGCGAACCTTAAATGCTCATAATTAGATTATAATTATACGCTCTAGATTTGCACACTGTAAACACCACATGACTCTCATTGGATTCTGTGACAAAACAGGTCAAGTCAGACATGCTTTGGTTGAAATTATAATCTTTATAATGACATCCTCGTTTTTTCTATTCCAATGAGGAACAATCCCTTAATAAATAGTTGATTGAAAGACAATACTGAAAAACGACATACTATTGTAGTATGTCCAAGTGACAATTTTCCTATTTTTACGTACTTCTCTTACGTAATATTTTTTATGATAAAATCGAATTAATAAATTTTATTTTAATTTTGAAACAAATATTGGGTTCAATGTCCCAGAACTTTCACACAGATTTGGATAAATAGAAAATCTGCCTTTCCATAACAATACATTGTTCTTAATGTATGCATATATAAGAAAATTACTTGTTCATATTTTCAATTATAAATTACCATACTGTAACAGTGCAATCAACGGCATCCTTTTAAAAAATTGTATTTAGTTGTTCTATATAGATTTCTACATCGTTTTCATTTTTAATCTTTATTCGTTTGTGTTTGTGAGAACAGATGTATTTAAAATAAACAATAATAATACACAGCTAAGTATGTACTCAATATATTAATATACATATGTATATATCCTATCGTTCATATCTCCTTTCCAATAATGGATTTATTTGATTGAACAATTCATATTCTTTTGCATTCTATCATAGAAAAAAAATTATTTATGCTATTTTTTATAAAAAGAAAATTGAAGTAAGGTATTCATGATTTGTTTTATTGTTTATCACAAAAAATATTAAATACATTTTCTACATGACCTTGACAATTGTAAAACAATACGAGTTGAAATAAATATATTCTGTGTTAATACTACATATTAAGTTAGAGTGAAGCAATACTATACTGGTTAATGGTATACAAAAATACGCCGTGTGTACTGTAAGTGTATTTAATCTTGCAAACATTTAGGCGAACTAGTAAAATTATTGCATAACTTAATTTCGATTAACGCGCTACCTGGATTTTCACCCTCTAAAGATTTTTTTCGAATGATGGTACTACTATATATGTATTGCTATGGGTTGTGTAAGCGAAAAGATACTTAAACCCAACTGTCGTAAATGCAATGCCGGAAAATGGGAAACTTGAATACGGAAATGCGCGCGGTTGGGCGACCACAAAGCCAAAAGATAATGTCACCCAGAACCATCCCGCTGATTACAATAACCCCCGCCGAGACGGAATCCTCAAACTGTTCAGCTCAATATAATTTCGTTTTCGCATAATTCAAATTTCACCATAATCAGTGCCCCTGACCATCTTGCGGGCATGCCCTAGGTTGCAAGACCTTCGTTCAGTCGAACCTCTCAATATGTTTATAAAAGACGTAAGATCAAATTCAAATGCTTAGAATCGGTTATATTAAACGAGGTGATAGCAGGATTTATGGCGATGTTCTGATAGTAGGCCGTACTCCCCGAGGAATGTTGGACAGTGGCACAAATATTAGTGTGTTGGGTTCAGGTTTTCAGGATTTTCTGAAATCTATCAGCTCGTCATACAAATTTCATCCTTTGTTTCGCTAATGGGCAGAGGAATGTTACAGTTGGGCATATTAATCTTCCCATCACATATTTGAACAAAACTAGAATTATCCGAATTCGTAGTTGCACCAAATTTACAACAATGTTTATATGTTGTTTATATATAGGTATGGACTTAGATCCTTCCAACGAAACTACTCCAACAGAGTTGGAATGTTACGATGTTATTTTAAGTATAAAAAAATTTCGCGCCTGGGTTTCACTTCGTGGATCATTACCGATCATTCAAGTCTACAGTGGCTAATGTCACAAAAAGATCTTTCGGGAAGATTGGCTCGCTGAAGCTTGAAATTACAAGGATTCGATTTTGAGATTCAGCGTAGGAAAGGTTTTGAAAACGTGGTTCCGGATGCTCTATCCCAAATAAACGTTGAAGAAATAGTACCCAATGGTTTCCAAACGATGGATTTGCCTTTGCACTGGATTTAAATGCCCCCGAATTTGTATCGAATGAAGAATACCTCAAAGGCATAGAAAAATTTAAAAACCTAAATAATATTTACTCGACTAATATGCGATTAGAAGACAATAAATTACTAATTTGTCCAACATATGCTTCTAAAGTGTGTGATACCGATTTACCAGAATGGAGGTTAGTCATACGTCAGTCTTTAGCACAATCTAAATAGGACCAAGCACATGCCTCTCCACTTTCTGCACTTAGGGGTTGCAAAAACTTTGAAGAGACTGCAAAGATACTTTTATTGGTACAGAATGGCTAAAGACGTCAATCAATTCGTATCTAAATGCGAGGTTTGTAAAACTTGCAAGCCCGTAAATTTCTCCACTCGCCCATCCATGGGAGCAATAAGTGAGGTTGATCAGCCATTTCAATGGTTGTATTTGGATTTTTTAAGACCTTACCCTCGGACTAAACGCGGTAACACGTATAATTTGATTGTGCTAGACAAGTATTCTCGATTTAAGAACGGTCAACGCCGCAAACGTGGTTAAATTTGTTGAAGGCAATATATTTAATTTGTTCTCGGTACCGGAAACCATTCTAACGGACAACAGGAAACAGTTTCTATCCGTTCAGTTTAAAAATCTGCTTGTTAATTATGGCATAAAACATCACCCCTGAGATCGAGTGGATATTCACATCATTATCTGGTATTTGGGGAACACGAAAGGTATCATGGATCTGATTATGCTGTACGTAAACTACTGACCCAACATGGTGATAATAAATTACTGTTAATGTCTAAACCTACACGACTGAATTTGGCAAAAGAGTCTGTCTTTGCTCATTTACAGAAGGCTTACTCTACCATATTCGGTCATTTAACCCAGGTCAAAAGGTCTTTCTAAAGAATTTTGTTCAGAGTGATGCCTCTAAAAATGTCAATGCGAAATTGGCGCCTAAAGCCATTCCAGCGATTATTTCTAAACCCGTTGGCCAATTGTCCTTTGAATGCCTCGATAGAGATGGAAACATTTTTAGAGTGTATCATATTACAGACATCTATCATAATTCCTAATATGGAAGATATCACTACAACCTAATTTTTAATTCTCGAAAATTTGATAAGCCCGGCTTTCTGAGACATCTCAGTGGTGTGAGTCGTCCCCACGAGTGTAACCAGTTGATTACACCTGATTTTAAAAATCTAATATTTTTATTAATAATGAACCGTAAATTATGCAACGGCAATTCATATTTTTGCACCCGTGTGCTAAGTTTTTATTTTGAGATGAGAAAAATATGATCATAAAACAAAACGGTTTTTTTGTTAGCTTGAGATGAATGATCGAACGATATTTTTTAATTTAGAGCACTAAGTATAGAGAATTCCCATAAGGTGGTTGTCCAATACCACATGTTTTGTGAATACGGCCCTCGTATTTACAAGGCTTTTATAAGTCAAGCATCATAATGACTTAGCGAATGTGACGAAAAAAAAAAGTTATAAGTTAGATTGTCACCAAAGGATAAGTGAGAACAGATTTGTAAGCAGTTGTACCAAGTGGCTGTGGAGTGATCGAGAAGCCGCATATATAAAATTGCTAGTCGACGAAAGTAGCTGCTTTCATCTTCATTAGGAGTAATCCTGAAGGTTACTTGGACAATTAAGAGGACGCAGGTTCAACCCAAAACATGGCTGATTTAACGGTAACAATTTTTTTATAAATTTTTTCTGACAAATTTTTTTTATAATTCAAATTGGTTAAATATTAATATTAGTTAATTATTCCAAAATTTTATTGTTATTTTCTTGTTGTTGTGTTTGACACTTTTGTAAAAAACAACTTTGATTTTGGAGTTTAATTTTTGGATAAGGGTTTTCACGTAGAAAATAGTTTTCTTGTCTAATGAATCAATATATGTAGTTACTTTTGATATAGTCTAATCGTGATTTACAATGTATCACTTTTCTCTTATTGTGAGTGAAGGTTTTGAGTTTTGAGATGATAAAGGGTGTTTCAGCAGTTTAATTCACAGCATAAGAAGTCCCGTAAGATGTCTGAATGTTAAATAATCCCCCCGTTTGCCCTAAAAGTAGCCGCAAAAGCTGTGCTCAGGCATCTTACTGTGTGTACGATCGCTTAGTCGGTCGTTACACCTTTTTGCATTATCTGTCCAATGGATTATTAGATCAAAGATTTACTCTAATTTTTTACTTAAATTCATCTAAACAATAAATTGGCTTCCACGTATTGGTTTTATCATACCGATGTAAACAAGTATGGCAGTTAGGTTACTATAAAGCAGGTCTGCAGTATTTAATGCACTTTTATGTGGATGTTTGCTGTGGAGTGCAAAACCTTTAGTACCAAAAGAAGACTAACATAAAGGAGACTATCAAAATCACTTAGCCCGTGAAGTTGACTACGGTATCGTACATGAGGGTATAACGAAATTGAAGACCACAAGGCTAGGCTAAATTTTTGAGCGCAATATGATCCAATTGGAGGTAACTGCTATAACTAATTGGAATCATTTTCGGTTAAAATAAATAATTGACCTCTTGTAACTCTAACTTCAGAAACGGACCAGGAATTCAAAGTCAAAAGATATATATGAAGTTGTCCCAAATTTTAACCCAAAAAAAATCGATGGCAATACTAAAATATACAGACTATGGCAAGTGTCAGCCCAAAAATGTTTAAAAATACTCTATTTTCTATATACCAACCCAAAAACTATTCTGTCAACAACAGCAAAACCGCCATGTTTTAATGTCAGCCCAAATTAAATCTGTCGTGATACTATCATTAAAGAAAAATATTACTGTCAACCCAAAAAAGTAAAATAAAACGAAATATGCAATTTAGTTTTAATTCTGTATCTGATTAAATTGAGTATGGCGCCTGAATATGAATAGCTTTTAAGTCATAGGATACATGAAAAAATTAAACGATATAAACACTTGTTGGGGAATCGGAGGTTTAAGGGCTCCCCATAGTCATTATTCCAATGATAGTACCATTCAACGAAATAGTGTAATAGTTTATTACAAGAGTGAGCGAAATTTCATTCAACGGTATCATCGGCTGCCTGTGACAATTTAAATACTTCGTATTTAGAATTACAATGGAATTTGTTACGATCTTCTTAGCACATATTGTTTCATTACAGCAAGGCATTTCGGGAAATGTTATCAAACAATTTCGTAAGTTTTGAATTCCAGTTTGTTCAAAGAAATCAATTCGTATTTGTACATATGGTCGTCTTTCCACCGTTTCATTCAAGCAAATTGAACATTTAAATTCCGCCGTGAGGCTTGGATGACTCTTTAAAAAAAGTCCGATATTTGTGTTATATTGCACTCACAGTTAACCTTTAGACCTAAATCGATACTGTTAAAGTTAGCCGAAAGTTTCCAGCCGAAAGATGATAATGCAGATAGTGCAGTTGCTATTCCAGCCGAAAGATGGTAATGCAGATAGTGCCTTTGTCGTCCTAAACGAAAAATGGTAATGCAGATATTACTTTTGTTGTACCAACGAAAATATTTTAAAATGTCGGTGATGCAGATTGTACCGATAAAGAAGACCAACTTCAATATTCAAACTGTGGTGAAGATTTGGGTGGGTCTGATGGGGTTATAGGGGTGAAATTTTGATTTTCCTCGTTTTTCGTCGATATAATCGTTCGTCATTCGAGATTTTGGCATAAAGACACCAATCTCACTATGCCGATTCGATAGCCCATGACCATAGGTAGATTCTGAGTATATGGTTGGGGAGGGTCTGATGGGGTTATAGGGGTGAAATTTTGATTTTCCTCATTTTTCGTCGATATAATCGTTCGTCATTCGAGATTTTGGCATAAAGACACCAATCTCACTATGCCGATTCGATAGCCCATGACCATAGGTAGATTCTGAGTATATGGTTGGGGTGGGTCCAATGGTGTTATAGGGGTGAAATTTTGATTTTCTCCTTTTCTCAACGATAAAATCGTTCGTCATTTGATATTTTGGCATATGGACACCAATCTCACTATGCCGATTCGATAGCCCATGACCATAGGTAGATTCTGAGTATATGGTTGGGGTGGAACCATATACTCAGAATCTACCTATGGTCATGGGCTATCGAATCGGCATATTGAGATTGGTGTCTATATGCCAAAATCTCGAATTACCAACGATTCTTGACGATGCTTGATAAATTGCAATCTTCTTTATTGACTACTTTCGGCTGTATAAGGCAAATATGCAATTTCATCCATATAACCCCTTCAGACTCACGCCTTACCTATAATCAAACTATATCTATGGTCATGGGCTATCGAATCGGCATAGTGAGATTGGTGTCCATATGCCAAAATATCGAATGATGAACGATTTTATCGACGAAAAATGAGGAAAATCAAAATTTCACCCCTATAACCCCATCAGACCCACTCCAACCATATACTCAGAATCTACCTATGGTCATGGGCTATCGAATCGGCGTAGTGAGATTGGTGTCTATATGCCAAAATATCGAATGACGAACGATTTTATCGTTGAGAACAGGAGAAAATCAAAATTTCACCCCTATAACCCCATCAGACCCACTCCAACCATATACTCAGAATCTACCTATGGTCATGGGCTATCGAATAGTCACTTATAGTCACTTTGGGCTGGGATACTTCAATTTAATATATAATTTGTTTAACTTTCAGCTGAACTAGTCAAGACACTATCTGCATTATCGATTTTTTTCAATTTCGGCTGGCAACTTTCGGCTAACTTTAACAAGGTCCTAAATCGTGGCGTAACGTTTTTTTAATTGAAAATAAAGCTTCGTATCTTAATTGCTCCAACTCATTTATGGTATGGGTTACATTCATAGTCAAAATTAAATTATAAATTGCCTGTAAATCATTACAAATTAACTCATAATCCAACTTTTCCAACTTTGCTTGACAGAGACATTAGATGAATGAATCAAAAGCACAAGTATTTTTGTAGGTTGATGCTTTGACAAAGAACCATTTTTTAGAAAACCCTTTGAATTTGTTTGGAATTTAGCTGCCACTTTACTTCATGATCGCTTCACTTCAAAATTTTTTATTAACAATTTTGTGGACAGATCAATCTGATCATCGACTGGTTTTTCATTGAAACCAGTTAAATAAGTCAAACTAAAATTCGAATTCATTCGTTTGTTGACACCTTGTTTTTTCCAAATATCCGTTTTTTTAAATTGTCTAACATGCTCATTCTCTTGATTTGTGGGTAACTAAAATCAGTAATCATCATATTAAACAATGGCCATTTTTTACAGTCAACAACAATAAAAAATTTAAAAATATTGAGAACTGTTGAAATGGTTTCAAACGTATGACTACCACTTACGAAGTTTAAAACAGAAAACGAGTCCGAAGGGTCATTTAAATTCGATTTTAATGCTATCACAATAGTATAATAATATACGGTTGCTGATTCTTTATTTGGTGGACGTATAACGCCACCAGTAGCATCCATGTACGCTACGAGATCATCTCCATCACTATGCTGTTAAGCCAATTTTAATAGTTTAATAGTTGCATTTTACTACACGATATTACATAAAATGGCCACAAAGATAATCTTTGAATGTACTGTGTACTAGAAGTAGCACTTTGCAAGACAATTTCTTGATAAATATCTTGTATGTCATCTGCGTCATTATCCTGTTCTTTTAAAGCAACTGATTTGATTTGTCTAAGCACATTCAATTTTTTTACATTTCCGAACTGTATTTGTCTTAGAAACAAAATCAGTGTCTTCAGTCCTAAATAGATTTTCGTTAAACAGTTCAACAGAGGTTTCTAGCAATTTTTTCTTCATGTATTGTCTTAGCCCCTTCGGAATAATAACTATGGGGAGCTCTTACACCTCCGATTCCCCTACAAGTGTTTATGTCGTTTGATTCTCTGATGAATACTTTAAGATAAATTTTTATTATAGTCAAAAAATAAATTGCTGCGGAGCTAAATTGTATTATTTTGAATGATTTATCTACAGAATGCTTGAATTGATTTATCTATCATGCGGGTTTGATAGTTATACGACATATTTATTTTTGGGCTGACATTAAAATATGGCGGTTTTGCTGTGGTAACAAAATAAGTTTTGATTTAACATATCAAAAATACAAAATATTTGGTAGATACTTGATGCAGTAAATGTTCGTATATTTTACACAACCTAAATAGTTTTGGGGTTACATTTTTGACCCAACTTCATATACATAAGGAACCACAACAACTTTTTTAAAGATTTATCATTTTTGTATCTTAATTTTTTCTATCACGATAGTTTCATTTTTTCACGACACTTGCATTAGTCCTGCCAGCTTTTCCGCCATTTTTTGGGCTAGGATTTTGGACCAACTTCATATAGGTATCGATAAACCACATACGTTTAAACTACGTGGTGGGTGAAGTTCAAAGATGTATTCTTTGTTGAGCTAGAATTTATCATTAGTAATATCTCGCACCATGATATCAAGATTATCGTTGAATATAATTTTCAACATATGATCAAAATTTATTTGATTTTGTTCCTCCTGGAAAAACGCCAAGGGGAACGCCTCGATAAATCTAAAAAAACAAGTTTTTGTTATTCGCCTGAAATTCATTGGATGTGATCATCAGTGCTTAGAATGTCATGTTCGAGAGGAAATTGTGAGCGAATTGGTTATAGAAAGCACTGATTTCGATTGGAATCTAGAAATTGCTCAAAAGTTTGATCGTTAATTGCAGCCAAACTAGTCAATTTTTTAATCAAATCTAAACGCCATGACTCATTCAAAACTTCAGAACTTTTCACAATTAAATAAAATTTTCAACATTTGACCAACTAAACTTTCATGATTTTTTCTCCTAGAAAAACGGAGTCTTAGCTAAATTTGAAGAAAAATGACTTTTGTATTCGCCTAAAAAACAATGGATTTGATCAGCGGTGCTAAAAATGTCATGTAGAAAAAGTTATGAGTAAACTGATAAAAGAACGCGCGGATTTCGATTGAAGTTAGAAATTGCTCAAAAGTTTGATCGGTGGTTATGGTGTTATGATACTGACTAGTTTTCAAGTGCTGTAATGTGCTGTAAAACTATTAAGGTGAAAAAGAGAAACAACTAATTTAAACAGTAGACAACACTGTATGCATTTAGTTTGACGTTATGAAAATAAAATAATATATCTGTGCAGCGTGCGCTGCAATATTTTGTTTTGAAATATGTTTGTACTATACACGTATACACAAACTCACATTACTAAAAAATGACTATACGTCAAAAAAAATAATTACAGTTGATTTATTTTTTTACATTTGCCCAATTTAAACTGCTGTAAAAGTAAGCTATAACATTTGTTGTTGGATTTATTTTTATTTTTTGTTTATATGTTGTATACACTCATTCTTTCAAATGATTTGTATTTACATTACTTGTCCTACTCTATTTTCATTATTAATCACATGAACCATTTGAAAAACTAGTCAGTGTCATAACACCATTACAGCAAAACTGGTCAATGTTTTAAATAAACTTAAATTCTGATTTATTCAAAACTTCATTGGGCTCTCAATATTGATTATCATTTGAGCCCCAAAATTTTTACGAATTTTTTCGGCTGGAAAATGGCACGGGGTAAGCCTACTTAAAAAAAAGAAAATTTATTATTCATTGGATTAGATCACCAGCATTTCATACAATGCCATGTTGAAAAAGAATAGAAGATAATGAGCAAATTGGATATAAGCTAGAAATTGCTCAAAAATTAGATCAATGATTGCTGTGAAACTATACAGGTCACAACGCCACCTTTCACAACTGATCAAAGCATTCGAGCACCGACATTTTTCTGACTTCGCCAGGAAAAACAGAAAAGGGTTAGCTTTTCTAAATTTAAAGAAAAACGGTATATTTTTGTTAGCCTGAAAACCGTTGGATTTGATAGTAATTGCTTAGAATGTCATGTTGAAGCAGAAGCATGGATTTTGATAAAATGCTGGAAATTGCTTAAAAGTTTGCTTGCTGATTATAGTGAAACTGGTTAATGTTTTAATCAAATATAAACGCCGTTACTTTGAAATCTTCATAACCATTCAAAATTAATCAAAATGTATAACACTTGAGCAACAAATTTTTTTTTGATATCTTTCGCCTGGAAAACGGAAATGGCCTTGCTAAATTTGAAGAAAATCAATAATTGTTCATTTGTATGATATTCATTGGAGTAGATTCCCTTGGATTAAGAAGAAGAAATTATGAGCCAATTGGTTATAGAAATCGAAAGTTTCGATTTGAAGCTGGTTCGGAACTATTCAACTATGCAATTATTATCGTCGATAATAGTGTCCTAAAAATTTTCAACATTAAGCACCGGTGTGAAGTTTCTAACGTTAATTAAAAGTGTAGCATACGCAACAAATATTCTGCAGCGTATGCAACTTATCTATGCAGTGTATGCAACTTATTTAACATGTAAATAGTTTATAAGAAAAACCACAAAAACATTAAATTAATAATTTCGAATTAAAAACAAACGAAAAATATATGTACAAATATGTATTAAAGTTTTCAAAGTTTTATCATACACTAATATTTTCCAATTGAGGTTAAACACATAATTAACACTCCATCCTAGAGTTTTCGCAATAAAGCCACTACTATTATCGAATAGTAGACATTCGAGCCTATTCAAATTTGTATAGCCCGTACATATGAAAAGGGTTGGACTCCTCTGACAAAATTTCATATTTTGTTAAAAAAATTATATGGAAGCTGTACCTACACTCCCAAATAACACCACAATAATGGCTATATTGCGAAAACTCTAGGATGGAGTGTTAATTGGGAGTGTAGGTACAGCTTCCATATAATTTTTTTATCAAAATATGAAATTTTGTCAAAGGAGTCCAACCCTTTTTATATGTACGGGCTATTTAATTTGAATAGGCTCGAATGTGTACTATTCGATACTAATAATGGCTATATTGCGAAAACTGTAGGATGGAGTTGCAACGGTCAGTTCCTGCAAACTCAGGAACACCGCGCATAGCATTGCAGAGTATTTTCTGTGTTTAGGAAAATACCTTGCAATGCATGCCACAAACGAATTGCCAGCGACGCGCTGATCAAAGTAATTCGTTTGGATCCTTGTTTCAAATAAAATAATTTTTTTTCTTTACTACAGAATAGAAAATTTACTCAAAGCAGCAACAGCTAAGAACCAGAAGAAGCTTAAAAACAGCAAAACGGACAAGGTTCCAAATTCTTATTTATTAATAAACGTGTGTGTGTATTTACGGGGTAATTAACCCGTATTAAAATAGTATTGTGTTTTATTATTTGTATATATAAATTGGGGATTAATAAGTGATATCCATCGGTTTAATAAACCTGACAACAGCAGCAGCAATATCCCTTATTGGTGACCTCGACGCTCCTTTTTAGGAATCAAGATTTTAAAATCGTAAGTTTTTAACAATTTTATTTAAATAAAAATAAATTAGTGTGTAAAAGCCGCAATATAAAGAGGCAGCGTTTCATTTTAATTTATTTCCCGTAGTATATGTAATTCGCCAGTCTGCACCAGTCAAAAACGCGCTGTGAATTATTTTTATTTCTATTTTTTTTTCTTTCGGACTTTTCGTATTTGCGTTTTGCGTTATTTTTTTTTTAAAAGCGTTTCAGCATTTGTAAATGCAGTGATATGTGTGTCCGTGTATCTATAAGACACACAAGCAAACAGCACACACACAGTTTAGTGATTTTTGGCGAAAATGAAGTGAAATATGTCGGACAACGAGTTCGAACCCGGTTCCAGCGACACCACGCAGCAACCTCAGCATTTAAGCAAGACTACGGCGCAAGGACAAGTGGCAGCAACAACAAGCCACAGCATCAAACTACCAGCATTTTGGGAGACGAGTCCTAAATGCTGGTTTTTGTCAGCAGAGATCGCGTTCGACGCGAACCGCATCACTAGTGACAAACGAAAGTTTGCTTACGTAGTCGCATCGCTCTCGGAAACGCAAGCGGACAAAATAAATTTCATTTTGCATGATCCGCCGCTAAAAAATAAGTACGAGGCGGTTAAACGAGTTCTTATGGAGCGTTACGCCATATCCGAGGAGCGTAAATTGGAGACTATCCTCAGCAAAGTGGGGATTGGTGATCAGCGTCCTTCCGATTTCCTGCATCAAATTCAATCGCTGGCAGACCGGGAATTTTCACCCAAAATCATTAAGCAGCTGTGGATCAGGCAATTACCTGATTTCATACAAGCAGCACTAGTTCCACAGCAAGAGAAGAAAGAGTAGGCTCTTGCTTGCATAGCAGATAAATTACACGAATTAGTTTGCAGTAAACAAAATCGTGTAAATGCATTACAGCAAAATACTTTTCAGCAACCAACAGACAAACATTGTTCCAATAGCACAAATTTGGAACAAACTCTTAGTAAAGTAATTGGCAGACTAGACAAACTGGAACATAGTACACAATTGCATAGCATGCAAAATACACACAGCAAGTCTCCTAGGAGAAAAACATTTTCTCCAGGTAGACAACAACATTATCGCCCGACAACAAACAATCAAAGTACTAATTACTACCAGCAGCAAGCAGCAACAACGCAACAAGCAAATACATCGTATCGACAACCACAAAACTGGTGTTGGTATCACAACAGGTTTGGCCCTAGAGCAACGAAATGCTCTAAACCATGTGGATTCAACGCTCCACATGGCGGAATTGCACATATTAATTCCCCAAACTACTAAATCTTAAGGTCTCAACGGCGACCTTAAGAAAAATAGCACCAAGCCGCTTATTCATCCGCGATCCAGTCAACAAGCTAGATTTTTGATTGACACTGGCGCGGATGTTAGTGTCATTCCACACACAAAATACTTCTGCTACAATACAAATCGGAGTTCCGATTTAGTATTGTCAGCAGCAAACGGTACTACTATCAACACATACGGTAACAAACTACTCGACGTAGACATCGGTCTATGTCGATCATTCAAACATTCATTTCTGCTAGCAAGTGTTAATCGGCCCATAATTGGTGCGGATTTTCTTACGAAATTCGGCATTCTAGTGGATCTACGCAATCGCAAACTTATCGATCCATCCACTAGTCTTACAATTCACGTCATAACAGCATGCGTGGGCACACCTACTCCACTAAATTTTATAGTCAGCAACGGTTACGGAGCTATCTTAAAGAAGTATCCTTCTTTAACAGCTCCACCGAATTACAATTTACCGGTAAGACAACATCGTCCATCACATTGTGACGAACGGACACTTAACTTTTTGTCGACCTTGTCGACTCGACTCAATTCGGCATAAATCAGTTTTCCTAGAATTCCAGCACATGGTGGACCTAGGAATCTGCAAGCCCTCTTCTTATCCTGTATCATGTCCGTTACACATGGTAAAGAAGAAGAACAACGATTGGAGACCATGTGGGGATTATAGACGGCTCAACGCGGTCACAATTCCTGACCGCTACCCCATTCCCCACATTCAAAACTTTTCCATGCAATTACATGGATGCAAAATTTTCTCCAAAATCGATCTCGTCAGGGCATATCATCTCATTCCAATTCCTCCCGACGACATTTACAAAACAGCAATTACTACTCCATTTGGTTTATTCGAATTTACTCGAATGCCATTTGGACTTCGCAACGCTGCACAAACATTCCAGCGTTTTATCAACGAGATAGTAAAAGATCTCGATTTTGTCTTTGTGTACATAGACGATATTCTCGTCGCGTCACAAGACGAAAAACAGCACTTTGACCATTTGGAACAACTCTTTCAAATTTTTCAAATTTTGGCGTCAATTATAACATCGCAAAATGTGTTTTCGGAACCAGTAGTCTGGACTTCCTCAGTCACAAGATTACCGCTAATGGCATTCTGCCGTCTCAAGAACGTATTAATGTCATTAGCGATTTCCCAGCACCGCAAACTATCAAGCAAATTCAACAATTTATCGGCATGATTAACTACTATCATCGATTTATTCCAAAGCTAGCGGAGACTCTTGCCCCAATCCACACGCATTTGGCAGAGCTCCTTAAAAAACCAAAAACACCTCAACATTTTTCTTGGACTGAAGAATGTCAAGCGGCATTCCTTCAGCTCAAAAATAAGTTACAAGAAATAACATTACTAGTGCATCCGTTAGCTAATGCAAAATATAGCATTACCACGGATGCGTCTGGTACAGCAACAGGTGCAGTCTTGCAGCAACTTAACGGCAAGACCTGGGAACCTCTTGGGTTTTTCTCCAAGAAACTCACAGATGCGGAAAGGAAATATTCTGCATTCGATCGTGAGTTACTTGCAATTTATCAAGCAATCAAGCGTTTCCGTTACTTTGTGGAAGGTCGTGAATTTATCATTTACACCGACCACAAACCACTTACTAGAGCAATCTCCTCTAAAACGGAACGTAATCCAAGGCAAACACACCACTTAGATTACATCGCACAGTTCACAACTGACATACAGCACATTCACGGCAGAAATAACGTCGTCGCTGATACCTTATCTAGGACAAGTGACGACGAAATTGCCTCAGCTGAAAAGCCTTATACAATCGTTACTATCGCGGAGCAACAAGCTCGTGATACAAAACTTACAGACATACTCCCAAGTTCTTCCACTCGTCGTACAGCTAAGTGGAAATTGGAAGGATTGCCACTTAACGACTTAACAGTTTACTGTGAAACATCATCTACAGGCCGCAATCGTCCGTACATTCCGGAAACATTGCGTCGAACCATCTTCGACACTCTACACAATGTCTCACATCCAAGTGTTCGAGCTACACGCAAGCTTGTCTCAGCAAAATATTTTTGGCCCAAGATGAATCAAGATGTTACTCTTTGGGCAAAGTCTTGTTTATCTTGCCAAAAATCAAAAATACATCGGCACACCAAATCGCCTCACGAGAATTTCAGGATTCCGTCAAGTCGATTTGAGCATATCCATGTAGATATCGTTGGGCCGCTCCCACCATCTAATGGATATACACATTTACTCACCTGCGTAGATCTTTATACACGGTGGCCTGAAGCTTACTGTATTAAAGACATCTCCGCATCAACCATCGCAAAAACGTTTATCGAAAACTACATATCTAGATTCGGCGTTCCCAGGACAATCACTACTGACCAAGGCACTCAATTCGAATCTAAACTCTTTTCTGAGCTTATGCAACTTTTAGGCTCACACAGGATTCGAACCACTGCCTATCACCCGCAAGCAAACGGTATGGTTGAACGCTTTCACCGCCAACTTAAATGCTCTTAAAGCAAGAGCAAATACCGTTAACTGGAGTTCGGAGGTACCAATAGTTTTATTGGGAATTCGAGCAACAGTCAAAGATGACCTACAATGCTCACCAGCAGAACTGGTGTACGGTCAAACACTTAAACGTTCTGGGGAATTTTTTGTGGAACATCCACTTACACCTCAAATTACCGCTGACACAGTGGTAAAGCAATTAAGGTCCACTATGAACAATCTCATACCAACGGACACTCGCAAAACTAAACAAAACGACATTTTCGTACCCAAATCACTGCAAACTTGTGATTTCGTTTTCGTTCGTACTGACAAAGTCCGAACAGGTTTCGCTACACCATACGAAGGTCCATTCAAAGTGGTACGAAGACTTCGTAAACACTTTGTTATTCAAATCAAAGATAAACTCGTTAATATCTCAATTGACAGACTAAAACCAGTTTTTGGGATAATGAATACACCTGATAATTTATCAGGAATCAAGAAAATCGTTTGATTTGCCAACAACAATCCATGCATTCGAATGATTACTTCTCAGCAAGCATAATGTTTAGTTTTCATTTCTTTCAAAGGATGGAAACTATCACTGTCAGCGATATCAACGCCCGACACGAGGAATTGATCAAGCAAATAGAAATGGAGCTAGATGCTACGGTTCTGGAATCGGAACTAGAATCTGCTCCATCAACGTCGAAGCAAAGAAAAAGGATTCAATCAAAATCGGTGGCAACACAAACAACACCGAAAACACTACCATCTAATAACTCAAAAGCAACACGTCTTTTGGAGTTACGAATTCTTAGATTGGAGAGACGCATGAGCGCTCTCCAATTTTCAAAAATGCAAAGCAAGCAAGCAATCTAGCCATATCCAACCATTCAAATAAAACAAACATTTGTTGGTTCCACACAAGGTTCGGGTTTGGAGCCCAAAAGTGTACAAATCCATGTGAATTCACCGCAGATAAAATGATTGATTCGGTATGCAAACTATCTTACAATAATCATTTAAAAGTTTTGTTTTCAGCATGCAAAATAAATACAGAAATTCCTCTGGTATTTATAAATACTACTTCTTCCACCAGCTATGGAACCCTTACTCCATAACATTTGGTAAAGGACGTTCGCACTGGGGAGGGAGTAATGCCACGGTCAGTTCCTGCAAACTCAGGAACACCGCGCATAGCATTGCAGAGTATTTTCTGTGTTTAGGAAAATACCTTGCAATGCATTCCACAAACGAATTGCCAGCGACGCGCTGATCAAAGTAATTCGTTTGGATCATTGTTTCAAATAAAATAATTCTTTTTTTTCTTTACTACAGAATAGAAAATTTACTCAAAGCAGCAACAGCTAAGAACCAGAAGAAGCTTAAAAACAGCAAAACGGACAAGGTTCCAAATTCTTATTTATTAATAAACGTGTGTGTGTATTTACGGGGTAATTAATCCGTATTAAAATAGTATTGTGTTTTATTATTTGTATATATAAATTGGGGATTAATAAGTGATATCCATCGGTTTAATAAACCCGACAACAGCAGCAGCAATACCCCATAGAGTGTTAATTGGGAGTGTAGGTACAGCTTCCATATAATTTTTTATCAAAATATGAATTTTTTTCAGAGGAGTCCAACCCTTTTTATATGTACGCGCTATACAAATTTAAATAGGCTCGCATGTCTACTATTTGAGAATACTAGTGGCTATATTGCGAAAACTCTAGGATGGAGTGTTAATTATGTGTTTAACCTCAATTGGAAAATATTAGTGTATGATGAAACTTTGAAAACTAATCCATATTTGTTTATATATTTTTCGTTTGTTTTTAATTCGAAATTATTAATTTAATGTTAGTTATGGTGGTTTTTCTTATAAATTATTTACATGTTAAATAAGTTGCATACACTGCATAGATAAGTTGCATACGCTACAGAATATTTGTTACGTACGCTACACTTTTAATTAACGTTAGAAACTTCACACCGGTACATTAAGCCAATAATTTTATTTAATTTTTTCGGCCGGAAAAACGGAAAAGGCCTTGAAAATTTGAAGAAAAACAAGAATTGTTGTTGATTTCATTGTCGTTGCTTATAAGCTAGAAATAGAACAAGAGCGACGACGAGCGTCGACGAATAAAAAAAAATATCGCTGCGATATCGCTAACAAAAGCGTCAGCGTATGGCGATAAAAAAACATCCAAACGGCATAACCTTCTGTGTTTTTGACACATGACGTTGTGGCGTTAGGCTACTAAATTGAAAAAAAATTGTTATTAATAATACGGTTAAATGATACCAACTTATACATATATAAAAAACAGTTGGCAACATTGTTTCGTCGGCGACAAAAATAGAAATAGACTCTAATTTTTTTTCAACGAAAAAATTGTCGTCGCCTGCGTCGATGGTTGTGTTTGTTTTGCATGATTTCGGTGTTTTGTAATATGATAGGCGATTTCGCTCGCCGCCTTCGCTCTTGTTCTGTTTTGAGCTTTATAGTGTCATGTTGAAGAAGAAATTATTAGCAAATTGGTTATAGAATCTATGAATTTCAATTGGAAGCTGGAAATTGCTCAAAATTTTGATCGTCGATTACAGTGCCATTTCATTCAAAATTGCATAATTTTCAATATTTGATCACCGTTTTTTTTTTGGAAAGGAGTAAGTTCTGCTAAAGGGATATAAGAATTGTTTATTTTATTGCTATTAGTGTTACTACTATTATTAGTTTAAAAATAAAATCTTTACCAGGAAGATTTTTTTTAATGCATATAATTTAAAAATTTGTTGTACCGCTCCTGAAAATGTTTACGCAAGATAGTTTTTTTCTTAATATTGAGTTAAATATTACGAAGATTAATAGCAAAAATGAATAATTGGATCATCCTACCGCTTGATAAATAATTTTTCGGGTTAGGAAAAAAAATTCAGGATGAAACTCACATTTTTATCATTTATTTCATTTTTTTCGGTCTGAGAATTGAATTTATCATGGAAACACATCACATAAAAAAAGTCTTTCGGGATATGGTTTGGACAAATAATATAATTACAGATTGTTCTATAAAATTTAGATGCTCGCCTGTGAGGAAGCATTTACAATAAAGAGAAATATTTTCCAAAAAAATTCAATGGGTGGTCACTTTTTTGCAATAATGGACAAGTTTTCTTAGATTAGTTGGCCACTTACCCATTATTTGATTTAAATCGCGTTATCGTAATTAAAGTTACTGTATTCTTTAATTAAAGAAAACACGCATTGCTATATTTTGTATATGGTACGATACAAAATATAGTAACGCGTATTTTCTTTAATTATTTAACAGATGAAAGAATTTGAAGACTCTTACATTACAATAATATAGCGCATCATGTTTCTACTAATCTGAAATATGTCATATATTTTCTTGCATGTGGAAACGGTCCGAGATGCGCAATACTAAAAAAATTATACTTGCAGAAAAACACATAACCATTATTAGCAGAAAAACCGCTATGCTATACTCAATAAAAATAAAACGTAAACTACTTACAATTTGTTCAAATCGTTCATCAACTTTAACCTGTCGGACGCTCATTAGTAACTCCTTCGTATAGTTCACTTCGCTAGCATACAAATCACAAATTCCAAAACTAGTAACTGTATGAATTATGGCACTAGACAAATATGCGGTGCCCGCACAAAAAAATGAAACATAATAGATCAGTGATATTCTACGATGCTCCGTAACTATCAGATCGTAAAAATAAAAGTAAAATAGCTGAGCAACAGAATTACAAATCTGAATGCAGCAAAACGTGACCATAGAATTTGAATAAAATTTGTTAAACATTCTCATTAGTTTATAAATTTTGGTAAATATCACACTAATTTGCTCAACACTATCGGTTAATTTACATATAACTTTCATTTTACAATATCCTCGGGGTTCACTACACTTTAAACTGTTCAACAGTCGTATTTTATCCAATAAATTTTTATTTAAATTATTAATTATAAAGGTAACAGTAAATATTATTACAAAAACATCAAACAGCCCAACCATTTCAAGATTAAAGACAAGAAATGATGCAATGCTTGGCACCAGTGTTATTTTAAACATTGAGCATTCAATTGCGTATGAGATGCACAGTAGCACTTGACAAAGGAAAAAGTTTGCAACAAAAATTAATTTTAAAACTTTTGCAAATTTTAAATTAAAACTATCGTTTTTAAAAATGTCTTTATATAAATTAATAATATCCACAAATTTAACATAAATTTTTCAATTTAATTGATACCGCAAAGCTTTATTCAAATATACAAAGTTCACGAATAGGGCAGCAATACAAAATACTTGTATTTGGCATATAAATTGAAACACTTGTAATTGAATACCAAAGGTTACCATTACAAAACTCGCAAAATAAAAATACAGCATTTGGGACAGAACCCACATATATTTTGTGTACAAATGAGCCAGCTTGTCATTGATTTGCTCGATTAAAATGAAACCACTCTCAAATTTAATTTTGAAATTGAACAGACCGTAAGCTCTCGCACATAAAATTGTAGCACGTACCACGTTCATCTTAATAGTAAAATTAGCATGTAACCCGTATTGTTACCGTAGTTTACTAAAATGCTTAGAGAATTATTATCATTTTAATTATTGTAATGAATTTATTCATCTAAATAATTAATAAGATTTCCGTAATAATTTTTTTCGAATTGTCACCATTGAATTAGAATGCGTGTATACTTCTATGAATTTCAGTTAAGGATTCGGAATAAAATTGCATTTAAATGAAAAAAAAGAAAAAAATATGTTGTGGCCTGGCCAACAGGAGACTTTCTTTTACCACGAATTTATGTATAGATCTCAAATATACGACATTTGATTTGTAAAACGGAAAATTAAACTTAACGGAATCGAGCAACTGAATGTGATGTGGTGATGTTTGTGGGTTAGTTTTTAAAATCCTGTTTGCAGAAACTTGATTTGTTTAATCAAAAGTATCAATTATAATCCTTGTGATGTTTTGGAGGTGAGATTGAATTTTAAAAATATCTGTGAATTTTTTCATCAGATTTTTGAAATTTACTAATGGTATCGATGACACATTGTGCCTTTTTTAAATTTTATGATCTACATAACCTATAGGAACTATTTCAGGAAGCAGTTTTCATTTTCAGGTAGATCACAAGAAATTTGCGACTCCATTACCACATTAGTCCAATTAGTCCGTATCTTGAGATTTCTCTTCCTTACTATATAGTAATTCTTCCTCAATACTAGCGTCCTCGGAACTCTCGTATCCGTTTTCTTCCAACACATATTCAGTTACCAGCAGTCCAGTTTCATTTTCTTCGCACTAATTAAGAGATGAATGAATTAATCAAAAATTCAACATCAAAATTCGTTCCGCATTCATTAACTTCTCTTTGCATTATCTGTCCAATTGATTATCAGATCAAAGATTTGCTCTAATTGTTTATTTCAATTCATCTAAACAATAAATTTGCTTCCACGTATTGGTTTTATCATATACCGATGTAAACAGGTATGGCAGTTAGTTGCTATAAAGCAGGCCATCAGTATTTAATGCACTTTTATTGGGATGTTGGCCGTGGAGTGCAAAACCATTGTATCAAAAAAAGGCTAACGTAAAGTAGACTATCAAAATTACTGAGCCCGTGAAATTGACTACGGTGTCGTATATTAATATGAGGGTATAACGAAATTGAAGACCACAAGGCTAGACTAAATTTGTGAGCGCAATATGATCCAATTGGAGGTAACTGCTATAACTAATTGGAGTTATTTTCGGTTAAAATAATTAATTGACCTCTTGTAAATCTTACTTGGGAAACGGACCAGAATTACAAAGTCAAAAGGACCACAATCTCAATCTCTTGAAGTATTGTAGCATAGCGACAAAGACAACGATAACCTTTCACAATGATATAAAATTTACAACATTTGAGCAACAAAGCTTTCCTGATTTTTTTCTCCTAGAAAAACGGAATCTTAGCTAAATTTCAAGAAAAATGACTTTTGTATTCGCATAAAAAACAATGGATTTGATCAGCGGTACTTAAAATGTCATGTAGAAAAAGTTATGAGTAAACTGGTAAAATAGCGCGCGGATTTCGATTGAAGTTAGAAATTGTTCAAAAGTTTGGTCAATGTTTATGTAAATTTAATTTCTGATTTATTCAAAACTTCATTGTCTCTCAATATTGATTAACATTTGAGCCCCAAAATTTTTACGATTTTTTCGGCTGGAAAATGGCTGGAAGTAAGCCTAAATATGAATTAAAATAAGAAAATTTGTTATTCATTTGATTAGATCACCAGCATTTCATACAATGCCATGTTGAAGAAAGGGGACTAGCTTTTCTAAATTTAAATAAAAACGATATATTTTACTAGCCTGAAAACCATTGGATTTGATCGCCATTGCTTAGAATGTCATGTTGAAGCAGAAGCGCGGATTTTGATTAAGAGCTGGAAATTGCTCAAAAGTTTACTTGCTAATTATAGTGAAACTGGTTAATGTTTTAATCAAATATAAACGCCGTTTCGTTGAAAGCTTAATAACTTTCACAATTAATCAAAATTTATAACACTTGAGCAATAATTTTTTTTTGATATTTTCTGCCTGGAAAACGGAAACAGCCTTGCTAAATTTGAAGAAAATCAATAATTGTTTATTTGTATGAAATTCATTGGATAAGATTCCCAAGAAGAAGAAATTATGAGCAAACTGGTTATAGAAATTGCTGATTTCAATTTGAAGCTGGTTTGGAAATTTTCAACTACATACATGCAACTATCGTTGATAATAGTGATAATATGATTGATCATAGTGAGGCTGATCAAAAGTTTAGTCTAATTTAAACGCTGATACTTTCAAAACTTTACAACCTTTTACAATTAATCAAAATTTTCAACATTTGAGCCACTATTTTTTTTTTTTTGATTTTTCGGCTGGAAAAACGGCAAAGGCCTTGAAAATTTCAAGAAAAGCAAGAATTGTTGTTGATTTCATCGTTATGGCTTATAGTGTCATGTTGAAGAAGAAATTATTAGCAAATTGATACAATTAAAGTTAGCCGAAAGTTTCCAGCCGAAAGATAATGCAGATAGTATCTTTGCTACCCCAGCCGGAAGATGGTAATGCAGATAGCGCCTATCCCAGCCGAAAAAATAAATTATGGCCGAAAGATGCATTACTTGGACCTTGTTAAAGTTAGCCGAAACTTGCCAGCCGATAGATAATGCAGATAGTGATAACGACTAGCACCGGCTAGTACAATTTAAATTTAGATTTGATTAAATTATAATTTTAAAATCATAAAATCATGTATAATAAATACACCTGACCAGCACAATTTATATTATATACTTACCTTGTTATATACATGTTACAAACATCTATACAATACTTATACATATATATTTGCTTATATAATGTTATTTCTTGTTCATGTTTATTATGTACTATTTATATATTAATTTCTTTGTATGTACATTATGTAATTTAGTTATATATCCCGCAATGTAAAAAATATTAATTTTCGGTTTTGTAGTCTCTTCTTTGCATTCAATTTAAGCAGTTTAATGCACGATTTACATGTTCCAATTTTTTTTCCAGTAAAATATGAAAGGTTAAGTATATTACGATTTTCGTTTGCGAGAGGAGCACGAAACAAATTCCAGTAAAATAAAATTGGAGTTTTTTCTTTTTAATTTGAGCAAATGTTGGCATAAAACTGGGAATGTTGCCATAAAATATAGTTTCTACCAGTATTTTTATAGCAGTAAAATAAAAAAAATTCAATAAAGTTTCAAATAAACATCAAGCAGCCATAAACATCATTCAAACAAAACGAGCAAACATGAGTGGTAATTAAATATTTTATTTTTACTTGCAATTCGATGTTGTTCGTTATCTAATTTAAACGCAAGCTGTTCGAACTGTCAAAATGTATGGGACATGCAAAAAAATTATAGCATTGCCTTAATTGTTTATATTGCTGACTCTTTTTAACTCGTAACATTTTTTGTATATGCGTGCAGCTCTATTTTTCAGTAAAAAATTTGTTGCGGAAAAAAATTGGAACATGTAAATCGTACATAATTGTCTAAAGTACGACACATAAATATAATTTAAATAAATTCTTTAAAAGCTACAGAATTTGGCGAATGATGTACGATTTACATGTTCCAATTTTTTTTTTCTAGTAAAATATGAAGGGTTAAGTATATTACGATTTTCGTTGGCGAGAGGAGCACGAAACAAATTCCAGTAAAATAAAATTGGATTTTTTTCTTTATAATTTGAGCAAATATTGTTTACGTATGGCTGACTCTTTTTTACTAAAAACTTTTTGTTATTTGCGTACAGCTCTATTTTTCCGTAAAAGATTAGTTAGGAAAAAAACTTGCAACATGTAAATCGTGCATGAGTCTTTAATTTTGGATTACATCATTGTTGGAATATATACACGTTAAATTGGGTCATACATATCTGGCTTTCAATCAAAACAACAGCAGCAGTTCAAACCAAACAAGGAATCATTTTATTCATTCAATTCGACGGGACGTCAAACGCTTCGTCCTCATTATCATTGGTGTCAGAAGTGGGATTCCGGTCATTGCATTTTATACGGTATCATCATACATTATTTGTACCGCTGTTCACTCAGGATTATTTGGCGTGTTACACCACTGCAATCAGCTAAGTATCGATTTATTTACAAGTTTTAATTTATTTATTTAAATGATTATTGTGCAATTAATATATTCGCACATTATTTGAGTGATTTCGAAATCTCATGATTAGTCAGATAACGGTCTCATAGTGTAACGGTTCAAGTGTGTTCAGTTATACCTCGTGGTTGTGTAGTGTTTTGAGTTGTTTCCTGTATCATTATGGCGACTGAAATCCAATTAAAACGGTGCAAGCAGTGTAAGGCAAATTTCGATGAGTTTCTTTCTGAATTATCCGATTTTGTTGAAACTAAATTGGAAACTGAACCCAGGTCTCAGGTTCAGCTTCGACTCAATGATTTAATTCTCAATTATGAGAACTTTAAGAAAAATCAAAGCCAATACGAATTGTTAGACGAAACACAGTTATTCAAAGACGCGGACTAAGGTATATCGATTATATTATGGATTACGCCCAGCATTAGAAGATAGAATTGCAGATCTCGCTAAGAAAAAGGGAGTTCCGGTTGCCAACATTGCGGGGGAGCTCTCATTTATTCCGAAATTACCAGAAATCATGCTGGACTCATTTACTGGAGAGATTACCAAATGGAAGGGATTTATCGAAACTTTCGATAACCATGTGTATAACAATCCCAAATTAAACGATTTAACTAGATTTCAATATTTGAAAAATTCAGTTAAAGGTTTTGTGGCCAAATGTTTCGAAAATTTAGATTTTATAGTGGCGAATTATGTTGAAGCTCGACGTTTATTGGTTGAGCGTTTCGATAAACCCAATCAAATTGCTGAAGAACATATAAAAGCGTTGTTTGCTATTAAACCGATTGATAAGCCAACTTCCCAAAAGTTGTTGAACTTGTTGGATGACTTTAATTCTCACGTTCGTTCTCTAAAAACATTGGGTCGTCCAGTACAATATTGGGACGATTTTCTAGTGTACTTAATTACTTCTAAGTTCGATTCATATACAAAGTTTAAATGGAAGGAAGCGTCGCTACCGAATGTGCTTCCATCATTTGATGACGTTTCAAAATTTATTCAAGTTCGAAGTCACAAAATAATTGGTTATAAATCGGAACAGCCATCTACATCAAACAGTGTAAAAGATTCAAAAGTTCAACAAGTCCAATTGAAACCTTTTAAAAGAACAGCATTTTCAGTACAAACGGGGGGCATAATTGCGTCATTTGTAACAAATTCGGTCATTCTATTATTCGCTGTCATAAATATATAGCAATGTCGGTTGATGAACGAAAAAAGGCTGCAACCGAGCTAAAATTGTGTACAAATTGTTTGAGGTCATCACATTTGGTTGAGCAATGTAATATTACTGATCTATGTCGAGTGGGTAAGACAAAACATCACACTTTATTGCATCCGAATAGTTCGGAGTCTTAAACAGTATAAATACTTCTCCGAGCAAACCAAACTTAACAACATTTGTTGGGACGTCCATTTCAAAATTTGTTTTCATAGCTACAGCACTTGTTGGAATTATTGATAAGGATGGTCGTTCAGTTACAGCACATGCATTACTCGATTCCGGTTCGCAACTGAATTTTATCACAGAGTCGATGATTAGGCTTTTAGGAGTTAAAACTCATAATTCGTTGGTCAATATCAAGGGTATTGCTGGTGCCTCTACTTCTTTTTCGAAAGGTGCGACAGTTACGATCCATTCGCGAATAAACCACTTTTCTGCCAACATTGAAGTGCAATTATTGGATAAAATTTCTGATAGACAACCTTCACTTCGAATTGACCCGTCTAGATGGCCAATTCTCGCAAACATCAAATTAGCCGATCCAACATTGTTTGAGCCACATGAAGTAGGTTTACTTCTCGGAGCGGATATTTTCTTTAAATTGCAATCTATTGGTCAAATAAAACTTGGTGAAGATTTGCCTGTTCTTCAGAATACGGTATTAGGTTGGGTAGTGGCAGGTGGAACTTCAGTTTCTTTACTGAAAAATAGTAATTGCCATCTAGTTGCCTCCGAATCAAATCAGTTAGATGAATTATTGGAACGGTTCTGGCATGTCGAGGAATGCCACACGGATAAACCTTCATTATTTAGCTCGGACTGCGACAACCACTTTCGAGATAATTTCAGTCGGGATACAGATGGTAAATTTACAGTAAAACTTCCGTTCTCTAAAAATCCATTATTGTTGGGTGATTCTTCATTTTTGGCAAGGAAAAGGTTTCTAATGATGGAAAAACGTTTCAATAATAATCCAGAACTCATGACCGAATACAAATCATTCATGTCGGAGTACGAGACACTGAACCATATGAAATTTGTTAAAAATATCGAATCATTAAATTATTATTTACCCCATCACTCGGTAGTTAAACCCGATTCAACTACAACTAAGCTGAGAGTCGTTTTCGACGGTTCAGCAAAATCTCCAGTGGTTATTCACTGAATGATATACTGATGAATGAGCCTGTAGTGCAGAACGAATTATTCGCTGTGCTGCTTCGTTTTCGGGCCCATATGTATGCATTTAGTGCTGATACATGTAAAATGTAACGGAAAATTATTCTCGATTCAAATGACCAAAAATTCCAATATATCTTTTGGCGGAACAACCCTTCCGATGAGCTTCAAACATTCAAGTTAACGACGGTAAATTATGGTACTAAATCAGCTCCCTATTTAGCAACACGTTGCCTACTTCAACTCGCCCTTGACTGTCAAGATAGTCAGCCAGAAGCAAGCTCAACTATTCAAAATAACTTCTATGTCGACGACTTGCTAACTGGTTCTGACACGTTGGAAGAAGCAGTCAGGTTAAAATCAGACATCATATCGATCTTACAAAGTGCTAATTTGCCATTACGCAGATGGTGCTCCAATAATCTAGAGCTTCTTGTCAATATTCCAGTTGAAGATCGGGAAGGTCGTTATATAATCGATGATAAGACAGGCATAAACATGTTAGGTCTCTACTGGCACCCTGTCCAAGATCATTTTCGTATCAATGTCAACTTCGGTCCTGCGAGTACCTCTAGCCTTACGAAAAGAATCATCATATCACAAGTTGCTAAAATATTTGATCCTCTTGGATTAGTAGCCCCAATAGTAGTCGTCGGGAAGTTATTACAAGGTTATGGTCACTTAAGCTTAGCTGAGATGAAAGCCTTCCCATGGAATATCATACATATTGGTTTAAATTTCTTAGTGAACTCCCAAAATTGACCAACTTGACCGTCTCGCGTCATTTGTTCAACGGTAAGGAGAAATACCCTGGAATTTAGTTGCATGGTTTTGCAGACGCCAGCGAAAAGGCTTTTGGTGCCGTCATTTACGTAAGATTCTTGGGCCATAAGGGCTATTGCGTTAATTTAATGTGCTCAAAATCTCGAGTTGCTCCGTAAAAGAAGGTTACTTTGCCTCGGCTAGAGTTGAGTGCAGCACAACTTTTGACCAAACTCATGAAAAAGGTTTTGGGTGTTATAAATTTCAAGGTTGATGCATGTTATTATTGGACGGACTCGATGATAACTTTACATTGGATTAGGTCTCCATCGTGTAGATGGAGGACATATGTTGCGAATCGTGTCTCCTATATTCAAGCGAGATCCGATGCTGGTAAATGGTTGCATGTAGAATCAAAATTAAATCCAGCACCTGATTTCAAGAGGAGTTTTTCCTGAGATGCTCATGAAGTCCGATCTATGGTGGTTCGGACCTAAGTTTTTGCATTCGCCAATTGAATCTTGGAATAATTCACAACAACTGAATACACAACCGTTTGAGATCATCGAAGAACGAAAAACGTTGACGGTTATGACTGCAGGGGTGGAACCTCTCGATGATATCCTGGATCGATTACATTCTAAAAATTCGTTCATTATAATTCAAAATGTAATGTCTTACGTCCTCCGTTTCATCAATAATTGCCGATTAAAACAATCAAATATAACCGGGCCTTTGAATGTAGAAGAGTTACAAAATGGTTTGAATGCAGTAATACGATTAGTGCAAGCCAACAGTTTCCCAACAGAATATCGAGGATTACAACAACCTGGATTTGTAATTCGTGATTCCACATTGAAATCATTATCATTATTTATGGACGAGCAAAAAATACTTAGAGTGGGTGGTCGTCTACAGTTTGCATCAATTTCCTATACATGTCGTCATCCAGCGTTATTACCAAGCAACTATTATTTCACAACCACTCTAATAAGTTTCATTCACAGAAAGCATTTACATATTGGCCCACAAGCATTATTAGCGGCCGCACGACAATCTTACTGGCCGATAAACGGAAGGCAATTATCGAAGAGGGTGTATAAATAATGTGTTCTTTGTTGTCGAGCAAGACCAAAACTTCCAGAACAACTAATGATTGTGCAGGGCCAATTTACATTCATTATCGTATACGTGGCAAAATTCCGACCAAGACATACCTAGTCATTTTTGTATGTCTTGCAACAAAAGCTGTCCGCATTTGGAGCTGGCATCAGATCTTACAGCTGCTTCATTTATTGGTGCATTTCGTCGCTTCATAGCTACAAGAGGGCTGTGCAAAAGAGTATTTTCTGATAATGGGACTAATTTTCTGGCCGCCAAGTCTGAATTACACGGCTTGTATCAGATGCTTCATAATTCCGACATACAACAGCAAATCAAGTCTTTAAGCATTGTAGACCAAATTATTTGGAAGTTTTTGGCGGCATTTAAGAATCTGCTGTTAAATCAGCAAAATATCATCTTCGACGGATGGTGGGAAACGCAAGCCTGACCTATGAAGAACTTAATACGTTAATAAAACAGGTCGAGGCAATACTAAATTCACGTCCTATCACTCCACTCACTACCGATGATAACATGGAAATACTAACGCCAGGTCATTTTCTCATCGGGCGACCTTTATCCACAATAACGGAATTAAATAGCACAGATTCTGGGACCATAAATTATGTTAAACGATGGGAATTGGTCAATCATTTACACAAGCAATTCTGGTCGAGATGGATTTACAACAACTACAACATCGGTACTTTTGGAAAAATCACATAAAAATATTCCGAATGGTACTATCGTAATAATTAAGGATCAAAATTTACCCCCTCTCAAATGGAAATTTGGAAGAGTTATCGAGTTGCATCCTGGTCCAGATGGCCTAGTACGAGTGGCATCAGTTAAAACGTCAACTGGGACAATTAAACGAGCCATTGTTAATCTATGTCCATTACCAGTAGAAATTGAACAGCAGAGTGTTCAAGATCGGGGAGAAATGATAACGACTAGCATCGGCTAGTACAATTTAAATTAAGTTTTGATTAAATTATAATTTTAAAATCATAAAATCATGTATAATAAATACACCTGACCAGTACAATTTATATTATATACTTACCTTGTTATATACATGTTACAAACATCTATACAATACTTATACATACATATTTGCTTATATAATGTTATTTCTTGTTCATGTTTATTATGTGCTATTTATGTATTAATTTCTTTGTATGTACATTATGTAATTTAGTTATATATCCCGCAATGTAAAAAATATTAATTTTCGGTTTTGTAGTCTCTTCTTTGCATTCAATTTAAGCAGTCTAATTGTCTAAAGTACGACACATAAATATAATTTAAATAAATTGTTTAAAAGCTACAGAATTTGGCGAATGATGTACGATTTACATGTTCCAATTATTTTTTTTCTAGTAAAATATGAAGGGTTAAGTATATTACGATTTTCGTTGGCGAGAGGAGCACGAAACAAATTCCAGTAAAATAAAATTGGATTTTTTTCTTTATAATTTGAGCAAATATTGTTTACGTATGGCTGACTCTTTTTTACTAAAAACTTTTTGTTATTTGCGTACAGCTCTATTTTTCCGTAAAAGATTAGTTAGGAAAAAAACTTGCAACATGTAAATCGTGCATGAGTCTTTAATTTTGGATTACATCATTGTTGGAACATATACACGTTAAATTGGGACATATCTGGCTTTCAATCAAAACAACAGCAGCAGTTCAAACCAAACAAGGAATCATTTTATTCATTCAATTCGACGGGACGTCAAACGCTTCGTCCTCATTATCTGATAGTGTCTTGACTATTTCAGCCGAACGTTAAACTCTCTTTATACTCTCGCTCCTATCGATTTTTAAATTCCTATAAACTGAAATAATTTCCCCTTCACCCGAAGGATATAACCCGATCCTAAATTCGAGTTTAAAACTGATTTTTGCTGTATTCAAGACACTATCTGCATTATATTTCGGCTGGCAACTTCCGGCTAACTTTAACAAGGTAATTATTTATACTATGTTTATTGGTTAAGTCATAATCCTAATCCCGGAAATTTGGGGCAAGGGGATAGAGGGCCCTCCCTATTTCCTTCAGACTTGCCCCATATTTTGAAGATTAGGATTATGATCTAACCAATAAACATAGTATAAATAATATCGAACAAGTTATATCAAGTGGCGGGAGGGGATGTAATTTAGTATAATGTACCAGAAACTTCGAAATTTTCGAAACAAAATAATAAAATTTTCTGTAACTTTTGAGCAACCCACTTTACCATCGATCCCACTATGTTTATTAGAAAGGTCATAGGCTTATAGGTAAGCCCACGCGGAGCAAGTCTGAAGGGGATAGGGGGTGTAATTTAGTATAATGTACCAGAACTTATGTACTGTAACTTTCCTAGGTAAGCTCAGTCGATATTTGCATGAAGGGGATCAGGGGGATAGATGGGGGTGTAATTTGGTATAATGTATCAGAAAGTCTGAAATAAATACCACGGACTACTTTTTAATTATGTCGCTAATAATTAATTAATTGACCTAAAACGATTACATGGTTTTACGATTAAGTGGTCATACAATGATATGACCATTTGGTTAAATATTTACGATGATGTGGTCTCAATTAAATGCAGAAAAATATGGAGGTAAAACCATATTCCTAATTAATCCCAGGTGGAGTTTGAGGCAAGTCTGAAATGAATTATTAATTAATGAATTTAGTTTCGAAAATTTCGAACTTTCTGGTACATTATACTAAATTACACCCCCTATCCTCTTCAGACTTGATCCAAATTTCGCATGGGCTTACCTAAGCTTATGACCTTTCTAATAAACATAGTGGGATCGGTGGTAAAGAGGGTTACTCAAAAATTACAGAACATTTCATTAATTTAGTTTAAAAATATTTTCGAACTTTCTGGTATATTATACTAAATTACACCCCCAAGACTTGAACCAAACTTTCGGGGATTTGGATTACCTAACCTAACCAATAAACAGAGTATAAATAATATAGAACTAGGTATATCTATTAATGTGACTTTCGGCTATAATTTATTTCTTCGGCTGGGATAGTAAAGACACTATCTGCATTACCATGTTTCGGCTGGAAACTTTCGGCTAACTTTAATAGGGTAGCAAATTGGTTATAGAAACTATGGATTTCGATTGCAAGCTGAAAATTGCTCAAAATTTTAACCGTCGATTACAGTGCCATTAATTCATTCAAAATTGCATAACCTTTCACAAATGATCAAAATTTTCAATATTTGATCACCGTTTTTTGGAAATTGGTAAGCTCTGCTAAATATAAAGAAAAAAAGGAATTTTTATCCGCCTGAAATTCATTGGATTTTTTCACCTGACTCTTTCAAATCTTTCATAACTTCCACAATTTCTGGCCTGGAAAAACGGCAAGGGGTACAAGAATTGTTTATTCAATTGCTATTAGTGTTACTACTATTATTAATTTAAAAATAAAATCTTTACCAGGAACATTTTTTTTAATGCTTATGATTTAAAAATTTCTTGTACCGCTCCCGGAAATGTCTACGCAAGATAGTTTTTTCTTAATGTTGAGGCGAATAATACGAAGATTAATAGCAAAAATGAATAATTTGATCATCCTACCGCTTGATAAATAATTTTTCGGGTTTGGAAAAAAATTTCAGGATGAAACTCACATTTTTATCATTTATTTTATTTTTTTTCGGTCTGAGAATTGAATTTATCATGGAAACACATCAAATAAAAAAAGTCTTTCGGGATATAAAATTTAGATGCTCGCCTGTGAGGAAGCATTTACAATAAAGAGAAATATTTTCCAAAAAAATTCAATGGGTGGTCACTTTCCTCCAATAATGGAGAAGTTTCTTTAGATTAGTTGGCCACTTACCCATTATTTGATTTATTTCGCTTTATCGAAATTAAAGTTTCTGTTTACTAGATGGCAGAATTTGAAGACTCTTACATTACAATAATAGAGCGCATCATGTTTCTACTAATCTGAAATATGTCATATATTTTCTTGCATGTAGAAACGGTTAGAGATGCCGAATACCAAAACCGCTATGCTAGCTACTCAATAAAATAAAACGTAAAATACTTACAATTCGTTCAAATCGTTCATCAACTTTAACCTGCCGGACACTCATTAGCAACTCCTTCGTATAGTTCACTTCGTTAGCATACAAATCACAAATTTCAAAACTAGTAACTGAATGAATTATGGCACTAGACAAATACGCAGTGCCCGCACAAAAAAATGAAACATAATAGATCAGTGATGATCTACGATGCTCCGCAACTATCAACTCGTAAAAATAAAAGTAAAATAACTGAGCAACAGAATTACAAATCTGAATGAAGAAAAATGTGACCAGAGAATTTGAATAAAATTTGTTAAACATTCTCATTAGTTTATAAATTTTAGTAACTATCACACTAATTTGTTCAACACTATCGGTTAATTTACACATAACTTTCATTTCACCATATCCTCGGGCTTCACTACACTTTAAGCTGTTCAGCAGTCGTATTTTTTCCATTAAAATGTTATTTAAACTATTAATTATAAAGGTAACAGTTAATATTATTACAAAAACATCAAACAGCCCAACCATTTGAAGATTAAAAACAAGAAATGATGTAAGGCTTGGTACAAGTGTTATTTGAAACATTGAGCAGTCAATTACGTATGAGATGCAGAGTAGCACTTGACAAAGGAAAAAATTTACAATAAAAATTATATTTAAAACTTTTCCAAATTTTAAATTAAAACTATCGTTTTTAAAAATGTCTTTATATAAATTAATAATATCCACAAATTTAACATAAATTTTGTAATTTAATTTATACCGCAATGCTTTATTCAAATATACAAAGCTCACGAATAGGACAGCAATACAAAATATTTGTATATGAAATATAAATTGAAACACGTGTAAAGGGATACCAAAGGCCACATATACCAAACTCACGAAATAAAAATACAACATTTGGGATAGGACCCACATACATTTCGTGTACAAATGAGCCCGCGTGTTATTGTTTTGTTCGATTGAAACGAAACCATTCTCAAATTTGATTTTGAAATTGAACAGACCGTAAGCTCTCGCACATAAAACTGTAGCACGTATCACGTTCATCTTTATAGTAAAATTATCAGGTAGCAAACACCGTACTTTACTAAAAACTGCTTATTGAGAGATAATTAACAACGTTTTCACTATTTTAATAACTGTAATGAATTTATTCACCTAAATAATTAACAAGATTTCCGTGATGATTTTTTTTTTCGAATTGTCATCATCGAATTAGAATACATATATACTCATATAAATTTCGATCAAGGATTCGTAATAAAAATGCATTTACTTGAAAAAAGTGGAGGGGCAAATATGTTGAGGCTAACAACAACAACCAACTTTTTTTACCACGGTATATTTACATAGATCTCAAATACACCACCCTTGATTTCTAAAACTGCCTTGTAAAATGATTTATTAAAAATAGATCGTTCAATAAAGCTATTAAGAATAGCTTTTCTTCATCGAAACTATTGTCTTAAGCGTCAGATTCAACAACTTGTCCGGAAAAAGTTCTATTCTGTGAGTTTATACAGCGAGTTGGAGATTTTGTATGTTAAACTTGCTTTCAGCGGAAAGCTGGTATTGATTTTGTTTACATTTTTTTTTTCAAACCAATTTCAGAACTCGTGATGATCTTGGTTGGTCTACTAATATTTTCCACACAACACTACACATTCAATTAATGTTAACGTAAAGTTTAGTTCTAGTGAGCCTTTCAACTTTAAAAAGCGATACTATGGTGCTTTAAATGAGTTCCTGGACAATATAAATTGGGATCGACATAGAACGGGTAGTTTGGACACTTATATTGATCAATTTTATAAAATAATGAACTTGGAAATTGAACAATTTATTCCTCGTGCGCCTGTAGTGTTGCCGGCACACGAGTCTGGTCTAAATCGAAAATCTAAAGCTCATAAGGAATACAAATTGAAACCATCTATCGTGAATTTTGAAATACTCGGTGCTCTCAGATCTCAAATTAAATCTTTAAATAATATATCTTGTATAATTCATAAATAAAGTTGAGGTTGAATCAAATATTAGAAACAACCCTAAATGTTTTTGGAGCTTAGATGATTCAAAACGGAACTGTTGCCGTATACCCTAGTAAATGTCTCTCCATTCTTTCACTGTTAGTGATCCGCAAAGGATTTTCGGTATATGTAATGTATGTATAAATTTTGTACTATACATAGTCTGAGTGTATCTGTATGTCTACGTATATATAAATAGTATGGAAAGAAAACAAAGAAACATCTATACACCTAATTCTGTTTTTACGCGAACTTTTTTACGCGAATTTGATTTAACGCGATTTAACAAAACATTTTGTTTCCTTTTTTACGCGATATTATTTGATTTAACGCGATTAAAAGAAAAACATTTTTAGCAAAATCAAACATCTTTGTACATGATTTAAACCTCGTTCACTGCCATATGTCAGTCATTCTAACAATATAATTACCGACAGATGGAAGTGAACGTGTAAAATCTACGACACAACTGCAGGGAATTTCCCTAATTATCCCTTTTTAGTTTTGTTAAAAGTATAGTGCGGGTTTTCAGTGTGATAATGTAAAGTGGCAAATTTGGTATCATTTGCGTGTAAGATTATAACAAGAAATTTATAAATTTTTCAGATTTCAATAAACAGTATGTAATTTATAATTTTAAGTGCATTCATTTATTACGGGCAAACGAATTATTTGTATAGGAGAGCTCATGGTACAATTAACAATGTCAGCTAAAAAACAAACGAAAAGGAAAGCTATTTCTTTGGAAGTTAAAGTCAAAATTTTGTATAGACAAGCCATCGGAGGCGGTACTACTTCTGTAGGGAAATATTTCAGTTTAACGAAATCTTCGATAAAAACCATAAAACAAAATGAAAAAGGTATTAGAAAATCCGTGATTGCTGGAACAAAAGTGCTCATACATCATCATACACAAGAGACATAGTAAAAGAGAAAATGGAGAAAGCTCTTGTAATATGGATGGAAGATTGCTCACAAAAACGAATACCAGGTGATAGAAATATCATCAAGCAGATGGCATTACGAATTTACAAAGAGGTGAAAGAATTGATGAAGTTAAAAAATTTGAATTTTCTGCAAATACAGGTTGGATGACGGGTGTTTTTTACAAAGGCACGCGCTTCATAATGTAAAAATTAAGGGTGAAATCGCATCTGCAGATGAGGAGGCAGCTAAAGCATTTTCTTCAAAATTAGCCAAAATAGTTAAAGATGGTGGCTACACCTCGGATCAGGTATGGAATGCTGATGAAACGGGCCTTTCAATTCCAGAAAATTGCAAGTGGATTTAAGGTAGCCAAGGAGGTGATTAGGGGATGGTTCTTTAAAAATTTTGTCCCACAAGTTTGGTGTTACTTCAGCGATAAAGGTCTCCAGTGTCGCTGACGAAGAAGTTCCTACCTTCACCGCAGACCTAATTAAAGAAGGACTTCAAATAGCTGCTAAATTAAGCGATCATTTTGACAAGCATGATCCTATTGGGGAAAGAGCTGAGAAGTGTCAACGTGACCTAAAATTATTAATGAGTGATTATCGAGATTCTCGAGAATTACATAACAGTCTTATCACAACTGGGAAACAACCATTGATAATGGATTTTTTTACGAAAACTACTGAAACACCACCACTACGCCGCAATGGAAATGCAGTGGAAAATATTTCTAGTAAAGAAAGTGACTTTCAAGTGTCATATAAACGAGTGCGCATTCCATCAGTTCCATCAGCCAGTGATGAAGGCACTTAAAAATATATTTTATGATACAGTATTGTGCAATCTATTTTTATTAAAATGAATTTTTTTTCGTTATGTTTTGTTAAATTATGATTTTTTTAAATAAAATTAATTAATATTTTTAATTTCCTGTGTTTTTATTTGTTTTTATAAATAAGTATTATTCTCATTAAGATATATCTAAGAAGCATTTAAATAAAAAAGTGTGTAAAGCATGTAAAAATGTGATTTTGTATACTCTAATCACATTACATTATTTTAGTTAATTTTACAAATGTAGAACCAATCCTTTACTTTTATATGGAAGCCATTTCTTTTTTTGCGCGAATTTTTTTTTTGCGCGAATTTTTTGGAAACGTATCTATCGCGTAAAAACAGAATTAGGTGTATCTATAAAAATGCTGTAAAAAATGTATGTGCGCGTGTCTGTTTATTAATTGTGAACCGAGAATGATTGATGAAATGATTAATTATAAAACTTTTTGTACGTGTTGACGCACCGATGGTGATTTTAAGAGACAGTTTTTTATTTTATTTCTTGTCAAATTTACACAAATTTCTGTTACATCCCCTTTTCTTGCTGTTGTGAGAGACATCTAACCTTTTGGCATATCAACTAAGTGTTTTGCTATAAACTTCAGTACACAATTTGGTAGACAATAATCTATTATAAAGTAGATGTCTCTGCTATTGAGGAAAATTTTCTTTTTTTTAGAAACGTCAAACAAATTGTAAACAAGTCAATTTGCCTGAAAAAATTTCCAGATCATTCGAGTGATAAGACATGTTTTTCAATTAAGTGCGATTTTGCTTCTTATTTTCTATTATTTATAAACTTTTTAATTTAATTTTTTGAACTATTATAATAATTTAAAGAAAAATAAAAACTATTATAGTGGAGTATAGTGAAAATTGTGTAAAAACTATTAAATTCCGAGGTTTTTCGGATGATGAAATTATTACCTCAAAAAGTAAACGTAATATAATTTACGCAGAACTACGTAGAAATGATAAATATAATGAAATATTTAAGAATTTAAAAATGAAAAAACGTAAACAACAATTCAATGGAATTGATTCAATGGAAATTAATAATATTAGTTCTAATAATAATTCAATTAATAATACTAATAAAACAATTAATACTGATGATAAATTCTGGATTGAGGAAAAGGAAAATATATATTCATCAAAGGATAAAGGTCTTTTTTCGGTTATTTTAGTAAAAAAAATTCAAATATTTTAAATATTGCTAAAACACTAAGATTATTAAATCTTGGAGATTATGATAATATAATCCAAACAATGAAAAAAAATGAGATATATTACAATTTATAAATCTTTATCTAGTGCTAATAAATTATTAAAATGTGAATACCTTAAAAATGAAGGATACAATATTTTTCTTCCATTAAATTTTAATCATACTTCTGGAATTATACGGAATATTCCAATAAATGTTTCTATGCAGGAAATTATGGAAAATTATAATAGTGAAGTACAAATTACGGAAGCTGAAAGATTGCAACGTTACAATATTGCTAATAAATCTATTCAAAAGACGGAAACTGTTAAACTCACCTTTAGAGCAAATTTTAAACCGGATTCAATTAAGATATATGTTGTTAATTATAGAGTTAATTATTTTATACCACAACCTCTTTTTTGTACAAAATGCCTTAATTATGGCCAACTTAAAAAATATTGTTTTTGCATAAATACTAGATGTGGAAATTGTACTAATTTTCATTCTATTGCACAGGATCAAATATGTACTCTTGCTACTAATTGTTTTAATTGTAAAGGTAACCATAAAACAAATTCTAAAGAATGCCCAATTCAAAGAAAAGAAATGGAAATTCAAAAAGTTAAGACGATGAGGAAATCTTATAAGAAAGCAAAAGAAATTTTTAATAATAAATATCCTGATTATCAGCATAACCACTTAAATTTTCCTGTAATAAATAGATTAAATAATGAGAGATTTATAAAAGTAATACCAGAAGTTGAAATGTTAGAAATTGTTAAAAAAAGAGATGATAATATGAATAAAAATCATGAAACTGCAAATAAAGTTGATGAGAAAATGGAGAATATTAAAAAGATGGTTGATCAAATTAAATCATTTTTTAATATTGTCAAATCAATTCCACAAAATATAATGCCAGATGAAGCAACTAATATATTAGATGCAATCACAGTCCAATTGTATAGCTATGATCCAGAGCAAGAATTACCTGGATCTACACTTATGTATTAATTATGAAAATTATTCAAATTAATCTTCAAAGTATTAAAAATAAGAAAGATTTATTTGAAAAGTATTTAATTGATGAGAAAGCGGATTTAGCAATTGTAAGTGAAACATGGACAACGGATAAATATTCACCTAAATTTAAAGATTACAGAACTATATTAAATAATAGAATGGATGGTTATGGAGTACTTATTAGTTACAAAATTCAACTTTTATCTACACATAAATTGGATGTAAGCCCAATAGAAGCTATGGATATTAAAATTAAATTTAATAAAACAGAGTACATATACTGTAATTTCTTTCTATAATTCTACAAGAAATAAAGACTCTCCTCAGGAAGTGAACAAGCAATTTGAAAAAATGTTAAAGAAATATAATAATATTCCAAACACAATAATAGGAGGTGACATAAATAGACATAGTAAATTATGAGAACATAATGCAAAATATGATGTTTTAGGAAATAAAATAGAAGATACAATATTAAACTACCAATTTTTTATCCTTAATGATGGATCTTCAACACATCAAAACATACATAGTTTTCAAAATTCTGCAGTAGATATTACTTTAATAATTTCATTGGATCTAGTTAACAAATCTACATGGCAAAGTACTACAGATAATATTAGTTCAGATCATTTCCCTATTAAAATATTTGTCGATAATTTGGAAGTGAAATTTTATAATAATTTAATAATTAAAAAAACAAATGTTAAAAAAATCTTAAAACAAATTAATCTACTAAATCCTTATCACACTTTTGATATAGAAGATTATGAAGAGGAAATTACAAACATTATGCAAAGAAATATTTATAAAATAAATCGTCTTAAAAATAGAAATAAAATATGGTGGACCGATAAAATAAACAAATTATGGAAATCTTAAAAGATAAATCTTAAAAGATTAAAAGAAAAAGTTAAGTTGGAAATTAAAAAAAGTAAACAAAAATCATGGGAGGAACTTACTGAAAAAATAGAAGTTGATATACAAAATAAGAAACTATGGAAATTGGTTAACTTGTTAAATAATAAAAGAACAAAATCATACAATATTTTAGATGACCATGATACAGCGATACAATTTTTGGATTAAAACTTTCCAGAGTCTATTCGGAAGATTGGTATTCCTTATCCCATGCCTTTTCCACCTGCATTAGTAGATGAATTTAGTTTTAAAGAAGTAAATGAAATTATAAAAACCAACAAAAATACAGCTCCTGGTTTAAATCAGATATCTAATGAAATTTTAAAACTTTTACCGGAGAATCATATACAAATACTTACTAAACATTTAAACAAAATGTGATCTAGAAACTTTTTTCCGGATAAATTTAAGAAATTTAAAGTAGTTACTATTAAAAAACCAAATAAGATTGAGGATTTAATACAGAATTTTAGACCACTTTCATTACTTTCTTCATATACAAAAATTATTAACAAGTTGATTAAAAATAGAATAAATAAAGAATTAAATAAGAAAAATTATTTACCAACTCACTCTTATGGATTTAGAGAAAGGAAAAGTGTTATGGATTATTATGTTACCCTTATAAATAAAATTAATCATAAGAGATATAAAAAATTTAAAACTGTATTAATACTAACAGACATTAAAAAAGCGTTTGATAATATTGATAAAACAATTTTAATAAATAAACTTAAAGAAATTAATATAAATCATGATATAATAAATTGGATATATAAATACCTCACAAATAGAAAAATAATTATTGAAAATAAATCGGGAATTATTACTAGAATTACAAATCAAGGAATTCCACAGGGCTGTTCTCTTAGTCCTCTTTTATTTAATATTTATACAGCTGCACTACATCAATTAGCTAAGAAATAGCTAATCAATCTTTAAATATCTTCATTGAAAAATTAAGTGAAATTAAATTTGAAATAAATCCTGAGAAAACTAAAATTCTAAATTTTAATACAAATTTACATAAGCAAATAGACATTAAAATGGGGAATAATAAATTGGAAAACATATTAAGTACTAAACTTCTTGGAGTTACTATAACAAATAAACTTTCATGGAATGCTCATTATAAGGATATTAAAACTAATATACAGCATAAGATGAATATTCTTAAGGCGTTTTCATATAGAATGGGAGGAACTCATCCACAGAAGATGTTAAATATTTATAAAGCTTTAATAAGTTCATTGATTAACTTTTCATCTGTATTCAGTGAACAAAACAAAACTATTGTAAAATTAATGCAAACTTTACAAAATTCTTGTATTAGAATCTATTTAGGACTTACTAGGACTACTCCAACTGAAGTTTTATTAGCGGAAGCTGGGGAATTAAATTACACGCAACAAAATGAAATTATCACAGCTAAATATATTTCTAAACAAATTGCTAATAATACGGAAATTGGTAAAAATATCTTGAAAAATAGATCAGTAAATAAATTCAATAATATAATTTCAAAATTTAAATTTATTAAAAATATTGGAAGAAATTTTAATATTAATAAAATACCTACTAATCTTAAAATAATAACTATTTTTGGTAATAATATAAACAAAAGTAATATGAACATTTTTCAAATTAATGCAGAATTAACAGAATTAGACGAAAAATATAATGATTATATTAAAGTGTACACTGATGGTTCAAAACATAATAACATATGTAGATTTGGAATACACATACCAGAGGAAAATATTAATTTTGCTATTAAGTTGAAACAAGAAACTAGTATTAAATCTACTGAATTAATAGCAATTTACTTTGCGATTTTAAATCAAATTACAAAGGAAAAGAAAAAAATTATCATATACACAGACTCTAAAAGTGCATGTACTTCAATATTAAATTGTATTAAAAATGTAGTATTTAAATATTATGAAAATGAAATTTTTAAATTATGTAACGAACATAGTGATACAGAAATAATAATTCAGTGGATTCCTGCACATAGTAGTATTAAAGGGAATGAAAAAGCAGATGATTTAGCCAAACAAGCGACAGCAAGTGATAATATTAATATTGTTACGGTGACACCTAGAATAGAATAGAATAAGTTAATTTCATTAATTGTTCAATTACATTTATAATATATACTCAACATTTAGGCGTATTTCGATACTAACATATTTGCTGCGCATTTAGGATTATTCTAGAAACAAATATTTTGGTATATAAAGGCGCGCGTTGACGTGGAATGCTGAGTATTATTTTAAACGTGATACAGTGAAGGTTAAATAGAAAGATTATTAAAGTGATTATTAAAGCGATTATTAAAGTGATAATTAAAAAGTGTGTTATAATTATAATAATTAATTGTGAATATTGTGTTGTATAATAAATTGTGTTGTGTAAATAAATTGTGTGAGTTCAAATTTGAAGCAGTCTATTTATTCACAATCCACTGATTCGAACCTTGATTGACAAGGCAAAATCGTAACAATATAATTAATAATTATTTACCATTAGAAGATACTTTTTTTGATTAACCCTCATGTGAGTGAAGGCGAAAATGTCTTAATTTGAGTGATTATTACCTAAATGCATTTTGTATGGAAACTTATTTTTTCCACGTTCGTCCAAGTTGTAACATTTCTCATTTTTAAGTATGATCGTAATCTTCCAATTGAACTAGAAGTTCTCATAAAAATTAGTTTTTATTGGGAGCAAAACATACAAAAATAAACGTCTAAAATTTAAAAGGTACCCGGGTACCACGTCACTCACATTAGGGTTAAAAATATTATTCTTCAAGAAAAACATGCAAATTATGAACAAATTACTAGATATAAAGGAATTTTTAACAGAGTAATAAATAGCACTTCACCTCCGAGAACTACATGGTTTAAAGGGATTAATATGAATACAAAATACATTAAAGTTATTAACAGATTAAGAACTGGTCATACATTTAATAAAATATTCAAACATAGAATTGGATTAGAAACGAGTGGTGAGTGTAATCTTTGTAAAGTAAGAGAAACGAATATCCATATTATTGTTCATTGTCCAAGATTCAAAATATTAAAAAATAAATTCAACAAAATTAAAAACATGAGTCTTATATTATATTCTCAAAGAAGCTAATATGGAAAAATTAAGAGAACTTGCAAAATTTTATTTAGCCACAGGTGTAGAAGAATTCTAATGTCTAATATTGAAACTTATCTTTATTTTTAATGTGCATTTTGTAATGAATTATATTCTATATTAAGTTCTTATTAATTTTAGATATATATTTCATATATATTTTATTTTGAATATGTAAATGTTGTATATATTAACTGTTTAAAAAAAAAAAAATAATAATGAACTGAACTATAATTAAAAATTAAATTTTTAGGTTAAGTTTTTTTTGTATGAAATGTCATTTTGTAATTTTGTATTATTTTATGAGCAATTTGGTCGTATCGCCAGCTCATAAATAATAAAATAAATAAATAAATAATTTGCCTGCCGAATATTAAGTGTTTTAATTGGTAAGTTATATAATGCAAATAGTTAAATTAAGATAAAATATAATTATAATTTTTAGTTAACCATTAAGGATAGGAAGACAACACGGAACAATGGCGTCAACCGATTTGTTGATCTCCTGATATATTTTTAGATAAGTATAAACCCCAGCTTCGTTATTTTGATGATTCTTTGTGGTTCTTCTCGTTTATTTTAGGAAGTTATAAAAGTGAACCCAACATCCTCCCCGCCTTGAACCTTTTGGTTCAATAAAGAAACTTGGATGCTACGATGTTTTATTTTTGGCATTTGCTGATGGTGAACTTGTGGAATTTGGACCCTCAGGAATGTGTCGTGCATCTTGTGTGTGCTTTCGATAGTGGACTGTATTCTGTGATTTATGACTGTGAAGCGCATCTTGTGGCATATTAGTTTCTTGCTGGTACACGGGCAAGACACATATTTTGTGTATTGGACGTTGAAAAATGCCACTTGCTGTTTTGATTGAGACAACGCGAATGTGATCATCTGATCTCGGATGCACCTCTAATATTTTTCCCAGCGGCCATTTACATGATGGAATATGGTTTTCGTGGATAATGACAATGCCGTTGATACGTACTGAATCACCCATTTTACGCCATTTAACTCTCGCTTGCAATGTGGGAAGATATTCCGAGTGCCAACGCTCCCAAAAATGCTGAGTCATTTTTTGCACCATTTGCCATCTACTTAAATGTGCACATTTTGCCAAGTCATTCTCGGGAATTTTAATATTATTATGGCCAATCAAAAAGTGCGATGGTGTTAGCATTTCGATGTTTGGTTCTGTTGTCGCGCAGAGAGGGCGGATATTTAATATACTCTCGATTTCCGTCAATAATGTACGCATTTCCTCCAGAGTGAGGATTGTGTTCCCAATCACGCGTTTCATATGGAATTTAGCAGACTTGACGGCCGACTCCCAGATGCCACCAAAGTGCGGAGCTTGAGGTGGATTGAAATTCTATTTTATGTGAGCTGTTGCAGAAAACTTGAGTATCTCTGTGGAGTTGCGAATGGCCGTTTCGATGGTTCTCCTTAGCTTGGCTTCAGCTGCAACAAAATTACGACCGTTATCGCTAAATATGTTGGTAGGGACACCTCTGCGTGCGACAAATCTTTTAAGTGTGGCCAAAAAACACTCACTGGTCAAATCCGTTGCAAACTCAATATGCACCGCCTTAACTGTCAAGCATACGAATAAGGACATATATCCTTGCTAAGTTTTTTGTCCTCTTCCCTTGATGAGATGAAAATTAAATGGACCGGCATAGTCCACACCGCAGTTTGTAAACGGTCTGGTTGCTATCACGCGTGACCGAGGTAAGTCTGCCATAATTTGAGTACGGAGTTCTGCTTTATTTTGTTGACAGATTACGCAACTTCGAACGAGGCTCTTTGCTTTATTCGTTAGTGTTGGTATCCAGAGTGTCTGCCGAGTAATATGTATGATTAACGAAGGGCCAGCGTACTTGTACTACAGATGAATGTCCAGTAGAATTAACTTGGTAATATTTGAGCTTGCGTGTACAATTATCGGATGCTTCGTATCGTATGAACATTCACTGTTTTCGAGCCTACCTCCGACTCGTAGAACGTTGTTATTATCCAAGAACGGATTTAGGGCTGTTAACACACTGCGGTTGTTCACATTCTGGCCATTACGTAGAGCTTCAATTTCCTTGGCGAAAAATAACATTTGTTCATATCGACAAATTCGATGTAGGCTGTCGCGGAATTCATCTGAATCAGGAATTGGAGTAGTTGTCCCGTCTGCCTTTGGTTTCCGTGCATTGTTGATGAATCGGATGATCTAGCAGACGACGAATTGCAATTTTTTAAATGATGAGTATTTCCTGATCAGTTGATCTAACCAATGTTGGTCTAGCCAATGATTATGTAACAGTACGAACGTTGGTTGTGACGTGTGTAACCCTATCGCCATGGTACGAATAGATTGCGTTGGTTGTGGTGGCCAGTGTTCTGATGAATGTTGGATCCAATGAGGACCGTGCCACCAAAGTGAGTGAGAACTTAACCGTGCCACCAAAGTGAGTGAGAACTTAAAGATTTAGGTGAGAGTCCCCGAGATGCACAGTCAGCTGGATTAATTTCCGATGGCACATGTTTCCAACGTGAACGCTGTAAAATGTTTAGAATCTCTGCGGTTCGATTCCCAATAAATGTGAGCCACTTGCTTGGATGATCACTAAGCCAATCCAGGACGTTCTTTGAGTCAGACCATGCATAGATGTCATTCACCGTTACCCGTGTTTCCGCCAAAACGATCTTCATGAGTTGTACTAGTAAGAGGGCACCCAATAACTCCAACTTCGGGATTGACAATTGCTTGGTGGGAGCCACCTTTGTCTTTGCTGTGATTAGCTGGATTGTAGTTTCGCTGCCAGTGACGACCTTGAAATACACGGCCGCTGAGTATGCGAGTTTGCTGGCATCACTAAATCCATGTATTTCTATGGATGATGCCCGAGTCGTGCAGATATGCCTCGGAATGATAATAGAACGTGCATCCGAAAGATCTTCTCGCAGGGTTAACCATTCGGTACGTAAATTGTCCGGCAGCGAATCGTCCCAATCGAGGTTTTTCATCCACAACTGCTGCACAAAGATTTTCATTCGAATGATTACTGGAGCCAACCAACCTATAGGATCGAATAATCGGCTCGCATCAGAAAGCACTGTTCGTTTTGTGTGAACCGAATGTCGTGGCAGGTAGACGTTGAACGTAATTGTATCGTTGGCTGGGTTCCAGGATATACCTAACACCTTCACCGTATCCGAAGAATTGTGAGCTTCGGCCGAAAATGGTTTATCGCTAATGTCCCGATGCTCTGTCGGAATGTCCTTCAATAGTGCTTTATCATTTGCCTTCCATTTTTTTAATTTGAGACCATACTGTGAGAGAACTTTGATTAGGTCATTTCTGATTTTTTGTGCTTCTTCCCAAGTATCTGCACCCGTCATAATGTCGTCAACATATGTGCATTCATTAATGGTAACTGCAACGTCTGGATGGTGCTGTGCTGCTTCGATTGCAATTTGCTTCAGTGCTCTTGTGGCGAGGAATGGTGCTGAAGACAGTCCGTATGTTACTGTTCGAAGTTGGTAATGTTTCAGAAGACTGGACGTATTCTCTCGCCAAATGATCCTTTGCAGATCTGCGTCACACTCAGCGATTCTGATCTGACAGTACATCTTTTCGATGTCCGCAGAAAACACATACTTCTTCTCCCGCAAACGTAGTAAAATATTCAACAAACTTGAACGGTTGGTCCGACTGCTAAGCAACTGTTAAGAGATTTTCCAGAATATGATTGAGCAGATCCATCGAAAACTACTCGTAATTTATTTCCCTCCTCCGTCGACTTCAGCACTCCATGGTGTGGCAAATAATAGGATGGTGATTTACTTTGATGTGATGGTGAGACTTCTGACATGTGCCCAAGAGAGATGTATTCTTGCATAAACTTAGTGTATGCGTACTTAAATTCTGGCTGTTGAGAGAAGCGTCGTTCAAGAGCCTGAAATCTTCGCATGGCGAGATTAAACGTGTTGCCTAGATTGGTATTCGATATTTTGAATGGCAACTTGACGATGAATCGACCACTTGTGTCTCGAATAGTATGGTTGACAAAATTCTCTTCACAAAGAGTTTCTTTCGGAGACAGGATTGTTTTACTGTTGCCAATTGATTCCACTTCCCAAAATTTCTTCAACGTCGCATCGAGTTGCATCAAATTTACAGTTGTAGATAATGTTGGACAATCATTAGTCTCATTTGTCGAGTACTATTTTTTCCAACAACCACCCAGCCAAAAACGGTGTTTTTCAATAGCAGCTGTGAATTTTTTATGTGTCTGGTACCGTCACGAAGTATTTCAAACATGACATCCCAACCGATCAATATAGTTCAACTTCAGATTGTTTATTAAACGTGGGATCAGCCAATTTTATCGATTCAAGTTCCTTCTTGTGTATATCAATTGGCTGAATAGGCAATCTACAGGTTATGCGTGGCAGGACAAAAGCAACCATGTTCAATGTGTGTTCATCTTCCGTCCTCAACTTCAATTTTACGATGCCTTTAGTTCGTTCGGCGATATTGTGTCCTACTCTACTGACTAGCATATTCGAGTGATCCTTGAGTAAGTTTTTTTTGCACGGCACGTTGAGAATCCACCCGTTGAGTTTTCTATTTGTAATGAGACAGTAGGCAGCACCGCTAAATCCTGTCCTTCGCAGCTACAGACCGCTGTGAGACGTTGAGTTTCCGTAGGCTTTGATGACGAGTTCTCAGTTACGGTTGCAGTAGTTGCCGAGTTTGAGTATTGAGTTGAGTGCAACATCGTATGGTGGCGCTTTCCACATTTGTGACATCTTCCTCGATTTGAACATCTTGACACTGGATGGGTTATGCTCAAACAGTTATAACAACGATGATTATCGTGAATAAAATCGATTCGTTTCTGTACGTCCATTGCGATAAACTCTTTGCATTGTAACAATGAATGCTCCAAGCTTGAACAATATGCACACTTATTTAGAGAACGTTGTGAAGTGGATGGCGTTGTTTTGTTGTGAGTTGCGATATGAGTTCGTGCTTCAATTCTTGGTCCAATGCGCTTTGAATTACTCGTAGATGTTTCCAATGCATCAATACTTCGTGTTAGAAACTTAAGGAAATCACTGAACTTTGGATCATCTAAGTCAGTTGAGTGATGTGCCCATGCTGTTCTGGTTTCATCGTCCAATTTATCAAGTAACATGTAGATAAGCCAGGGGTCCCTGGCTTCGGCAGCTTTGCCCAGCGCTTCCAACCCACGTACTACCTCGTCCGATGTATTCATCATCCTTCTCAGTGCTCCGGCATTAGAGTGTTGAATGTTAGGTTGACTAACAAACTTCTTGATAAATGCGGTAACGATGTGACGTTTGCGATCATACCGATGCTGCAATTTGGCTAACGCGATTGTATAGTTGTTTTCCGTAACCAAAATGTGCCGAAGTAGCGCCGCAGCCTCCCCATCAAGCAAACAATAGAGGTATTGAAATTTTTGAGCCTGACTCAACCGTTTTAATTCTTGGATGGTTTTCGAGTACAGGTCGAAGAACGAAGGCCATTCTGTGTAATTGCCAGTGAATTTCGTGATATTTATTTTCGGCAATTTTAAATCCGCTTCCGCACCAATGAATTGCGATGTGTGTCCATTCATTGTTTGATCAGGCTGTGGCACTATTAATTCTGCGATCGATCGTTTTCGAACCCACGTGGTGAGCATGGCGACGGTCATGTGATAATCATCCTCAAATGTTAAGTCTCCGTCCTCGTCCGGCTTGAGCATGATGATCTTCATGTCATAATCGTTGAATTCTTGCAACAACCCATGGCATCTCTCTTGATTGGATTTCTTCCAACATCGTCTCTTGCGTTACCGCCTTTGTGAAGTTAGCAATTTTCGTTAGCTTGCCTTTGACACACGATTTTTGTTTTCTTAGCGCTTGGATCTCCTTTTCCATACTTGCGAAGCGATGGTATGACACACACGCGCATCCGATTGTGCTTCCCTTTGCGTTGAGTGAGTTTTTGTTTTGTTCAACAATTAATGTACCGCTCCGGATGCGTACACTGTTTCAGATATGTATCTGGCTCGAAGGCCCAGCTTTTGTCTGTTTATTAATTGTGAACCGAGAATGATTGATGAAATGATTAATTATAAAACTTTTTGTACGTGTTGACGCACCGATGGTGATTTTAAGAGAGACAGTATTTTATTTTATTTCTTGTCAAATTTACACAAATTTCTGTTACATCCCCTTTTCTTGCTGTTGTGAGAGACATCTAACCTTTTGGCATATCAACTAAGTGTTTTGCTATAAACTTTAGTACACAATTTGGTAGACAATAATCTATTATAAAGTAGATGTCTCTGCTATTGAGGAAAATTTTCTGTTTTTTAGAAACGTCAAGCAAATTGTAAACAAGTCAATTTGCCTGCCGAATATTAAGTATTTTAATTGGTAAGTTATATAATGCAAATAGTTAAATTAAGATAAAATATATTTATAATTTTTAGTTAACCATTACGGATGGGAAGACAACACGGAACAATGGCATCAACCGATTTGATGATCTGCTGATATATTTTTAGATAAGTACTAGCTGAGTTAACCGGCGTTGCACGGGAGGTATATAAGCATGAGTTGTATTTTCGAATATTTTGTAGAAAATGTCTGGATAACTCAGTAGTTCCGGAGACGTAAGCTAGAAGACGTTCAGGTGGATCATTCAGAGGAGGCAAATTCACTTTTTTATTTGAACAACACATTCCAGGCGATTCATTGTGAAACTTTAAAGCATGACAATACAAAGAAATGTTTTCCATTTGCCCAATTGAAACATTGTAATCATAGTCTTTCTCGTAATTGAATGCTGCTAACTTTAAATCACCTCTAAAACTTTCTATTAATCGTCCATATCGTAACCGATCGACTTCCAGCCGGGCCTCACGATGTTCAATGGTTTCAGTAGCTCTAGAAGAAGACATCCTGCTTCGAACATTTTCAAGTCGTGTTTCACGCTGTTCAGTTATTTCATCAGCTCTAGAAGAAGACATCCTGCTTCGAACGTTTGCAAGTCGTATTTCACGCTGTTTAGTTGTTTCATTAGCTCTAGAAGAAGATGTACTGCTTCGAACGTTTGCAAGTCGTGTTTCATACTGTTTGTTTAATTCAGCCACCCTTGCGGCCCTAATCTTCTTCGACTTTGCAGTTACCTGCCCAATTGATCTTTTTTTCGGTGGCATTTTTAAGCAAAACTGAAACGTGTAGCTAATTAATCAGGAATGACAGGCATTCAAAACAGAAATTAGTATTAATTTATCAAAACAATTTTAATGTTCCCTTCGATACGTTTCACCGCGAACTGTGTTTGAAAATGTCTTTACGGAATTTTTTTTAAGCAAAATCAAATGTTATCCTCAATCAAAAAGTAATCATAGATTAACACGTTTGTAAACTGAACACTTAAATCTAATAAGAATGTATATTCACTTGAAATAATATTTAATACCTCGAAAATAATCACCAACAATTATTTTATTGCAATATAGCTAACTAATCTAATTTATTCAAAATGATTAAAACTACGTCCACTTCGATACGTTTTACCGCAAACTGTGGTTGAAAATTACATTTCGCAAAACAAAAGAAGTTTTTTCAAACTAAGGCAATTTTACACGTACAATAATTTGAATCCAAGGATGTTTCCTGTATAAGATTCTATTTTCAAATATAAAACGCTAGTACTTTTCAAAGTAAATTAGTTTATACGTACAATATTTGTTAGTACCTTTCCTAGAATTGATTTTATGAAACAATCATTGATTATTTAAGTAATAAACTAAATAAAGTAATAAACTGTCGGCGTTTAGTATGAAACTACTATTTTCATTAAAAGCCACCGGTTGCAATAGTGGATTAAAATAGAATGTTAATTATTTCTGAGGTTATGTGGAAATTAGAACTCGCTGACTATGGTACATTTCAAAACAGGATATGATAAATAGGATATCACTAAACAGTACATGTCAAACCAGTAAAAATGGATTATTAGTATGGATAATATAAGGGTTCAGAGATTTGTCTTCAGTTAAAGTGATGAAAGATTGTCTTAAATTTAAATTAATAAAATTAATTTGAATAATTAAATCAATTATAGTAGAGGTATGATTTGTGTATAACAATCACACGCTAGATATCCTTTTTGGTGTCCAAATTTGCGGCTAAGGCGCTATTTCGGAACATTTAAATAATTGTATCTATACATGTAAAAATGAATTCTTGATCTAGGGCAGACTTCCGGATTGGAGCATGTCACTAATTTCATATAACCCCTTTCCTTAGTAATTCCCGTCAAAAAATCTTAAAAAATTGAAATTTGAGAAATAATTTGTACCACAGCCCCTAGACCCCAGGGTCCAGCCCCTTCGAAAGTATCGTGGGCTTGGTCCTGAACATGTAACATATACATGGTAAAAAATTCATGGCGATCGGTTGAGCGGCTGAGACGCCCATTCGGAATACACAAACAAAAAAAAGGAATTCATTTTTATATATATAGATAGATAGATTAAAATGCGACTTTATGCTCAAATAAAAGGAGCTTTTCCAAAATTTTGAATACGTTGAGAATTTCGAAGACATTAATTTAATGGAACTTTCAGCACTCGTAAAAATCTAGTCTTAATTCTAGACTTTATTTAAAATATTTAGCAATTATAAACGACACAAAAGTATTTAAAGCTTATTGCCATCAACAATTTGAAATTCGAAACCCAAAGGCCAACCTTGCTTAGTACATATAAATATTATACTCGTGATTAATGTTTATCCGTTATAGTTAAAATCCAGAACTACTGAAAAATGCGTTAAGTATGTGGAAGCGGATTTTCTGGAGTTTAAAAAATAGTTCGGCAAATCATACGATACACAAGACCTTTTCTAAACGCTGTGCAACTGTGTATCTTTTCATGGTGTTGCCAACCAATACCGAACACAAATGTCAACTTTGACGGTATTCGAAAAAAAGCCTCAAAGAAATACACACAAAAAAATAAGCGGTGCTAATAGATTTTTTATCCTAATGACTAGTTTATTTTTATCCAATCGGGTAATTATTTTAGAATCTAACACCGCATCATCGGATAAATATTTAAGTTTATCCGATGGGATAACTATTTTTGAAAATAATATTTGTTACCTCTTTTGGTGTTAAGGAATTTTAAACCTTTTGTAGTGATGTATATGTTTTATATTGCAAGGGAAACCCCCAAAAACTCAGGGAAACTCCCTTTGGATAAAATTTAATCCTTTTTGGTGTTTTTTGTAAAAAAAGTGTTCAAGGATTAACGATTTTAAATATTACAATTCAGTCTTAAATTGGATTTTGTGGATATCACTTCAAAATTTCATTACTTTTTTGTAAATTTATCATAAAATGTTGTAAAACTGCATATTAAATTTGTGAATTGTGGAAATAGTCATGTGAAATCATCATTGATAAGAATCTATTAAAATGGTAAACAAATAAATTAATGAAAAAAATGTGTGAATGAAAAATTAATTCTAATTTTGTTTCTTTTAATTTATTTAGAATTTGATGACAATTTCAGTGCGCTGCTTTTCATCTTTGCCATACTTAGAGAAAAAAATGTATGAACGACTGACGTAAAACTACAGCCATAATCATTTTTAGTGTTTGAAAAAGTAAGTGTACTAGTAATTCATATTTATAAATTAAAAACTAAAATAAAATAATAACATGTATTTTTAGAATGGAACAACTATAACAGATGTAATAACGCAGCCATACATGGTTCTTCGAGAAATGTAAAGAAATTCCGCTATCATTGATATTATAAGCATTAATGCCTTTACTACGTTATTCAAGGCATTCACCTAATTGTACCCCATATATTATTTACAAAAATAAAATAAAAAGAATTATAAAATTAAAATTTATGTTATTTACTTATTTCAAAAATGCCCAATTTGGGTATTTAAAATGCCCAAGAGGATATTTCCAAAAGATAAAAGAGGTGTTACGAAGTTTATCGAATCGGTGTTAATATAATAATTATTTTAATGGATATAATTTCTAAACAAATTCGGTGTAAAAGTTTTTATCCAATAGTATTTTTTGTCATTTTTATTATAACATCCGATTGGATTCAAATTATAAATATCCGATCGGTGGGACACTATGTAACACCGATTTGGAGTTGTGGTGACCTTTTATTTTTTTGTGTGTATATTAGATAACAACGGTGACTAATAAATCTCGATTTTTTTCATAAGATTTCTTAAATTTCGGTCTAATTCATTTTCAAACTTAATGTTTTTGTCACCTTCTAAACTGTTTTAAAGAATGTATTGTTAAGAATTTTAGGAAATTACTTACACTTTCTGCAAGTTGATTATTCAAGCCGGTACCATCCAGTTTCACGTCATTTAACGCCACTTTAATTTTATTAATTTGCCTATAGTACACCTCACAAATGTCTATAAATATTCCAAGATTTACTACGTGAAATAACGTATAAAATAGTCCCGACACAAAGAACATAAATTCGCCACAATTGTATGGTGCGCGATCAATTTTTGCAATTCGAAAATAAGTATAAAAGAATTCACATGGCGTATTCAATATATTCGTAGCTAGTATCAAAAGTATGCGCCTAGAGTATAACTGATTGAACTGCCGAGCTATATGGAACACCTTTGCGTCTAGAATTAGTAATTTAGTAACTTTATCACATATTTGAATTTGCTGAAAGCGTCTTATTTCGCTATCTTCAATTAGTTTAGTCAAACATTTTGTTTGATGATTTAAGCATCCGAGGATCAAGGTCATTGCCACCATAATCATTACAGTATTACAAATTGGAATCAATTCAAAATAAAATATTAAATATGCAAATATTATAGTGGGAATATTAAAAATTAGATTTATGCAAACCATATCTAAACTGTACGCCAGAAATACTATAATCCCCGCGCCTATAGTGTTGAAGCAAACCAGTTTTCTCAAATGTTTCAACAATTTTAAATTACTTTTAGTAAGCATCATGCCGGCCGGCAACTGATTTATTAACTTAACAATTTTCACATATAAATAAAATTCTTCCGTATAATTTCCCAGCACGTTAAAATAGGAACTGTATATTACCAGGCCCATTGCGAACAACAGCATTAAGTATGTTGATTTTAATAAGCTACTTCTATCGCTTAGAAATAATTGTAAGTAGAACGAGAATGCTAGATAGCCCGTCCCGAGAAAAACAATAATGGAATAAAATTTGTAAAATTTAATTTTTTTGATTTGAACCACGCCATTTGTAATAATAAAATTATATTTTAATAAGCCATACAATTGAATTATGCGGATTGTGATTTTAAATATTGTTAAATTCATTTCGTATCGTATATGCGTGCGACAGACACTAAACATCATATTCGTGGTAATAAATTATTTTAATTAAATTGGTGCATGACTTTGCAATTTTTTGTCACGTAATATAATTAGAAATACTTACGGTTCTGTTGAAATGTCTATCCGTTCTAATTTGGCGAACTTCCATTAACTGTTGCTTCGTATATTGGATTTCGTCAGCATACAAATTAAATATTAAAAAACTAGTAACCGTGTGAATAATATTGTAAGCAAAAGTATCGAGGACCACTATAATATAAATAAGGGTGTGTGAGACTCCCCAATCGATTGGCATCGTCACCTTATAAAATGCAGCTAAAAACAAATCGATAACTAAGTTTGTTATTTTAATACAACAAAATATGAACGAAATATTAGAATAATGTTTATTAAGCAGTTTAATTAATTTATTTATTTGCGTAAATAGTTTTCCAATTTTATCAAAATCAAAAGTTTGGTCTTTTAAATTTTTGCCATCAGGATATCTCGTGCCGTTCACTGAATTAATTTTCTCTTTTAATAACTTATTCAAACTTTTAATAATAAATGCCGTTACTAACAGAATAATAAATATATCAAAAAGTCCAATTATTTCGGCACTAAACGTTACGAATGATAACACAGTATCGATAGGCCCACTCCCAACTAGTAGATAATCACCAATAATCGAAACGGTGATAAGTAACTGTCCAATAAAAAAATTGGTTACAAATATTAATTTTAAATTTCGTGCAAATTTTAAATCCCAATATTTTTTGTTACAAATGTCAATAAACCGATTCCAAATATTTATAAATTTGTGATAAATTGCTAAAATTCCATCGCGTTTTGAGAACCGATTAAAGTACACGAAATTTGTGAATAAACACAAATTGAGGAATTGAACGCGATATACAAACGAAAATACTGCGCCATGTCCAGTACCCGTAACACCGAGCAGCTCTATAGCATAATATATGAAAAATAACTGCAATATTATCCAGATACAAATTGCGTAAATTTTAAATATTTTATTCGGATTTATCGATATCGCAACCGAATTTAGCCTTCCATTGATTTTTAGGGCATAGTTAAAAATTCCGAAAGTTTGGACATTCAAAATGATTACATCTATCAAATTCATTTCTATCGATGGTTCTTTTACGTACTGCGGCTTTATAAAACGAAATTGGATGTGTATTAATAAATTATTAAATTAAATCGACAGACTAAATGAAATTAATGAAATTAATTAATCGACAGACTAAATGAAAAACAATTACTAAATTAATTATTACAAAATGTGATGTGCCTAGTGGACAAAAACTACCTGGTTGTATAGTATAGGGAAAACACTTAACAATAGTTAATGTAAGTTACTTTCATTCTCTGTATTTAAAAAATGGAGGGTTGTATATGTTGTGGCCAACATCCGATTTTTTTTACTGTGAATTATTACATTCTAACAGACGTACTGGCCAATGCTTTCTATGGCTGCTTAATGATGATGACACGCTAAGTCGACGATTCCACAAATATTATTTAACTGGCAGATACATTTTAAAAAAGAAAATTACAATAAAAAATATACTTAATCTTAAGAAACACATTTATTAAACAATTGTTTTTCTATTTCGCAAAAATTAGATTTATGAATATTTTAATTAAATAATTTTGTTCTAAAAGTTTAAAAATCACTCGATAGATTTCGACTTCGAGATCATCATGAGTATCTACTGATTTGTAAAAGTATCTACTGATTTGTAAAAGTAAAAAATTTTTATTTGTTAGAAAAAAGCAAAAAAAAAAAAATTAAAAGAAGTAGAGACAAAAAATAGGCAATAAAAATTAATCTATTGTTGGCCTAAGCCAACTAATATTTATACGAATTTCGTAAGATTCTAAGTTGGTAAGATTCGTAGGATTCGAAATTCGAAAAACTATATTCCTTAACCAAAATATCCTTAAGGAACAGAGAAACAGGAAACCATCTCCTGATGGCTGGACCATTTTCGAACCAAACTAGATCTGTAGAAAATTAAATTCTAAGAACAATTCTAGTACACCACCTTTCTCTACGATTTATAGTGAAAAACTTATTAACCTCAATACCAAGCCTTATTAAAAAATTTTATGTTGAAATCATGGCTGGAACACACCTAGCTCATTTTCCCGACTTATCATTTTCCGAGTTTTGAATTTTTATACCACACAATCTATTTGGTAGCTTGGTTAAGCGCTACACAAATTTTCGGTTATCATTCCTTATGTAACATTTTCACTATAAGTCGTACAGAAAAGTGGCGTACTAGAAAAGTTCTTAGAATTTAATTTTCTACATATCTAAATTCGTTCGAAAATGGTCCAGCCATTAGGAGATGAGTTCCTACTTTGACAATAATAGATAAGTTTTTACAAGTTTCCCTTCTTATTAACCTCAATATCTAGCTGTATTTAAAATTGTATGTCGATATCATGGTTGGAACACGCCTAGTTCATTTTCCCAACTTACCATTTTTTAAGTTTTGAATTTGTATACCACACAATCTATTCGTGAGCTTGGTTTAGCGCTATACATAGTTTGGGTTATTCTTCCTTATGTAACTTTTACGGTATGATATCAAAGGGCCGAATTTCGAAGGGCCAAATTTCAAAGGGCCGGATGTGTCGAAGGGCCGAATGTCGAAGGGCCGAATGTCGCAGGGCCAAATGTGTCGAAGGGCCAAATATGTCGAAGGGTCGAATCTCGAAGGGCCAAATGTCGAAGGGCCGAATGTCAAAGGGCCGAATATGTCGAAGGGCCGAATGGGTCGAAGGGCCGAATTTTTTTTTATGTTTTTTTTTGTTTTAGAATTATGTTTTTGGTTAAAGTGTAGATGACGTATACATCGCGAAAATCGGGTAAGATGGAAACTTTTAAAAAATATTTCTTTGTATATCTATCGTTTTTAGGAGGTGCAAGCCAAAAAATACGGTAAAATTATCACATTTTCCGGGAAATTTTTGATTTTAGTTTTTTCTTTTGGTGACAAGTAAAAATTAATAAATAATGATAAGTTTTTTAATAGATTTTGATGTTGAAAAATGATTTTCAAAATCCCGATTTTCGAAATCCCGATTTTGCTGAAACCTTAAAAATCCCGACAAAAGTTGGGATTTTTTTAAAATTTTGTTTTTTATAGTTTTATATTTTTTATACCTACCTACTAAAGCAGGTGTCAATAATAGATTCTATATAATCCGTTCCTACCTGCGGCACGCAGTGCGACATGTTTGCAGATCTCGGCTTCTACGTCCCCCCGAAGTTCAAATCTAAAACCCCTCGGAGGGCTAAGCGAGGAGAGCGCAGCGACCTAGCGCGTGCCCGTGAGAGTTATGGAAGCCGTTAGCCTCTACAACTATTGCATTTCAAAATGCCGGCCGTAGATTTTTAATTTTTGGATGAAAAAAAAAACAAAAAATATTTTTGGGAAAATTAAAAATTTTCCCGGAAAATGTGGTGATTTGTCCGAAATTTTTGGCTTGCACCTCATAAAAAGTATAGATAAATAATCCTACAAAGAAATTTTTTTAAAAAATTTTCGTCTTTTCATCTTTCTTATCGTATACATCAGGTACACTTACGCCATTTTTTTTTTTTAATTTTTTTATTTAATTTAATTATTTTTTTATTTTTTGTACTATATACCTATTATCAAAAAGCCGAATGTCTCAAGTGGCGCATGACAAAATCTTCCTTCACCAAAATGTATCGCTGACTGAATACGCGAAATTTCATCAATATCCAAAGATGAAAAATAATAAAATATATAAATTCATAAGAAATTAATTTATGTTTAATAAAAAAAAATGTGCAAAATATTCCATAAAACAACAAATTAAAAAAATTATATTTCTAAAAACAAAAACAAAATTCGGTCCTTCGACCCAATCGGCCATCGGCCCTTCGACATTCGTCCCTTCGACACATTCGGCTCTTCGACACATTCGGCCCTTCGGCATTCGGCCCTTTGTACCCATTCCACTTTTACACTATAAGTCGTAGGGAAAAGTGGCGTACTAGAAAAGTTCTTAGAATTTAACTTTCTACATATCTAAATTCGTTCGAAAATGGTCCAGCCATCAGGAGATGAGTTCCTACTTTGACAATAATATATAAGTTTTTACATTTCTCCCGTCTAATTAACCTCAATACCTAGCTATTATTCAATATTTTATGTCGGTATCATGGCTGGAACACGCATAGTTCATTTTCTCAACTACCTATATGAAGTTGGCCCATTTAGAAAATATTAAGATACAAAAATTATAAATCTTTAAAAAAGTTGTTGTGGTTCCTTATGAAGTTGGGCCAAAAATTTTAACCCCAAAACTATTAAGGTTCTGAAAAATATACGAACATTTGCTGCATCAAGTATCTGCCAAATATTTTGTATTTTCGATATGTTAAATCAAAACTTATTCTATTAACATACAATAGCAAAAAGGCCATATTTTAATGTCAGCCGAAAAATAAATATTTCGTAAAACTATCAAACACGCATGATAGATAAATCAATTCTATCAAATCAAAAATAACCGAAATAAATAATACATATCAGTTCCGTAGCAGTTTATTTGAGACTTAACTTCTAACTATAATTAGAATTTAAAGTATACATCAGTGCATTAAACGAATTAATCATTTCTTGGGAGAGGAGGTGGATCGGAGGTTTAAGCGGCTCCCCTTGTCATTATTAAGATGATAGTACCATTCAATGAAATATGTAATCCGCACGGCAAAGGACACCGCCGGTGTAAAGTTTTAGGACGATGTAATTGGTATCTCATGGGGAGAATGGCCCACATATAGCCACTTTGAGAACACACTGTATATCTTAATGGAAGTTGAGATTTTGGGTATTGGTCGCCATCACTCGCCAAAAAAATATCAAAAAACAAAAAAATTTGAATTACAAATACATTTATAAATTTATAAAAAATTTAAGGGTTCACCCCTTCAAAGAGGCTTTATGTAAAGGTTATTTTCGCCATGAACTATCATTTACATAGCCTCGAAACTTTGCACTAGCAAAGGTTACGACCAGAACTACTCGAAAATCGTAGTGAGACCGAAGACAAATAGCCAAAATCTCACCTTCCATTAAGATATACAGTGAGTTCTCAAAGTGGCTATATGTGTGCCATTCTCCCCATGAGATACCAATTACATTGTCCTAAAACTTTGCAGTGGCAAAGGTTGAGACCAGAATTATTTGAAAATTATAGTGAGACCGATGACTAATACCAAAAATCGGAACTTCTATTAAGATATACAGTGTGATCTTAAAGTGGCTATATGTGGGCCATTCTTGCTATGAGATACCAATTACCTCGTCCTAAAACTTTGCACTGACAAAGCTTACGACCAGAACTCTTTGAAAATCATATTGAGAGCGATGACCAATAACCAAAATCTCAAGTTACAATATTTAATTTCGGCTTACTTCAAAAAATCTATAACGAAAAACATTTTTGTATTTTGGGCTGACAGTTCATACTTGACAGAAAAATATTTTTGCTTTTTGGGCTGACATCAATAAAGAGTCGTGACATACGATTTTTTGTGCTGACTGTTCTTACGTGACAGAAATTATAGTTTTCGTGTTGCCGCTGCGTTTTTTGGGTTGACATTTGGGCCAACTTCACATACATTTCCCAACTTACCATTTTTTGAGTTTTGAATTTGTATACCACACAATCTATTTGTGAGCTTGGTTTAGCGCTATACACATTTTCGGTTATTCTTCCTTATGTAACTTTTACACTATGGGGTAGATACTCGATCGGCTAGTAAGCAAGCAATTTGCTAGCCGAAATCCTGGCTACTCAATCAATGTTACCAAGGAAATTGTAATTTCAAAAAATATTTTTCATAAAATATTTGTTTATTTTGCGATTGCACAGTAACATATGCGGCTTCAAAAATGAACAGATTTTTGTATTGTTTTACTGTGCAATTGCAAAAATAAACAAAAATTTTATGATAAATGTATTTTGAAATTTAAATTTCCTTGGTAAAATTGATTGAGTTGCCAGGATTTCGGCAAGCAGATTGCTTGCTTGCTAGCCGATCGAGTATCTATCTACCCCTATAAGTCGTAGAGAAAAGTGGCTTCCTAGAATACATGTGTGTCGCATCAATACGGCCTATAGAATATGATTGTGTTTTGTTTTGCATAGATCTAAAACACAACACAGATACATCATCTATTTTGCTTCTACGCATTTAAATATGTAATAATGTCTCTTACATCGATGCATTTTATTATAAATTCCTTTTCTTCCGCTTTATTAGAATTATAATTTTTCTTTTCCGCCATTTTATTTTGCTTTATAGAAATTAAAAAAATAAAACGAATTTTTGACAACCGATATAATATATTGCACCAATATTGGCTTCACACTACTCAGTATACTGTATAAACTTCAATAAATATGATATGATATGATATGATAGAGACTTACAGGCCAACTATAATGGTGATCCTAGGTATGTATAGCACATTCCTGAAATATACGCGATACAGTATTAAAATTCTGCATTATATTCCAAAATTATTATTCTTATACTATACTATTCTTATACTATATTCCAAAATTATGCGGGCCCAGGCCCTGCCTGCATCCTCGACATAAATGGTTTATGGGGATAGGATGTTAGTCACAGAAATAACCAGGGCGATAACCGCAGCAAAGTTATTGTCTAACTACATTGATAGGTTACTTAATTTTAAGCTAGTTATTCTAAAAATTTCACACCTTGGAGGAGAATTTGTTAGTTTGTGTTAATTAGGATAAGGTATAGGATGTTCTAAATTTCATCATATGTATCTATCGTCATCAGGAATATTACGACTGGCATAATTATTACAATGGCATCTTGGAGTAATCTCATCTCATGCTGTTTATTGTAGCCGTTTTAAAATCTAACCAACACCGTTTAACGCGAGGGATGTTTGTTCGTAAGGACACGACAACATATATTTTTACATAAATTCTACAGTCTATAAGGTCAGATTTTAATTATATTTTAGTACAATATCGTAAACGTTTTATTTAACTAGCTACCTTAAAAATTCATTCACCCTTTCAATTTAGAACGAAACTGTCTCGAACTAAGTAATAACCATTTACTCATTCTTAATCAAAGAAAATAATATTAATAATAATATTATTATATATAAATCCATTTGGAAATGGTAACGCTAACAACATTCGGTCACAAGAAGTATTTTGATGGTTCGTTAATTTGAGTTGAAGATTTAAAAAAAATAAAATCATAAAGATTTGAATAAACTGATGAATGATCCTAATACAAAATACCTCATGGTTCCGAACGTTGAAAACATATATTTTATGAATACACATTTCTGTATACGTAGCCATACGTATTCGTCGATATATGCGGATCTCTCTACCGAACGTTCCCTCCCATCGTCGAAAAACAGAAAAATGCCGGAAACGAATTAATATAATAGAAAAGAAACAGACTTATTACCCCTCCCAACCGCGCGCGGGGAGTCTCCATCTGTATTATTATTATTTTTTTGAGTATAATTCCAGTGATTGTAAACATGGATATCGAACTGCTTAACCTGTGAAATTAAAGAAAATTAGCAAGCGGGAAAATCTGTATTAGTATTAAAATCAAATCTGATTATTAAGAGGCAAACTAGGTGAACAGCTAAGCAAAACGATACCCGCCGCGGACGGAACGAGAACAGAGGTTGAGTCTGCTTAGTACAAGCAGATTAAAATTGAAAAATATAGCAGTCAACTGATAAAATTTCATAAAATTTGATAAATAAAACAAAATAAAATGTAACAAAACAAAATGTTATAAAAGTTATAAAATATTAAAGGCCATACAACTGCACGTGCACCCCATACACAAATCAACATTTAAAAGATCATGCATACGTCACGTCACCTAATCATACACCATGTAGTGTATTATTATATCAACAATACACTACACCACATATTTATTATTAGTTATTCATTTATTTATTACCCACACACAAAACACTAAATTCAAATTAAGGAGCAACACAAAACACGGTCATTCCTTATGAAATGAACTCTCACTCAACACAGTATATCATTCACTGACAACAAAAACAATTAAAAGAAAATTTTAAACAAAACACTATAATACAATGGAAAAAGAGGGCCTTAATTAGAAGGGCTCTACCACCACACAAGCCAACGGCCATACATAAATAAACAAGCCAACGGCCATACATAAATAACCCCCGACTATTATTGTTTAAGGTTTGGTCCACCTTCTATCACTATCACACTTTACGGATGGGCAAAAATGCCCCCGAACTTTAACGATTACAATTGCTTCACTAGTTTTTCACTACGTTCAATTTTGATAGTCCCTTATATCAATTTTCATTTCACTCATATAACTTTAATATTTTGATTGCCCCATATACACTGAAGCACCACCACCACAATGTTCACTTCACTAATTGTTCGATACCAGTCGAGAGGTACAGTCGAGAGGCCTCCGGGCCCCACCGCGAAACTGGCCAATGGCCACCCGAAATAATTTCGAATTATTATTATTTAATCGTTTCTGCAATTTATTTTGTCACTTAATGTTAATTATGGACAAGGATGCCCCACGAATTTAAAAGATTATATTTTCCTATTTTAAATTTTTTTAATTTCCTGTATAAACCAATAAATATTAAAAAAAAATTAATTTTACACAATATATTGTACAAACCTACAATATTATCCGTACACGGTCAATTTTATGATGTAAAGGTGGGTATTCACGTTCAATTTTATTGCACAATCAATATTCAGCAAAAAATTGAAGAAAAATAATTGTGTAATTGTTCAACACTGGCGATAAAATTGAGCTAGTCTACATCGCTAAATAATTTAGTGGACTGACCTAAATAGCGACCCATTTTAGTCCCGTTTACATCACAAAAATTATAGGTCACATTTGGGTTACATAACGAGATTTATGTGCACCATCTATTGAATAATACTAAAGGTATTGCTTATGTTCTCAACGCAATTCATAATTTTCTCATAAATAATTCCTGTAACATTTTCGAAATTAAATTCATTCTTTTAATTTTTTTAAATTTGACTCATTTAATAACTGTAATACTAAATTTTATGCTGATATGTTTAATTAACATCAATGCCGGTGCCGCTACTGACATCTATTTCATGATATGAAAACCATTTAGGTCGGTATCGTTTACATCACATTTTTGATCGACCTAATTTGGGTCAGTCCACACAAAACAGTTACCCAACCTAATTTTACAGTATTTTAATGGTGTTACGTCTGTATTTTATCAATTAAAAATACGAATAAAAAACGAATCAAAAAAACCAATTATGAAGAAATGTTCGGCTTTACTTATCGAAAACAACAAAAATAATGTTTTTTATATGTTTCTCATCAGTTAAAAAGAGATTACACAAAAACGATCGTTACATGCGAACACAAAAAAACCAATTACGAAAAAATGTTCGTTTTTATTTAACCTGAAAATAACAGATTGAAAACAACAAAACCACCATACATTCTCGTATTCGTAGATATCTTAAAATAGGCGATCGTTTTTTCAGGGTCATATTAACCAAAAAAATACAGATGTTAGACTTATAAAAAATTTGCAAATTACATTGTCTTATATCAAATACAGTAAACGATCAATTTTTAGCAAGTTTGTTATTGGTCCTTTATCTGTAATTTTTCGGTTACCATAAATCACACATAAAAACGATCGCCTCTTTTAAGATGCATACGAATACGAATAGGAATGGTTTTTTGTTGTTTTCAACCTGTAATATTTCAGTTAAATTGAAACAATGGAAAACGAACAAGATCGAAAGTACCGGAATAAGTAAATGTTAAGGACGATATTGCTTTGTCAACTTTTTATTGGTTTACCATCTGTTATTCGTTGGTTTAAAAAAACCGAAAATTTCCGATTAGCTGGGCACCGAAGTATAAAACCATGGCAATGCGCTTAACGAATTGTTATATTTTTTAAAATATAATTTAGAGCATAACGTACCACTAGATAGTCGCACCCTTCTTCAAACACCAAAAACGAGAGATGTCATGAGTTGTTTTCCTGGCCAATATGTCCATATTGGGTTCAAAACCGGCTTGGAATCTGTCTTAAACTACGTAAAAAATCCTCCGACATTAATTGATATAGACATTAATATAGATGGCATTCCAATTTCCAGAAGCAATCAAAGCTGCTTTTGGCCAATTTTAGCACGAATTAATAATGTGAACTACAGAAAAATCTTTGTCGTGGGAATCTACCACGGATTAAATAAACCAAATGATTTTGTTAAGGCATTCAAAATAATAACCTACAATTTAAGTATGGTTCACATCCCATAATATTATGTACATAAATATTTATAATTGCTAATATATACTTTTGAATATTATTTATACATTATATATATTGAATTATATTTTATTTTACTCATAATATTACATAAACATTGTTAGTATATAGTACTCATACAAATAATTTGTTATATATATTATTATGTATCTAAATTGTATCAAATATTAGGCATAAGGAAATTGTATATAAATAGAATTGTATGTACTCGTATATACATTAACAAGAATACATAAGTAGTCAATTTATATTCAATTATAAACGTATGTGCTTACCAAAAGCTATGTACTTATCTTATATCCAATCGATAAGCTTCTTGTTTTGGATTTATTAAAAAATATTATTAATATTGTAATTTTGGTGCAATAAAGATCGTTTGTTTATACAACAAACTAAATTCTTCGATATAAAATTATAATAATTTAAATAATAAAAATCATAATTATATTATATTATAAAACTAAATATATTAAATAAAATAAACTAAAACTTATAATAAATCATTACGTGTTCGAGTTATAAGTTTCTTCGAGTGTTTTTCTTAAATGGAATAGTTGGTTAAAATTAAAATTCTTCGAACAACTATTACCAGATTTTAATCAGTATTTAAGGCCACTGGTCGACGAGTTAAAAAACTTACTATCTACTGGATATTTGTATAATGGTTCTAAAATATCTATTAGCATTCGATCTTTTATTTGTGACGCCCCTGCTAGATCCAGTTTACTAGGAACAAAATCTCACACAGGATATTTTGATTGCCTAAAGCGCACCGAAGAGGGCGAATTTATTCAAAACCGAATGACTTTTCCAGTTAGCGAAAATCCAGATCTGAGAACCAATGAAACTTTTAGACACAGAATACAGGAAGAACACCATAAATTCAATTCAATTCTTGAAGAACTTGATATCGACATGGTCAAGATTTTTCCTTTGGAATATTTACATTTAGTATGCCTTAGCGAAGTAAAAAAAATGATACAAATGTGGATCGGTGGGGACTCTAAATCACGATTATCGAGTGCAGAAGTGATGCAAATTTCAAATAAATTACTTATAATTTCTGAGTGGTAGAAATTATACGTAATTTCTGTCTGATTTTCAGAGAAAAATTAGAGTGTTGAATGAAGTACCTTATTTTAAAGCAACGGAATTCAGAGTATTTGTACTGTATACTGGCCCAATTGCCCTAATACAAATTTTATCAACTGAAAAATATAACCATTTTATTCTTCTACATGTTGGGTTTCTGTTGTTGTGCCATAAAGAATATTATAAAAGTAAAGCGGCCATTGCGGAAAAAATCTTATTCAAATTTGTTCAAGCCGCGGCTCTTATTTACGGATCCCACCATTTAACATATAATATGCATTGCTTAACACATTTAGTTCAGGACGTTATACAATTTGGGCAGTTAGATAACTTTTCAGCATTCCCATTTGAGAGTTTCATGCAAATTGTAAAAGCTTTGTTAAAGAAACCTGGCGAACCTTTAGCCCAGATATGTAATAGATTATTTGAATTGGGAAACGCAAAGTTGTATGAAGAAAATCTTGAAGATAACAAAACATATCCAATTTTCAAAGGCAAAACTTTAAGAAACGGCAAAATCATATTTACTAAGGTATGTTTCCAAAATTTTGATTTAAAAAATGACGAAAAAAATTGTTGGCTATTAACAAGCAACCAAATTATTATAAAATTTAACTTCATTGAAAAAATAGGAGAAGATTTTTTTATTTGGGGAAAAGAAGCAAAGAATCGCAGAAATTTATACGAGTTGCCTATTGCATCAAGTAAATTTGACATATATGAAGCTACTTTTAATGATGAATCTCTTTTAGATTTCGAAAAATGGAATTTAAACTTAGTTGCAAAAAAACTTTTCGGAATGAAAAGTCAAATTTCCTCCAACACATATGCGTATTTTCCTATTCTTCATTCAACAATGTAAATTTTGTAAAAACTGTTGTTTTTGTGAAATATGATAGGAAAATATGGTTGATCTTCGTGCGTAATTCGGCTATTACAATAATACATAAATTTAATAAAGTTGCACTAGTACATTAATAAAAAATAAAAAATTTGAATAAGAAGTTTATAAGATTTCATCAAATCATTTTATATTATTTTTACTAATTGTTGTATTTTTGAAACAATCAAATCTTATCTAGATCATGTACTCGATATTTGAAACCTCCAGTAACAACGAACCCAAAGAAGTTTCGATTGTGTTATCTAAATGGATTATCGGAGACATCGTTTATTGGCCGCCAAATTATAAAAAAGCGTTAAAAAAATTATTGGATATTGAAGCTGATTGGTCAACGTACCATTGTACTTTGCTTAAGACAGGGATAGAGGATATTCTAACTGCCAAAAAAGCAGAGGGAACCTTTGAAAAATTTCTAACTCTGAAGCAGAGGAAATATCAAACAAAAGATCGAAAAAAATTAAATTTAATATGCCAAATTTGAATAACGAATTTATCAATTCGGTCTCAGAAAATAACAACCAACAATGTATAAACAATAATATTTCTGGAGATAGTTTTGAAATCACTTCGTTTATCAATTTTGATGCTGCAAAAAAAGCGGAAAACAACAAAGAAAATGAAAATGGTAGTGCCCCACCTTTAAGTAACATCGATAGTCAACAAAATAAAGAAAACGATCTAAATACCGTACGGCTAGACAAGGTTGATACTAATATAGTGGTACTTAGTCATGATTTTCGAAATATTCCGCCACCGTTAACGCCAATTCAAATTAATTCATCAGCTGCGACACCAGTCTTCAGGCAAAACTGTTTTGTCGATGACAACCAGTATGACAATAGAGATCATCAACTCCACAAAATAAAATCAACTTTAAAAGTACATACAGATTCCATTAATAGAATTGAAAAAAACCAGGAGCAAATGCTTTTAAAGTTTACCTCGATTGATCAGCAAATAAAACAGATGCAGGTGTGCTTGCATCTTCTAGTCAATGCGATGCCAAAAAAAACCGATTCCATTACTAAAGACAAGTCAATCATAATTCCAAAATTCCCCTTAGAAGAAGTCGAGCAGGTCATTATATTTAATAATAAATTGTCATAGAAGGAATACATGGAGCAATTGGTAATATTTAAATACATAGTATCATTTTTGAATAAGTGTTAATTATTTGAATATTTTTATAGATATTGTATTTGGCCAATTTCAATTCAATTAAAATAAACAAAACCGTAAGAAACATTTTTATGCACATCTTCACAACGGATGTGATTTCAAAATATTCTTGGTCTGGTCAAACGTCACTTGCGAAACGTAAGTATCATATAACATATTTTATCAACTATTTATTTTAAACAGATTCTGCATTAGAAATAATACTTTTTGCGAACCATAGTCAACTTCTTACAAATTAAATTGAACCATTTAATTTAATTGGCTGCACCTCCTAAGTGGTAATAGTAAATTCACGTATTAAATGATTTAAATATTTTATCGGTATTACTGGCAATTTTTGCATACTGTAATGTACCAAATTTTGGGTAATCAATGTCTCTAAACCCCGGATACGTAAATTCAATATTACCCGTTGAGTAAACGATAATAACCAAATAACAATCAAAACAGATACCACAACAACAACAACAAAAATATAAAATAAAATTTGTGGAGTACATAGTGTGATTGTTATTGGTGCTTATACAGGTATCATCCGTAAAGCGTTTTTGTTTTGGACTTCTTGCATTTTTGATGGGTTCAATTTTTGATAGGTTAGAACAAACGCAAGTTAGACTCTACCTGTTCACTTTAAGAACGGCATTAACCAAACCAACAACCAATGTCTTGGTATTCAGTCAAATTGCTACCGATCATTCTGTTTTTGTGCTTGGAGCCTCCATTATCATATCGAGTGCACAAGATTATAATTAACTTTATAGTATAAATTAAAAAAAAAATCATTTTTTTTGGCGTTATTGTCTTGGTTGGGACCTCAAATGAAAAACTAAGTAAATAAGTTGTTGTCCCTATTAAATTATTGGTAAAAAAAAAAAAAACTAGTAGTGCGTGCGTTAAAATAAAAATCTAGTAACGTTAATACAGGTAATGTGTAGTTTATTTTACCAGTAAATCTCGATATATTTCTAACGCGTTGTATTTTTTTTTAATATTTTCTTAACAGAGTACGAGACGTAATTTCGTATTCCTCCGATAAATTGGGCGGGCCAGTGATCACCTTATCGATCGCTGAAAAGTTATTTAAACGGGGGTGTATAATCACGACCCGCATGTTTGGTTTCATGCCCCAAATTATATGAATACGGTACAAGTCCGCTGGCATCTAATTCAGCTTAACATAGCGGCCACACACCTGGAGAAAAATAAACGGTCCATTCGTTATTAATATATTAATTAGTTAATTCAATTTAGCGCTTGCATTAATTTTAAGTCACTAAATAGTTAGTTAAGTTTAGTGTTTTTTTTAATTAATTCAATTTTTTTTATTAAGTTTTTCTTGATTTTTTGAGATTTTTGTTTGAGTGATCTTATTTGGTGGTGTGAATAGGTACAATTGACGTCAGTTAAAACAAAGGTCGGTGCACCTGTATGTAAGGGTGTCCATTCTCTTGGACGAAACCTTGAGCGCTCGAGTTTCGGCAGAAAGAGGGTAAGTTTTTTTTTTTTAATATAAACTAATTAAAAATTATACATAGTCACGCCACTTTCTTCTAATCAAATAATAATAATAAATTTAGATTAAAAACTTGATCTGCTAAAATTCGTAGGATAGTATAGTATTTGTTGTGGAATAGTGTAAGCATAATGTTAAAAACTAAATAAGAAATATAATGCTTATAAAACAGTTTGATATGAAAGATTAATTTTGTTTCTGATATGGAGATGAGATCAATGAAAGTCATGGTGGTCACCGGTGTCTAGATATCTGGTAAAGTCCGTTGTATTATTAAGTTTTCTTTTGCTTAACCTTGCCCAAACCGATATGCTGTTACCCAGGTCAAAATTTAAAGGTATATCTTTTCCTTCACAACAAAGATAGAAGAAATATTACAATACTTACTGCTATGAATGTAATTAATAAGCGAGTTGATTTTGGATTTCAATGTCTACCTCAAATTTAGTGTAACTCTCAGGACTTTAAATCGCAAGACCATAAATAATTCTGAACAATAAGTACCATCGTATGTTTATAAACCACGGTGCATGTGTTATTGAAACTTTACTTCAAAAATTAAATATTTGAAATTTTTTATCGTAACTGGAAATTTTCAAATCACAATGCATAAGTTAAAGTCATTAACCTACAATTAGTAAATATAAATTAGTTGTGTTTGTAACCGAATGATGGTCAGTTATCCTATTTCAAAACCAAATGAGACCAAAATTCTTAACCAAACCAAAAAATTCAAAATTAAATACTTTTTGTAACGAAGATTTGAGATTAACATTGAATTTTTATTTAATTTCAAGATCAAGTAGTATTACGAAATACAAATTAAATTATTTTGACAAATAAAAACTAAGATCTGGTCTTTATACTAGTTTTCTGTTTCTCAAAACCAAACCATTCAAAATAATTTTGTTCGCTTGCTCAAAAAATAATTATCTTATCTATTTAACTATAAAACTGAATTCTCGATCGGCATGTTTTTTTAAATGAGTTAAAAATCGTGTTGAGTTCGATTACTTATTTTGACCACATTTGAGCATACAACGACTGTTCTTTTAAAAAATTGTTTTCAAATAATAAATAAGGGCTAATTTTAAGTGGGACTAACATTTTCCAGTTACCAGTAAAATTCAAAATATAAATTCTTACAATAAAACATCGATAATTATTCTGCTTCGTGGTACATGTGTTTTGTTACTTCATATTTTTATTCTCCATTCGTGTTTGAAGTTCTAGGCTGGTGTTCCGTTATACATAAGTTATTATATAAATTATTTAATCACAATTGAACTGGTTATGTATTTCAGATAAAACCATATTGGTTTTTGCGGAAATCTTAAATATTATGGAGTTAATTAAACAAACACATAATTATCAAAAGGACATTTTGGAGCCATTCGAGGCCGTAAAACTCGCAGTTCAAACGTGTTTAAAACGTATTAACTTTCAAAACAAAAAACTAAAATAAAAAACATGTACTTTAATATGTTAATATGTAGTAACTTTAATTTTCAATTCTAAAATTCATAGAATTTTTTGGAAATTTTTTTTTTATTTTTTTTGATAAATTTATATTGTATGTGTAATTGAAATATTATGAAATTTTGTTTTTATATAAATATATTTTAATTATAAGATTAAGTATAATGTAGACGGTGAAATATAATATTTATTGAAATATACCCCAAAATCTTTTAATTGCTTGTGAGGAGGGAAAAGATCTAATTTGCGTCATTCGCTGTAATATAAAAATAAAACCGTACTTGATCAAGTCGCAGCAAGATTTAGTTATCAGCAAACGCCGGTTAATGGCACTACATAAGTCAATAAAGTGACTTTATTTTAACTGTTTACATCGTAGTTAAACAACCGTCGAATGTGAACAGTTTATGATAAAAATTCCGATTGATTGTCGGTGAAGAACTAGGTTTGTTGGACGAAAAATTACAGTCGTAAATGGTATAATAGGTTTACAAAATTAATAATTTTTCAGGTGATTTGACCGTAAAAACACCTTCAATTTTACATGTGGATAAAAACAAACATGACGTAATAAAAACTTGTAAATGATGGTTATTCAATAGTCACTTTAGGGTAAAAATAACTGATGAGATACAGTCTACAGTCTCATCAGTTTTTTTACAGACAAATGTGACGCCCCAAAGTCTTCCAAAACGTGGATATTCTGCAGTCAAATGACCAATTTTGTCTATAAAGTAACCACACGGTCCTCGGTTTAATTTTGGGTTCTTTGCAGTTAAAAAAAACCACTTTGTTTTTCGGGTTTATATTCAGCAATAGTAATTACTATTGCTGAATATAAACAACGAACAAAAATCGACGACGGTCGATTTCCATAGTAGGCCCCCAGAATATATAATATAAATATGAAATTTATTTATTTAAATATAGTTTATTACAACATTTTTTTTGTTTTATTAAATTCAGGACTTTATATATAATATTTAATTGACCCTAGCCAAATTTTAATATTTTGTTATATTGTCTTTGGTCTTTATAAGTGCTTCCACACGTCGGGGCATGCTCTTTACACACTCTCCAGAGGCTTCAGAGATAACTTGGTCATGGTGTAATACCGAAATAAGCCGTTCAATGAATCTGATCAACAAAAAGTGTTTTCAGGGATTCCTTTTTTAATCAACCGTATAGATGCACTGTAAATGTCAAAATGTGAAACCTGAAAGTGGTATGTCGCCATCTATGGAATAAAACATAATGGCATTTTATTTTCAGTCATAGATCAATAAACCCAAAAATTATAAAATATAAGAATTCGAATTGAAATTTAAGAATCAATAAACCCAAAAATTATAAAATATAATTGAAACATTCACACTAATATGGCCAGGCACTGTATTTTAACTGACAGTTTTAATATCGATATATAAGTAATTGAGTATCAAATTAAAAACATGGTTTTATTAAATATTTAAAATTTCTAAACATAGTTGAAATTGTTATGACGAGCAAAAAAGCATAAGCAATGGTCATGGTTGACGCAGTTTTGAAGAAAAATAAAAAGAAAAGAACTAAAAAAGGCGGTTCCGCTCGAAACGCGATATTTTAAAATGCGACATTTCAAAACGCGTTATGGTACAAAATGCGATCTTTCAAAACGCGATATGGTACAAAACTAGATATTTCAAAACGCGATATTTCAAAACGCGTTATGGTACAGAATGTCCATTGCGAAGCGACGGGAGTGCAGCGACCCGATTGATACCAGTCCTATATACTCTCGCCCCTATTGATTTTTAAATTCCTATAAACTGAAATTAAATTTCCCCTTCACCCGGCTGATATAACCCGATCCTAAACTCCCGTTTTGTACCATATCGCGTTTTGTACCATATCGTGTTTTGAAATATCATGTTTTGAAATATCGCGTTTTGTACCGTATCGCGTTTTGTACCGTATCGCATTTTGAAATATCACGTTTTGAAATATCGCGTTTTGTACCATATCGCGTTTTGTACTTTATCGCGTTTTGAAATATCGCATTTTGATATGTCGCGTATTGTTCCATATCGTGTTTTGTATCGTATCGCGTTTTGAATTATCGCGTTTTGAAATATCGCGTTTTGTCATATCTCGTTTTAAAATATCGTGTTTCAAATGGGACCCAAAAAAAGGTTTTGGTCTAAGGAGTGGTACCTACGAAGAAATAATTTGTCAGACGTGCAGCTTCTAATAGAATTTGATAACAGCATAGAAAGAAAAAATGATTATAGAAACTACTTACGAATGAACAAGCAGACTTTTGAAATTCTTTTGGATAAAGTATCGCCACTAATATTGAAACAAACTACGGTAACACGAGAGGCGATTTCACCACCAAATAGATTAGTAGCAACACTTCGATTCTTGGCTATTGGACGAAGCTTTAAAGACTTATCATTTTCCACAAGGATATCCAACCAACGCCTTGGAATAATTATAATTGAAACGTGTGAAGCGATAATTTCTGTACTAAAAGAATTCGTACAAGTATGTATTATTTTATTATAGAAAAATGTTCTAAACCAATAATTATAACTAATTCAAATGAGAAAAAAACTGGAATTCAATTATTTATGGATTATATCCATTAATTTTTCATTTTGGTTTTACTCTGAATCTGCAATATTTGTAATAAAATTTTGTACCTTATCAGAATTAACCGCACAGCATATGCATGAAGAACCACTTGACGACGTTGCCGTAGTAGATACATTATTTACAATTGAATACATGGAAACTGGTAGTTCAACTATATATGCTGATGTTAAGTCTGACGAACTAGACAATTCTGTACTATTAAAGGATAAACTCGAACTTGAATCGTGGTTGCCTTGATACGTTGGTATAACTACAGAATAAGGCAATCGTGTACTAGAAGTTGTTGTTGTTTGAATCACTGTACTATTGCGTGTTAATTGATTCAGTTGGCTTTCGAATAGAACTTCATGTATTAGGCGGTCGGCATACATTCTTTATTGTTCGCTCATTTTTTTTAATTTAGCGGCGTAAGCCTTCGCCATTATCATATATTCATCATCATCCTTTTATAATTCCTGAATAGCTATTTGGAACATTTCTTCTGAGGAATCGGTTTTCTTTGTCCGTTTTGGTTTCGTAGTTCGAACATTGCTCTTATGATTATCAGAAATTTGTTCAATCTCATTAGCAGAAGCAAATATAGCAGAAGTAACGTAAAAAATAATTAAAATATAAATGAGAAACATATTGTAATAACAAAACCAGCAGGCACATGCTCAAGATATTACAACTTCTAAGGAACACATAGTATTTATTGTATTACTGGGTATTGTTAATGCAAATTACGAGTTCATCTATGCGGATGTGGGCACTAACGGCAGAATTTCCGACGGTAGCGTTATTAATAATACTGAATTTTACAAAAGTTTCAAAGACGGCACATTAAAAATCCCACAACCAGAAAATCTGCCAAACAGTTCTAGAACAGCGCCGTTTGTATTTATTGGAGACGATGCATTTCAATTGAGTAAAAATTTTATGAAACCTTACTTACACCAAAATTTAGAAGCTAGACGGATTGTTGAAAATGTATTTGGCATTCTGGCCAAAAAATTTGGCATATTATTATTTATTTATTATTTATTTATTTATTTATTTATTCAAAAAAAAATATAACGAATTTTGTGCCGAAAAAACGGCAGAAGCAAATTCGCGTAATACATAAAAATACAACATAATCCTAATATTTACAAAATTAAATGATTAAAATGAGAATAAAATGTGATAAAAGCTTACAATAAAATGACTAAGATACTAATACTATTACTACCATTACCATTACTACTACTTTTACTACTAAATTTCAACTTCATAATATGTGACTAAATACATCAAGTTTTATGTAATAACCCTGAATAAATAGGAGATATCAACAGTTTCAAATAGCCATTGTTTAACTCTAGGTAAAAAGGACTTCAAATGAATGTCCTTCCTAATGTAAATTGGTAGCGCATTAAAAAAGGTTGGTGCAGCGACCAGAATAGAGCGTCGGAAGTGGTCATTGAAGAATCTTGGGATGTTACAAAGAAATTGATGGTTACCGCGAAAATTGTAACGAAAATCGCTTCTCATTATTTGTTGACCACTTCGATTAAAAAAAACTCTCAATACCTTATAAACATACAAATGTTTCAACGGCAAAATATTCGTCGTAAAGAATAAATTCCATGATGGTTCAGTTCTTGGTTTCTTTAGATATATTCTCAAAATCATTTTCTGTAGAACATATAAAGGATACGAAGTTGCAGCATAACAACCACCCCAGCACGACAATCCATATTCCAATTTAGCCATAACTAGCGCACGGTAAGCTATTTTTAGAACCGACGGAGGACAATAATCACGAAGAAGGTAGAAAATTCTAGCAGTTGATGACAGATACTGGTGGACTGAATTAACATGCGTTTTCCAATTAAGGCAAGTATCCAAGTGAACACCAAGATATTTAAACGAGTCAACTTGTTCGATATCAAAGCACTCAGAGTGGCAACCACTAGACGCACAATCATACCTGCTGTGATTAGTCACCCGCGGCAAAATAGACGTATTAAAGCTACCAGACAATTTAAACAACATGAATTTAGTTTTCCGGCTTAAGATCAGGCGATGTTTGTCGAACCATGAGAGTAAAACTTTTAAATCAGAATTGATCATCGAAATAACGTTGCTGGGAGAATTCCCACAGTAAGCCAGAGCAATGTCATCAGCAAACCCGGTTGAATAACCATGAAGATTCAATTTAAATACGGAGTTTGTATAAATGAGAAACAGCAGAGGGCCTAATACTGAACCCTGGGGAACACCAACGTCAATAAATTTCGGATCGCTTAAATTATCATTTATCTTAACTCTCACCGATCTACCATCTAAATACGATGCTAACCACTTATTTGCCACTCCTCTAAACCCTATATCATACATAATAGATAGCAGAAGCTTGTGATCAACCATATCAAAGGCTTTAGCTGTATCAATAAATAAAGCACCGCAGCTATTACCTTTATTTAAACCAGTGTTGATTGTATTTAGAAAATCTAACAAGGCCGATTCGGTACTCATACCATGACGAAAACCATGTTGATGGATACTCAGCACACCCGTTTTATCTAAAAAATTGGAAACCCTATTTTTAACTACCTTTTCAAGAACTTTTAGGATTACTGGCTGCAAGGCAATAGGTCTATAATTACCTTTATCAAGGCGATTACCATTCTTGAAAAGGGAAATTATAGTTGCTGTTTTCAGTCGATCGGGTACAACTCCCAACTCAAAGGAAAGGTTAAAAATGTGTGCAAGAACGGGACTAATATGCCCAGCAATGACTTTTAATATATAATTACTCAGGCCAACATTATCAATTGAGTATTTAGGTTCTAAAGCACAAATGATTGAAAAAACTTCATAACTAGATACTGGGGTCATAAAAAACGTTGTCGGACCGAAATCAAAAGGCAAATTGAAACTAGATGACGTGTTGACAGAGTCAAATTTAGCACCTAAATCTTTAGCAACACTAGAAAAATAACAATTAAACTCATTAGCAATTTCTAGATCACTCGTAAGAAGTTCTCCGTTCTGTGCTAAAATAGATTTGACTAGTGAAGTTTTAGGTTTACGAGTCAGAATCTCGTTCACTAAAATCCAGTTTTTTTTAATATCACCGCGGTTAGCAGAAAAACGCTTAGAATAATAGGTTTCCTTTTCATTTTTGATATCTACATTAATTATGGTGCACATTCTGTTATAGCTATCACGAAGTACTGCATTATCAGGACGCTTATTTAACTTGGACCGCAGTTTATTCCTTTTATTAATACGTTGCGCAAGGTCAAAGGAGATCCAAGGCTGCAGGCGTTTAATTTTAGACGAGCAATAAGTGTAGCAGCGTTCCAAGATAATAAAAATATTATCCAAAAATACCTCAAGTGCTAGAGATGGATTGTCGATGTTAAAAATGAACCCCCAGTCCATATGATTCAACCTTTCATATAACAACAACAGATTGAGTTTCTTTCTACTTCTCGTGGAATTTTGGTTCAAATTAGACCTTGGTAACAGTATCTGAGAAGCCTTAAACCGTATCTCAATCAAGTGGTGGTCAGAAATTTTTAAGTCCACAGCCGATGTTCTTATACCTGAAAGATCATTAGACCTAAGTCTAGCAAAAAAGTGGTCAATACACGTTGAAGAAGAAGCAGTAACCCGCGTGGGAGTACAAATCAATGACTCAAGCCCAAAACATGACATAAGGTTTAGATAATCAATGCTGTTGCTTGGAAACCCAAGAATATCAATGTTAATGTCTCCAAAAACAAACAGATTTTTTGACCTAATACTGCCCAAAACCTCGGCCACTTCCCGAACATAGACACTCACAGCTGTAGATTGAAGTCGATAGATGCATAAAAAGACATATAAATCAGAAGAAAATCTCCACTCAACCTTTATGATATCGGCTGATGGTAAGTTATGGGCACTAACTGAGCAATCTAAATTTGAGTCAAAAAAGACGGCAACACCACCTGCTCTATACGAATCATTGCACGCACCGAACAACGTATAACCATTTAAATTATATGAAGACAATTCATTAGTGTGAATCCAAATTTCACTTAAAAATATAAACGAGGGCCTTGTGTTATATGCATTAATATTGGCAACCAGTACGTCAAAATTCCTTCGAAGACTTCGAACATTTTGATGTACAATTAAAAAATCCGCAAAATCACAATTATCCATAAAAACTGAAAAGGTTATTGAATCGCGAGAAATGTACTGAAAAATAAATTACAAATACAATCAATACGTCTAAATAAGCAGATAATTGTAACAAATAAAGATCAGACAGCCAATTAATTTGCAAAGTTAACGTTATATTCATCTGTTGATATATCGAATTCAAAGCTATTACATCACACGAAGGTAATGCAGATATTCCAAAATGAATACACGGAAGTATCATACAAAAAGAACAGTCTGAATTAACTAATAGAATATTAGATGCGCCTAAAAGTCCTAAAAGTGTTAACAAAAAAAGACTTAAAATTACTGAGTTATGAAGTAGAAATGTAATATTTATGAAAATAAGAAATAGTTTATGAAACAATAATAATAATAATAGCATTAATAATAATGGTAGTAAGAACAATAAAAAATATTTAAAATTAGGTCGATATAAAATAAAATAGCAAGGATTCAAACTAATATTGTAGAACTTAAGGTGAATAAAATAACATTTGTAGGGTTTTAAAGTAATTTTACAATGAAAATGTATATGAAATGTAAGATTAACATAAAATTCGAAATGAAATCTGATATAATAAAATTTGACAGTGACCAAAAATAAAAATGAAAACATTAATAAAAACAGATGTGTCACTAATTTAAGATTAAAAACTATATAAGTGTTAATAATAAATTGTGATAAATTGTGGAAAGTACAATGAAATGAAACTGTGGTGATTAAAAACAAAAGAGTGGTGAATAAAAAGAAGAAAATGTAGTTTGTTGTGAAAAATTGTGGGCTTAAACTAGTATTATAATTATGCGAGACTAGAGAATGGAAGTTAACAGGTCTTAATAAATAATATAGAGTTATACTTATTTGTGCTTCATAATTAATTTCAGGAATCCAGGGCCTGCTCACTGTTCTGGTGTAATGTTTCAAGTTTACGGATATCGGCTTTTGACTGGATCCTGTTGATGGTAGCTCCTTCAGATTTACGGATGAGTATATTGCCCTCAGAAATCCACAGGTATTTATATTTTGATAACTTTTTGAGTTTTCTGAAGTCAATAAATTTGAAGCCTAAAAAAGTACAAACAATTGTTTTAGCATGTGTTTATTTATAGCAATTTCTTTTCAAAAAAAATTGATTCATAAATCAAAAAAATTGATTTGAGATCAAAAAATGTTGATCGAAATACTGTGGCACGTTCTTTCCAAGTAGAAAAATTGATTTTTTTTTTTGATCGCAATCAATTATTAGAAATCTCAATATTTCATTAGATTTTATTTTTGACGTTTACAAACACATAAATATGTTCACGTCAAAATTATAAACATAAACACTTCAAAAAATATAAACGTAAACATTATAACTTTCTGACTAGTTGGCCGTGAGAATTTGACATACGAAATAAGTTTATTTTTCGAAATAATTTTATTGTTTCGTTTTCACTGTGTTAAAATAATTGTGTTGACAAAAAATTGTGTTGATAATTTGTTGACAATAAACTGTCAATATAAAATATTTGGAAATCAAATGTCAATTTTTCACAGATACACTACCAAAAAAAATCAATCGTGTATCGTGTTCTTTGACATAAAAGAAAATGAATTTATTTTTTATTTTTGGAAAGAACTTGCTATTACACAATTTTCTGATGAAAAACCAAATGTCACACAATATCGAAACAACAAAAAACTCCGATACTACTAATTTGACAAACTCATCGAGTTCTACACTGCATAACATAATTTGCAGGGAAATTTGGTTCACCATTCGGCGCAATCAGCAGAAACAGTTCGTGAAAAGTATTTACAACTATTTTCCCCAAAAAAGACTTCTTCGAACATCGAACGCCAAACACAATCTACAACAAACTTGAACCAGTTTCATGTAGAAAATATTGCAAGTGCAAGTGAAAATCAAGTGGGCAAAGTTCAACACAGCCCAAAGAAAACACCTATGCCAATGATTAAAAGTTCTTCTTCAACAGAATTAATTATACCGCAGTTTAAAAACAAAAATCAAAACCGCGAAGAAAAAATTAATGTATCAGCAAATTTAACAATGCTAAATGAAAACAATAGCAATGAACTCAGTGCGACGAACTCTAGTGACCGTGGTCAGTGTGAAAATAATCTAGTACAAACGGGATTGGATAGGTGTATCACTGTTCAATCTAAAAGAAAACGTAGCCCGAGATCTGCCCAGTTTGCTGGCAGGAGCAAAGTGACACGGTCTGAACAAGGTCTTAATCAAATACCTCTTAACAACCGATTCTCTAATTTAGAGGTCGTTGACCCCAACGCGGCACCAAATTTGAAAAATGAGAAAACGCCTCCGATTTATTTAAGGGAAGCATCTAATAATGAACTGGTTAATAACATCGCAACATTAACAGATTCTAAATTTTATATTGCCCCGCTTAAAAGACGTAACATAAACGAAACAAGATTCAAACATTCGAAATCGATGGCTTCAGAGCCCTAGTTAAACATTTTGATGAAGTTTTGATGATGCCCCAAAAAGGGCTGACTGTTGTGCTAAGAGGAATTGAAAGCTGCGTAGATGTTAGCGATATACAAGCTGCACTTGCTGCGGAAGGTTTCCATGTCAAATCTATTGGTAATATAGTAAACCGTGAGAAGGTACCCCAACCAATGTTCCGTTTGGAACTAGAGCCAGAGGAAGAAAAGTCGAAAGCACACGAAAGGATACTGCACCTTTAATGAAGTTTGTGTTATTTGTGGTGAACTCCACGACTCCAAACAGTGTGACAAGTCTCGCAATGACCCATCTGTGTTACGTTGTAATAACTAGGCCAAAATTATACTGCAAACTATAGGGGTTGCGCAGTGTATCTGGACTTAAAACGAAAAATAAACCGTAAAATGTTAGCTGAACAACGAATGCTCAATATGCAATTTAATCAGAAGGCCGTGTTTCCAAAAAATACAATAGTCACCAAACCAACGAATGCAAACACACAAAATTGTGGAGTACATTTGTGACAAACTGCAGTACCGTTCACCAGAGGACGTTGAATGTAAATTATTACTATCCATCGATAACTCACTAACATTCATCTCATTTAAAATCGGATTGAAGGAAAACCATTACAATATGATCAATAATTTTGAGGCTTGGCCACTTGGGGTAATAATTCGGCCATTTACCAGTTATCCATACGTGTGGCAAAAAACCGGGGTAACATATATGTATTAAAGATAGTTACCTGGGGTAACATCGCCAACCAAACAATAACATCTGCGCCTGCCATTACACCATCTTCGCACAGAAAAATTTTATAGTAAGCGAAACTAAGAAACTCGTTTTATAATAAAATTTAGCCATACATTAGATATTAAAACTAAAAATCTTACGTTAAAGGTGTAAATTTGACATTAAGAATAGTTAAATATTAATAAGAAGCGAGTCGTTCTAAAATACTCGAGAATCGCTTTAACCGTTCAATTAAGAAGTCTCTAATTTTATTTCAAAACGACAAAATTAGAAATGTTAAGAAAATCGCTTTAGGTAAAACAATCTAGACGATGTTGCTTTCCAGTTAGACAGAAACGTATGCAACGTGGTTTTATGTGTTTACAGTAAAAAGCTTAATTTCGTTAGACTGTATATAGTACTTAAATTAATAGTACTTAAATAATACGAAGTTAAAAAAAACGAATTTGGTTTGGAATTCTAATTACAAAATAACAGGACTCTATTCAATTTTTAAAAAGCAAACATTACACTCTTCCATCATTTTAGATACAACACAGTAAGCGATGTCGCTTTCTAATTAGAACAAATATTATAAAACAATGGATTATTTTTTGTTAAAAGTACATTCTTATAAGAAGTATAACTAGTTTAGAAAAAAACCAAATGGCTCTTAAATTTAAAAAACCGAAGACAAGCCACTCTCTCCAATTGTAAAATAATCGTACTCTCTTCTAATAGTTTTAGAATAAGAAGCATAAACTTGTGAGAAGGACGACTAGTCGAAAAATAAAACTAATATCGCTTTAGATAAAAACAACTAAGCGATTTCGCTTTCTAATAAGTTAGTAATGTTATGGGACTAGCATTTTCCCTTTTTAAGAGCAGCAAATAAAATCTTGTTTACAGTTTATTTTATTTTTGTAATCGTTAATCGCTCGAAAATTTTAGTTTCAGAGCGTCTAACCTGAAAAGTTGTTGAGTGCATCAAACATACTGTGAAGTGATATTAGTGTTCTAAAAGATAATTTGCTATTTAAAAAAATGTGTCAAGTTAATTTGGTGTCAGAAGATGATTATACATATAATTTTAGAATGCCTTCTACATCACAAGCAGTAAGCATAATAGCACCGGATAATTATGCTGATCAAACCTCCCCGCCACGCTTTGCCTCGTTAAATAATGTGACCATTCAAAATAATGGATCCAGCGAAGACGATCAAGAATTGAAAAATTTAATTTTTAATTGGAATTTATCAAATCCTGAGTGGGTTTATGAGACATTACTTGGTAAGTATGATAAACATCTCAAATCTATGAATAAGTGCATGTGTTATGTAAAAGCTTTCCAAAGAAAAATATATCAGTGAAATTCAGTCTTTAATTTGTCACGTGATTTTTTAGTTTTGTTGTTGAGAATGTAACTTTACATTAGATTTACGGAAATTTAAGATGCATTATTGTTACACACATATGTAAAATTATTATGACTATAATTTACCTATATAGGAATAGCCATTTTTTATACTGGAAATAATGTGATTTAGAGTTAATATATCAAATATACAATTTTCGTGCTCCAAACAGATATAAAAAAATTGTATAAGAAAGTTCTTTTCCATTAATTTGTGTGAATTTGTAATATCATACAAAACTGGGGGAAATATAGATTATTTTGAATGCATTCATTGAAATATTAACACTGTTATGTGAAGGAAGATTTTCCTTTAACCTAAAATCTTCAATCAAGATTATTTTATAATTGCTATAACTTAAGGTAAATCTCTACTTGATAATGTAATCCATTATTGTACAAAGTACTGTTTTTGATATCTAGAATGATGAATATTTTCTAAATTTTTAAGCATCAACTTAGGTCTTACGTGTTGCAAGGTAATATGTCATAGTTGATAAGAGATTAATAAATATGTACACTGCCTAAAATTTGTAAATCGATGACAATCATAAGTGTTTATTGAAAAATTAATTTTGCTATTAAAAAATATTTAATAATTTTAAATTTTTTAACAGTGTAAGAGTGTAGCTCAAATTTCCAATAGAATTTCAATAAATCTGGTTGTGGCACAAAATGAAAATGTAATTTACACTAACTAACATTAGTTTTTCGTAATTACCAATAGTTGGTTTTTATAGATATATTACGAGTATAGTATATAATAAAAATGAATTAGAACTAATCACTTCTATTTTGAAATAGCAAAACGCATAAAAGTAAAACACTTAAAGATGCTGCAGATCCATCATATGCACAATATGGGTCCGGGTCGAAATTGCATATTTTAAAATGACATTTTTAAAAACGACATCTCTCAAAACTGCATATTTCAAAACTGCATAAAGTACAAAACAGCATAAAGTACAAAATGGCATTTTTCAAAACTGCATATTTCAAAACTGCATAAGGTACAAAACGGCATAAGGTACAAAATTGCATTTTTCAAAACTGCATATTTCAAAATGGCATAACGTACGAAAGGACATAGGTACAAAACAGCATTTTTCTAAATGGCATTTTTCAAAACGGCATTTTTCTAAACTGCATTTTTTAAAAAGACATTTTACAAAATGGCATTTTTTAAAACGGCATTTTTCATAATTGCATGTTTCAAAACGACATAGGTACAAAACGACATTTTTCAAAACGGCATTTCTCAAAATTGCATATTTCAAAACGGACATAAAGTACAAAACGACATTTTCCATAACAACATTTACCTTTTATTTAGATTATCTTTAATACATATATATATATATATATATATATACATATATTTTAACTTAATACTAATTACATACTTAACAGATATTTTTCCAGCAATTGCTTTCAAAAAGCCATATTTGCTGTATTCTTTTTTTTTTAAATTAAGTTTATGTTTTTTTCCTTAATAATATATTTAGTTTTTTTTTGAGATGGCGGATTTCCCCTTTCCAACTTTTCAATTTCTGCGTTGGTAGTTCTAGTGTTTTTTTGCAATTCTGCTAATAAATGCAGTACACCGATGTGCGCACGACCAATTACTGTATTCAAATATCGGTGAAATGATTCGGCATTATTTTGTGTCCGTGATATTCCCATCGAATTTTGATCCGACACGCTCCACAGATTTGGCGGAAAAGATGGACCTCTACCATTCTTTCCTGAAATGTAATGCTCTTCTAGCCATTCTGCTAGAGGATCAAATTCCGAACCCACTTCATTTCTTATTTCTTGAAACCATTCTGCAGCAATTTGTCGCACTTTCATCGCGAACTCTACATCACTGCCGTACCGGGTTTGCAAACCAATTGATTGGATATGCCTGTATATATTCTGCGTAAAATGGAAATTGCACCCTTTAACAATAACACCTTCGAATACGCTGCGAACGCTTTGGATTGCGGCCTTCTCAAAATCCGTTATTATGATCTTCGGTGACAAATCTACTCCGATATCCAATGCTTTTTCATTTAGCATATTAAACATGTGTTGGTATAGTTTGGCCGATTTGCCGCTCATTAAAACGTATACCATTGGGTGCACCGTTTTATGCGGCCCAACACTGCAGTGAATAGTATATAATTGAAAGAAAATTTTAGGAACAACTTTAAATGTTCCGTCCATCATCCAAAAATCGGCTTCTCTCATCCTTCTCAAATTATTTGACGTCGAGCAAATTATTATGCGGTCTTCTCCTATCGTGTCATCTCCTAACACGAACTTCTCGCCGTCAATTTCACTATGTGTTGTTGGAATATCGAAAATTAATGATACTGGCTCCCTCTCTGATTTTTTGGCCTTCTCTCTTTTAACCAACTGTGTTAATGCTGATTTAGACGGAAGGCAACTAGCTACAGTACCAGGAACCATGTGTAACGCGCAGAGTAATTTTCATTACCGTGCGGTTATAGAAATTTATTTAATGGACAAAAATACTGAACCAGTGCCTCTGAGCGGTCACTTTTAGCGCAGCTAGAACTCAGGAGTGAGGGGGTGGGGTTTTCAGAGGTTGTCTCAGTCTGGATAAACCGCGTAAGAATTTGAAGTATTCGAAATTTGGAGGAAAATTAATTAAAGAAAATTAAAATTAAAGAACTATTGTAACTAAATGGTAATGGATGAGATTGTACCCCAATGATAAAATCTATAGGCAACGGGACGAAATTAAATTAATGGTATAATAAAAATAAAACGATGAAATGACTAGGGATTCTGACCATGAAGAACTATAAACGGAAAAAATAGGAAGAAAACATCAGCAGCATAATGAACTTCCCAAAATTGGAGTTACCAAAGAAAACTGAACGATCGATGAAAAATGCCTCCGCCTGCCATTGCTTAACTTACCTCACCCTCATTGATGATTTGATCAAACTACCATGTTAAAAATTCTCAGAAAAATAAATTAAATTATAAAAATGACAACTTAAGATTTTCGTTTCGAAGTATGCATACATTTCTAGCATACAACTATTATTTATTGAATATGAAAGAATAAACGAAATTAAACTAATAAGACAGCTAGAAGGAAATTCGCTCGACAAGGCAGATTAAGAATAATTTCGATAAGTACGCGTATATATGGTACATATGTATGCGAAAGTAATTCAATAAACCTAAAACTAAGCCTATGCTACCCCTACCTTAATAGTAACCTAATATAATATTAACTAAGACTTAACTAAAGGCAAAATTAATTAATTAAAAAAATTATAATAAAAAAAAATATCAAAATACATAATATTGTTAATCAAGAACCTTTTTATATGTAATCCGTTTGATGAAAATGTTGCATGTTGAATTTAAAGTTGTATGTTGAATGTTGCACGATTATACCAATATTCATTTAATTTGTTGATTGTACATAGTACATATTTAACATTCGTAGTATTTGATGAGTTATTATAACTTTATATTAAATAGTAATTTTATATCTGTGTTAATTAAGTATTATTTTCTATTTTATTATTATGAATTATTATTATTATTTATTAAGAATATTAGCGTATATGTTTCGGATATTGCACATGAAGGAATATTTTCGTAGTATCGCAGTATTTGAATTATGATAATTTTTATTACCACAATGACTGTGATTGTTGATACTATTTTGATCTCATTGCGATTTATTTCCAATTTGTTCTGTATTATTAACTTGTTTTTTTTTATTTTTTTATAATTGTGTCTGCGATAACTAGCACTATTCGTAATATAACCCGCACTTATCAATTGTTTGCATCAACCTTAATTTAGAATTATTAATTTTTGGTTGTCACTGCACGGTATATGTTAGGCGTAATTTCAACTGTATATATTTTAGCACTAATATCTGTTATCACAATTATGTTAGGAAACAGCCGATATTTTAAGTTTATTTATTTTAGTTACCGTGTTTATTGTTTATATATGTTAATTATTTAATTTATATTATTTATTATTTTCTAGTTCACAAATAACTCTTAACATCAATTTATCACAGTTTATTGCTTACATTATAGCACACGCTTTATAAGTTCAGAATGTGAAAACAACTGTCTCTTAATATTTATAAATGTCCTTGAGACTACTATGAGCACGGGATATTATTTTCGTTAATTTTTGTTTTACACAACATTTGCATAAATGTATAGTCTACTTAACAATACAACTATTTTATTAGTTTAATTAATCACTTTCGCATCATTTTCACAAAACACAGCATTATCCGAATTAATGCATTCGACTAAGCAAAAACCGAGATCCATATACTAAAAAAAATTATCGACACGACTTACTTGAGCCAAATTATTCAAGTTTTGTCTTTTTAGTTAAATTTTCAATAATTATATCTCTTTAATTTTAGATACTGTCTATCCCGACTTAAAAGATTATCGTTTTTTTAAATTTTTATTTTTCGACTACCTCGGTCATCAGTTTTTGTTTTTCTTTTATAGCCTCTCGTAGATTTGTGTGTGTATTGCTTCGTATTATTTGGTTTTTGTTGCGAAACCAGAATTTACAATATTGCCAGATAGAACAGTGGAACATGTTAACGCTGTGGTGGACAGCGCGGCGTTACACATGGCAATTGTCGCCTGCAAGATCTGGCAAGGCAAGTTATTAGATGTTCCAACTGCATCTTTAATATTCCGCAGAATCTTAGTTACTGGAAGTTTCTCTGCGTCCGGAGAGTGATTATGTACATTATAAAAGTTTACCACATAATATTTCCCCTCTCTCGACTCTGCTATTAAATTGCAAGTGTATTTAAATAGTTTGTTTTGCCTCTTTGAGCACCGCCATCGGTTTGTGATGCGGTGAAAATAATAAGAAAATCCATGTAAATACATTATAGTGGTGTTCTTTTAAGAAATTATCATTTGACACTGCTGTCCTATTATATTTTCGTTCTCCATAGTTGTTAATGCTTAGTTCACTTTGATAAGCTATATCACCTTTGAAATTTTGTATATTTAATAATTCGCTTAATTAATATTTCCAACGCTCAAAAATTATCGAACAACTGATATCAGAAACAATTTCTGCAATGCTATTTATATGTTTTTTTGTTCTATCGGCAGATTTAGCTCCACCCCCAGCTTAATTCTTGTTTTGATGTCTAATATACATCCGAGTACATTTTTACTATTTATAGAATTAATTTTTTCCCGTTTTTCAGGTTATGTCCCTATATAGTTATATGTACAGTACAGTATATGAGATACATATACTGACACGCCAATAAAAAAATCCTCGGTGTCGGTGTATATGAAAAAAAAGGTTGGTTACTTTTATACGCCCGATTTTCATCTTAATTATAGACAGAAACATACTCTTTTTGTAATCCTATTCCGTACTAATAAGAGAATGATTTACAATACAATTCGTCACCCCAGTATTTAAGTGTTACAAACGACAAAAATGAGATTTCGAGAAAACGAAAAACAAAGTTTGGATTATTACGAACGTAAGAGTTTTCAAAAATTGACACAACGAATTATTATTTATGAAAATATAATAGTTTTCTTTCTTGGTATTTAAAGAAAATTAAAAAAATTTCCAACGGTTAAATTTTTATTAATTTTCAAAATTTGGTCAATTGCATATGTAACATTTAAACTTTATCATTTTACTCGAACATGTATTGTATGTAACATTTTTTGGTATGTTTACGACTCAATTTTCACATTTTTGATGACAGTTAATTTTTTCCCTGGTCTGAACCAAACTGTCATAAAAGTAATAATGGAATCGTTAGAGGATTAATGTATATATTTATTCAAAGTCAATAAAAACAGAAATTAATCAAAAGCTAGTTGTTTAGAACCTTAACTAAATGAAATAATAAAATAAATAAAGCACATCCACAAAATCCATATTGGCTAAAGTTTAATGATAAGAAATTTATGATTTCGCTTTGGTTGTTGTTTTTGGTACATGATTTCTGGTGCGTTTTGTCTTATCGATCCTTCCTGTAGGGACTGCTTTTGCTAGTTTGCTGCCAGTATTCCGTATCTGGGCAGAGAATTTCGTTTTTTTTCTCGAGTTGGTTTAGGTAAATCTCCCGAAGATACTAATTTTGTTTGTTTTGTCATATTGTGGGCTGTTTTAGTAGCAAGTTCTGATTTTAATGTAGAATCCGGTATATTATGGTGACTTAGCACAGTGTTGTAATATTGTACAACAACCTCATCCATGTATCTTATCATACTTTGAATACATATCTTTCTTTTTCTCATTGCTTAAAGTCGAATTGAAAATGAGTTTAAGGAAAGTTTAAAGAAAGACTAAATATTTTAAATAATACGTACTATCGGAATTGCTCGGAATGTAGATGCAGGCATGCAGCACCATACGTATTAAAAACCTATCAATTGTATGTTTGCATCAAACATATTCGGAATTTCGAGTTTGATTTATGTAAAATTTCGAAACTAATGTATGCTTGAATCAGATAAATTCGAAACTAAGTAACTCCTTTTATGTTTTAAAGCGAACTAAATTGTATGCTTGTATCATTTAAACCCAAACTTATGATTTAGTTTTATATTGCAATTTTCAATATCATTGTACGTAAATATCATACAAATTCTAAATTACCCATTTGAATTAAGTATTTTTTTTTAATAATTGTATGTTTATATCAGATAAATACTGTATTTAATTTTTGATTACGATTGTGTTATCAATTTAAGTGTATGTATATATCAAACAAATCCTGAACCTTTTTTCAGCGTACAATGCTTTAACTACTTACCTATTGCACGTATGTATCACTTTAATTCTCATTTGAGAGGGTTGTATGATTGAGAGTTGTATATAAGTACCATTATTATATTGAGTTAATTTCAGTATTTATCTATTTTAAATCGTTTTTAGTGTTTTAATTGTATGTTTGTAACACATAAATTGTATAATGATTTCGTCGAAAAATGGTAGTAATTATGTCACATACATGTAATTGTTATATGTAACAAACAAATACGGAAGTGTCATGATAAAAACTGTTTTTGTAACATTGATCACACTGAATATCTCAAAAACGAAAACAGATACGAACATTCTGAAACTACCAATCGAAAGATCTCATTTTTTTAGTAAGGGCAGCGTTACTAACTCAAAAACGTCATTTATGCGTATATATCATTTAAATACTGGGGTGACGAATTGTCATCATCTTTCATCCTCTTCTTTCATTTTCATTAGTATACTAATTATTATAATATTAAGGCTTCGCCAGTGAAATGAATGATCTGTTTAACCTTCCAAAACATTTAGTTATCGGCTTGCATTCGGTTATGTACATATACAATAATAAAGTTTTAAAAAAACTTCGTTTACTTATATTGTTGATCGAGAATTAAGGTAATCTGATATAATTATAACCAAGGAAATTAAATTTGTACATTTATAATTATTATTTCATTCCCAGAATGTATTCAATCGAAATGCAACGAACGGCAGCACGTAGAATTCGACTGAATTCAGAAGATCAATTCACTTTCGACCAAGCGCCAGATTACATTATAAATTCTTTCTTCGGGGAGTGTACGTACAAAAAGCGTTTGACAGTTGTTACGTTTTGTTTTGTAAACGGTATAAATTATGATGGCATGTTAAAATTAATTAAATGGACAGATTTTAAGGAAAAGGATAGCAAAAAAATACACAGAGTTTGGTCAGATTGCTACCGCAAACCATATAGAAGCAATTGGTTTGCATATAATTGTCATTTGAAGCGTATAACTCATTTAAATGGCACAATACGCTATAATCACTGACAGCCTTATTTTTTATATTTACTAAAAATAAGTACGAATTTTTAAATAAAAATCGAATGTTCTTTATATTCTATTTTTGCTTGCACGTCTTGATTATGAAAATTTATTTTGTATTATAATAACTAAAACTACATATGACATAAACAAAATATGTAATATCAAATAAAGTATCAGTTTTCACAATGGAAAGTGTGAAATTTTTTGGCTACTTATAGTTTTATTCAAAATTGAGCAGAATTTAGAACTAGAAAATCTACGCATTCCTTCCAATTTCATAGTGGTTCTCGGCGAATTTTTTATCTGATTTCTGATCATTCCGATTTCTATCCAACATTGCTAATTTGTTACCTTGGCACAAATTTGAGCCGTTTATTTTCAAAGTTGCAAAAGTCACTTTTTTTAAATAAAATATTGATGTCAACTTTCGAGAAAATTTACTTATATTTATTATCTCAGGATTCTCTTATTAATGACAAGATCTTTTTTTAAATGAAGAGATACTTTTAAATTGTAAATAATGTCACCATTAACTTGATTTTTTGAAAAAGTGACTTATGTGACTTTCAAAATAAACGGCTGATTTATAAACTAGCTCACACGTTTATGGTTGGTATATCCTATTTAATATATTGACCATATTTCATAGCAAGCAAATTATCAGAATCACAAGTCATTCCAATTTTATCACGAAAAGCTGAATTTTAACTCAAACGTCAATATTTTAACATTTTTTAAACCTCGTTCCACCTATTAAGGTAATACATATAATTTATTTGTGTGTATTATGTCCTGTTGGCCTAACATGCCTTGCACTTTTTATAATAAAATATGTAAGTTTGTTGTTTTATAATTAAACTATATCATTTCGTCGTAGATACGTATATCATTTCGTCTTCAATTTAATTTATTGTCAGCGAAATAGGTATATACATTATATTAAATCATAATCCGATATCTGTTGATCTAACGTTCAAGATATAACATATTGCTGGTTTTTTCCTTTTTTATGGTCATGTCCAAGATCAGCCAAATAGAATGTTTTTTATAAATAAACGCATCAATTGATATATTTTATAAAATATATGTATATATAGGTAAAAGAAAGTTTTAATTGATGCATTTTATATTTTGGAACAATGGGCAGAGTACAACCGAAACACCTACTAGAATGTAACAAATGTCTCAAATACTAATCATTATCGGAATTATTTGGTACCTATAATTTAGATAATAAAATGTTGGATTTTTACATCTTCATCTTCATCGTAGATGGAAAAACCGAATAATTTTTAGGAACAATTTTTAGCATGAATGGTATGCGCATCCCAAAATTATACCGACCATTTCGACTCAAACTAACAATGTTAAACGTGTATGTATATATCAAACAAATCCTGAACCTTTTTCAGCGTACAGTGCTTTAACTACTTACCTATTGCACGTATGTATCACTTTAATTCTCATTTGAGAGAGTTGTATGATTGCAGGTTAGTATGTAAGTACCATTATTATATTGAGTTAATTTCAGTATTTATCTATTTTAAAACGTTTTTAGTGTTTTAATTGTATGTTTGTAACACATAAATTCTATAATGATTTCGCCGAAAAATGGTAGTAATTATATCACATACATGTAATTGTATTATGTAACAAACAAATACGGAAGTGTCATGATAAAAACTGTTTTTGTAACATTGATCACACTGAATATCTCAAAAACGAAAACAGATACGAACATTCTGAAACTACCAATCGAAAGAACTCATTTTTTTAGTAAGGACAGCGTCACTAACTCAAAAACGTCATTAATGCGTATATATATCACTTAAATACTGGGGTGACGATTTGCTTTCAACCATTGCTTTTTCAATTTTCCATATTTTGGTAAGCTAAAAATAAATGTTTACATTATAATTTCTGTTAAAATTGTAATTGTGATCCACAAGTATTTGCCGAAACATCATTACATCCATATACAATCACTATTTGGTGCACTTTATGGGCTGTTGGATTCATTGGTCTACATGTTTTCAAAAACGATGAAGGGCAGATTGTTACAGTGAACGGTATAGGGACATGATTTCTAACTTTGTTGTGCCCCAATTGGCTGCCATACATATTGCTGATATGTGGCTCCAACAGGACGGTGCCACATGTCACACAGTGCGGAATATTTGATAAAAGACTAATTTCACGTAATGGTCCTGTTAATTGGTCACCGAGCTAACTCCATTAGATTATTTTCTTTGGGGATATGTTAAGTCACATGTAGACGCTGGTAAACCAGAGACGATTGTACACTTGGAACATAACACCCGGCGAAAAGAAAAATTGCGAATTGCTGCGAAAAGTGTGTAAAAATTGGACATCCAGATTGCGCCATCTACTCCGCAGAGTGCAGACGCTGCAAGCATTAATGGCATAAAATTATTTATCCAATAAAGCTAGTTTCACTGATATTCAAAATATTTTTCTTTGTTCTATTTTAATTCTAAATTGTGAACCTCTAAAAAAACACCTTTTGTGCTAGCACGAAATGATTTTTATTTTATTAAATTTAGATTGCGTGTTCCGTTTATAATTAATTTTGTTTGAATTGGGTTCGAATATTTTCTGGGACTTCCGTGCGTCGTTCGTGATCCTGTCCTTGATTTAGGTCATCAGGCAGAAGTCCTTATTGATTTTATATACAAAAAATATTTATACTACGAACTCTTTAAACATGTCGAGCAAGTTCAGCCCACTGCAGTCTTACCGAAAACAAAGACATGTTTCATATAAGGTTTAATGAGGCCTCACTAAAATCTGTGACAACTCATTGAACTAACTATATACGATTAAAGTATGTATGACTAATGGTGATGGATTATTACACATTAATTAAATACATTTACATAACCAGTTTTAGAAAATTCACTTGGTACTGGGCATATTAATGCAATAAATTAATATTTAGTACAGGAGAAGATAATTACTGAAAAATAACTGCCCAGAAAATATTTTACTCTATTTAATTAATTTTTATATCCTTCAAGTCCATAGTACATATTTTCTTACAATTCATTTAAATTTTCAGAAGTTTAGGAGAATTAAAACTATCAAATGTTTATGATTTTTATAGGAATTGAAAACTAATATGAATCCAATTATTACGCATTATTTTATTTATTTATTAGGTTTTTTCTGAGTTATGCCTGTTGCTGTTGTATATTCCAGGTTAGCTAGCACACCTTCAAACTTTCGAGGCTGTCGCTAATATCGAAATCCCCACTTCTAAAACGTTTGTACCAATAATTACAAATTTCATAAGACACAAGGTCGACACCAAGACCACTACAAATTGATTCCCGTGCTTTAGAAGCTTTTTTTCATTATTGGAATTCATTTGTATAGAATGCAGTGCCGAATGTGCTGTTTATCAGTTGCCATTGTAAACTCTGTTATTCTGAGAGGTTATGTAAATCATGATCCTGTAAAAATCAAAAAATACCGTGAAAATATTTCTATTTTAAATATAATTTTAAGCTCGAAGAAAAAATCGGTAGAAATTAAGTTATACACCTAATAAATAAAGGGGATGGCTAAATAAATTTGTGTCCATGATTTATAGTTACAACTTGAAAATCGAATTGCATTTCTGATGAGGATTATAAAGCGATACCCATTATCCGATATTGAATAGTCTATTTTTGAAATTTTCAAAGAAATGGTCATTTATTCTAGGGAAATTTGGGCTAGTTTTCATGATAAGGGGTGGTTGGTATCTGAAAAATTGCAGTGTACTTTTAATGTGAGCTTGTAAATCAATTGACAACAACGAACAACGAAATATTTATATATTGTCATTTTAAAACCTTAAGATGATTTTTATTTGGGGTTAGCAGATTAAAAATGGAATTGCACGGATATTGTGTATACTCATAATTCTATATATGTATATACCACAACCGCAATCGAAATATTAATGTTTTTGCAAATTTAGTTAAAATCAAGAACTGCCATGCTTCAGATAATATGGAATAAGGGGAAAACGTTAACAAAAATTTGTATGCTTGACCAATTTTTTGGAGGCAAATCCAAATACATAGTACATTTTCCCAAAGACATCTTTCCGGTGTAAGCTGATTTTATTCATTTTCTCAAAAACAAAATCATTTATAAAATTATTAGGTATTTTAAAATTATCGAATTTAAATCATGCATCATCCTTAATAGTATACTTAGGGAAAATTTAGTCATGAATGTATTTAATTTGGACAAACCAGTATAGATAGGCTAGGCATATAAAATATACATAATGTAACCAAACACAAATATGTAATATGTATATGTAATTGTTTTCTGCGATCATTAAAAAACCATTTAATTATAATATTTTTCCCTTTCGTTCATAAATTTTTGATGTTTGATCATCTCCTCCTAATATTTGTTTTTTAAATTATACTTCATGCAGCACACCAAAAAATCATCGTAGCTACATACTTACATCTAAAATAGATCCTCTTCCTTTTTATGGTCACCACGTGTTTAAATTCTATATATCTAGAAATTATCGATCGTGCATAAACATTATTTTAAATAGTACATATGTATATACGAGTATGTATATACATAATACGTGCGTTTTAGTTGCATTTCATTCTGTTTTACTAAAATATAAATCATGCATATATATTAGAATAAGAGAAAGGATACTTTCAAACGAAAATAAAATATAAGTTGAATTTGTTATTTTTTCGTTTGTTTCTTTTTTACTGTATACACAAATATAAAATTTTTTATTTGTCCGCGCGCGTATTGAAAAAATATATTGAGCGAGAAATATGTATTGCGCTCATAATGTAGACCAAAATAGGGTTTGAGTATTGACTAACATTTCTACTAACAGCCGCTAGAAAAAATTTTCCATTTGTAACGACATCGAGAATTTGATTTAAACATAAATTTTCCACTGGTTTAGGGATCTTATTACATTTCATTGTCTTTGGTTAAACCTTTAAAGTTTAAACATCTCATCGGTAATTTTTTTGTAGGCGTACCAATTATGTACATTTTTTTAAACAGAGAAAAACCAAACAATATTCGAGTAAAAAAATATAATGCACTAATTTTAGTAGCTATTTCCGTTACACTTCCCCCACTGTTTCTAAGTAACACCAAATCAATAAAACTATTATAAAACCGTTTTAACATATAATATATGTACCAGGTGTCATATAATATATATATAAATATATACCTGAGTTAGTATAAACGATATTCTGTAGAAACGATCTGCTATACTCCATATTAGGCAGGACCATAAATGAAGGAAAACCGCCAAACAAAAATTGTAGTGGCGATGTACGATAATAACGCTACATATCTTGAAACTAATATGTTTGAATCAAATTTTTCGATATGCCCGATAAATTAAGAAAAATCTTGTGTGAGATAAATTTCAATATGGAGTAATCCGCTACGATCATGCAGTTGAAGTAACTAACTAGAACTTTGAAGCACTATATAAAAATTTAGGTGAAGGAGAATATTATATGCATACTAAATCTTCAAATAATTTCTAATTTCCATGAAGGTAAATACCTTTCTTATAACATACCTATACTAAACCTTTTAAATAAAACATGTAGAAGAAATTTGTCAATCAATTTCATTTAATCAATTTTATTGTAAATTCAACCATACCATAGAAACATGTGAAATTTAATCTTAATCGACTAAGAAATAGCCAAGTTCCTTTTCATTTGGTTTTATCCGGGAATTTAATCCAAGAATCGTTCACAAATGTTCAAAAATTTCATTCATCTTAAATTTCATCGTGTAATAAATAACCATACCTGTGCCCTAATTCTCTAAAAACCAAGATAAATTGTAAAATGTAAAAGTGATAACTTTTACACACGAAAAAAATTATCGTAGAAGTCTAGATTTATATTCGATATCGTGATGTTTTAGTAAATTCGCATTCTCTAAATTCTTTTCAAGATAAAATGTAAAGTAGCAAGATAAGTTTATGTCAAAAAGTAACACAAGTAATTTATCGCGGAATAACTTTGCTTGAATGTGTAAAACGCTTTCGTTTGGATAATATTAATTAATTAAATTGCAATTTTTGATATTTCAGTTTATAATTTTATTTTGGAATTAAACAAGCCAAGTTCTAACAATTTAAATAACTGCGATACTTTACATAAAAAAGTTATAAAATTCTTTCCATTTAGAATGTAAAAGTGAACTGTTATCGATGGAATTAAAATATTCTTTCAGTAAATCAAACATTTGAATATTTTAATCGGTCGTCTTCACTTTACCTATACTTTTGCTTAGGTTAGCTCCAGTATTTCCACAAAAACAATAAAACAAATAAATTTATTATTTATAATTTTATGTATAAAATAGGAAATAAATAATGTACCTATTAATATTAGAAGAAAAAGACTTAAGGGGTAGAATATCCTAGAACGAGATGGTCTGTGGATTACAGAAAAAGCAATTTTAGTTGGTCAATTTTCAATTATAAATGTCAAGTGTTTCAAGTGTCTGATTTGACAACATCTAAAATGGACCCACTCTCCACATAGCAAGCAAAGCTTTCAACTTGGTGTGCACTTACATATTTATTTATTTATTTATTAACATTACAATTTAGAATAAAACCGTACACGTAAAACGTTGAGCTTTCAAGCTCATTTGTTGTCAAATGTGCAGTTTATTAAAATTCCAAATACAGCCATTTCCTTCATTTAATGGTTATCCAGTTAGTTTTCTACTAATATGTGGCACTTGCAATATTTTACTTGACTACACATGCACAATTAAGAAAACTGACGAGCACAATAAATATGACGGCCTATAGAAAATCTAAATTAGTTAACAAATTTCAGTTTGTTGTTGTTTAATATTTCATTTAGCGGTACTAGGAGCTCTCAAAAATCTTTAAGATCTTACAAGGCTTTAGTCCTAGATTATTTATTAATTTGTGTTTGAGAAATTGATAATTAGGACAAATTTCGAACAATAATGAATGAGTACAAAATTTTATTATATTATGCATTAAAACTAGCTTTTAACTAGCACTAAGGTCAAACAAGATGTATATTGCATAACATCGATTTCTAAAGAGTAGGTAATTGATCAAAATCTCACCTCCTACTCGTTACCGATCCTTAAGATTAACCCAAATATTTTACAAAGATTAAAAATTAACTCATGGTAAGAAAACAAATCGTAACACTAAAACGTCCCTCCATAACTAAACCTACATCAACTACTAGAAATGGTTTCGATTAACAAATTTTCGGTACTATTGGGGAGGCACATAAAAAAAATAGGATGAGCAACTCGTGGAGTTCGGAAAAGTGGCAGCGGCTAACTAAATTTGATCTTTAAATGAGCTTCGTTGCTTAAAACGCATAGCTTTTTGTAGTTTACTCGAAATTCTAAAATTCTAATAAGACAATCCCGAACTTTTCGAGATCCGCATGTGCGGAAAGAGCTAAATAGGCCATCGGAAAGAGCTAAATGGGTGTTCAACAACAAAATACACTGAAATTATGATCTGCTTAAGACAGATTCTATTGAATTTCAAAAACATATCGCAAATAATAATTACATAATAATGCGATTTTGTACTTAGTATAAAGAATAACCTTCAAACAGATTAGAATACATAACATTAACCAAAATTCAACGGATCGATCAATTGTAAACACGACTTATATTGTACAAGTCTTTACCATACGAAGTAAAGAATTTTTTGACTGTTGTAATGTTCTCGTGAAACATTTGGTTTGTTTTATAAGTCTATCTAACCGTATCTTGATTTGAATTTCAAATGACTCCCGACTCCGATTATTTTTCAATATGATTTTGGGGGCTATGTGTGATTCTAGATGGCTTTGATGTATATGCAACAATTTACGTTTCTAGAGATTATATTTTTTGAGTTATTAAGGATATAAAATAATTAAAATTTCGTTTTGACGTTTAATATCTTGCTCGCTTGCTGTCAATAGGTTTATCTTGGGTAAAAAAACTGTTTACAGAATTCGATTTAAAAATACCAAGATAATATATTGTATAAAATTTTCACCTGTAAAATTAGCCATACCACAACCCGTAACAACTTGAACTATAGATTGTGAACAGATGCTATTTAGAGTAACTTATATCCATAAGAATAATGTTGAAATTTAAATGGGAATGGTAGTTATAGGCCCTCAAAGTCTAAATATGAACCTACCTTAGATTATACTATAGATTGAATACCGACAGTATTGTTTTGAAGTATCAATTTTGTAATGTTTTTATTATTGATTTGATATTTTTTTGGAAAAAAGAAAGAAGAATGCGGGATAACAACATTATAAATTTCATAACATCAAGTAGTGGCGGTGTGAATTGTTTTATATAGGGCGGGGGCAAAAAATAAATTAAATGAAAATTATTTTATTTTTAATTTTTTTTATTAATGCTGTTATGAACTGGTGCCGGGTATTTTGAACAAAGAACATCCAGTTCATAAAAGGTGAGGCGGTGGTTGATTTGGTAATGGTTTGGTGTTGGTATTTTGGTGTGATAAATAAATACACAGCTTCACAAAATCCTGGTTTTAATTTCTTAATATTTTATTTTTATTTATTTTTTTTTGTTTATTCACTTAATGACAAATTGACAACTTGTCGGTTCGATGGTTGATGGTAAAGAGACAGATAAAATTTATTTTCTTTTACAACGTTAATTACAAAAATATTTCTATTTACTATAGAGGGTTCTCGTATAGCTTTATAACAATAACTTAATTGCCGCTAGATGGCATTACATTTACTATGTTGGGTATAAGCCGCACTCTACAATAAATATGGTTTGCATTAGCATTGCATTAGTAGTGGTATACAAAATGAAATGTCAATACAAATAACAATGGTTGACATAATAATAATAATAATATTACATAAGTTTTTATCAAGTTAATATGGATAGTTTATCCAGATAATTACAATTATTGTGCTTTATGGGTAAGTATCTACGAGTTAATAAAGTGAACAGCTTAAATGAATTGAATTTTGTGTTAATACTGTGTCTCCAATATATACAATATAATTTGGTTTGCCAAAATTATCAACTTGAAGTTCAAGTTCAAGGCTAAATTATTTTGTGAATATTGTTTACATCTGATTGGTTTTGATTTGCATTAATAATAATTTGAACTAATTTCTAGATATACAAGATGAATTTTTATAGTAATAAGGTAAGTATTAATAATGAAAAGGTAAGTATAAGTGCTTAAATGCTATGATATTTCTAGGTTTATATATTTGATGTGATGTGTTAAAGGCAAATAATGTGTTTCAGGAAAATGATGTGTTTCAGCCAGAGAATTTATCCAGAGTAAGTATGAAGACATGACACCATCGCTAACAAATGCATTATAATAATAATTGTATAATGTTAAATAAAACTTTAAAAAATAATACAATAAGTATTTATAAGTTATAGGTAACTAACATAAGATATTTCATTACTTTAAATAAGTATTACACAGATTAAAACATTCTAATAAAGATCATAATATTATACCTATGTTATATCTAATGTTATGCTAAATTATTTAAACCATATTAAAATATCCTGTATCGTTAAGATTAATCGATTTATTAATTTCAAAAATATACTTTTACTATTAAAATTCATAATTGATTTTGAATATTTGTAAATCATATACTATATGCATATTAATTCACTGTACTTGAAACTAAACGAATTAAAAAAGAAAATAAATCACAAAATTTAATACAACTAAATAGCGAATCGCTGCCCCATAAAAATTAAAAATAAAAATTTTAGCAACGCCACTGGATTTTCAATGGCAATTTACGATTTATTTACTGTTATTTTCTAAAATGAAGAGCAACTTTTTCCCGTGTTTGTTTTTAAATCCGAATGTTTCACTTACTTTTATTCAATTAAATTTAAAATAAATCACCTTTATCACTGAACATATTTAATTATGCATATATATACTATAAATTTGTGGAATATTATTAAAATCAATTAGAAGGTTAATCAGAAAAAGCAATTAAAGAGTTTGTAAACACTGTCAAAAAAGTTACTTGTGAAAAGAAATTTTCTTTTTTCTTGATAACCGTGTGTTTTCACACTGGAACACACTACACTTGGTTATTTTAGTAAGATAGAGCACTTGATTATTCACTTATTTATTTTAAACTAAATAGTTTTCATTCACATCAATCACAACCAAAAAACATTTTAAAATAACGAAAATTTTCCATTTTTCACCTCATCTGTGTTTCTCTATTTTATGTATATGTACCTCTCGTTTACCCATTCATTTTTAGTACTTCTAGTTTCGCTTGTGTTTTGTATTGAAATTTGTATTGGTACGTTATCTATATAATCTAAGGAACCTACATACATAATAAGAGTGTGTTAAGTTTTGACATTTAGTTGTCGTAACCGTATTAAATTTTATCTTGGAGTGCAATTACAGAATGCAAATATTGTAAAAAGGCAAGATAAATTATCGTTTACACGTTTACAACTTATCTTACTGCTTAGAGAATTAGGGCACTGTTGGTCATATTCCAGAAATTAATGAAAAGATAATTCTACATAGATTCATAATCGATTAAAATATTTCATTCTGTCTTGTGCAGTTTTAAAAATGTCGTTTTGAAATATGCCGTTTTGTACCTATGCCGTTTTGAAATATGCAGTTTTAAAAAATGCGATTTTGGAAAATGCAGTTTTGAAAAATGCCGTTTTGAAATATGCAGTTTTGAAAAATGCTATTTTGGAAAATGCAGTTTTGAAAAATGCCGTTTTGTACCTATGCCGTTTTGAAACATGCAGTTTTAAAAAATGCCATTCTGAAAAATGCCGTTTTGAAATATGTCGTTTAGAAAAATGCCGTTTTGAAAAATGCTGTTTTAACCCTTATGCCGTTTTGAAATATGCAGTTTTGAAAAATGCAATTTTGTACCTTATGCCGTTTCGTACCTTATGCCATTTTGAAATATGCAGTTTTGAAAAATGCAATTTTGTACCTTATGCCGTTTCGTACCTTATGCCATTTTGAAATATGCAGTTTTGAAAAATGCTGTTTTGTACCTTATGCCGTTTCGTACCTTATGCAGTTTTGAAATATGCAGTTTTAAAAAATGCAATTTTGTACCTTATGCCGTTTCGTACCTTATGCAGTTTTGAAATATGGAGTTTTGAAAAATGCAGTTTTGTACCTTATGCAGTTTTTACATATGCAGTTTTGAGAAATGCAATTTTAAAATATGCAATTATGAACGGATCCCGGACAATATAATTCCAAAATCCAGATTAGTTGACCGGATTGAAATTGATGACGCTATTGCCAAATGGAAGAGGAACAATTCATTATATTCTAGTGAAGTTGCACAATCCACAAGCAGCCCCTCGATGGATTCATGTGCTAGCCAATCTCTTTCCGACAGTAGTGATGAACCAAATACTCTAAATTACGAAGTAAATTCTTTCTTAATTATTATAAACTAGCTGACCCGGCGAACTTCGTACCGCCTCAAAATCAATAAATGTTGTTTAAAGTTATTATAGCTTAATTAAATGGAGTTTTTTATTAAGATAAAATGAATTTCTCTCTCTCTCTCTCTCTCTCTCTGGCACTATATCCCATCAAGGGATTTGGCCGCCTCAAATGAGGTTTCATAGTCATATTTTCATTTCGGATAATGAGTGATTAATTCATTGATGCTAAACCAGCCGTGCAATTTTTTCCTTGTCACTACCGAGAATCGAACCCGAGACTTCCGGGACGGATAAAATGAAAACTCCAATTTAATTAAAGTCGATCAAAATGAAATAAATTTTAATTACATTGAAATGAATGTAACTCACATGGCAGCTAGGCTTTCGTTTTATTGAATTGATTCGAAATGGTTCGCGTAGCATTGTTGCACTACTTTCTTTTAAACTATTTCCTGAGTGGATTGCAATAGGGTCGATTCCCTTCAGTAAAGCGTCTTGTGATATACGAAAATTTTTGTTTTATTGTCAGGTGCGAGAACGAACAAAGCGGATGGTTTGCCGACACGTGAACATGCTACGTACAATTTGCCGTTAGATAAACATTCATTTTATCGATTCAGGCCATAAACACTCAAGGATGGGCCTTGTGATTTGTTGATCGTCATGGCGAATGCAAGACGAATCAGAAATTGAATTCGTTTAAATTTCGAATGGCATATCGGTTGGGATGATCAGAATTCTCGAAATGAGAATTTCCTCACCTTTGAACTTTCCTTGAGTTTTCTCAAAACCAAACGCGTTCCGTTACATAGTTTTGGTTGATTCAGGTTTCGTAGCATGATGATTACCGCACCAACTTTCAATGAGTTTAAAAATTCAGTTGGACAGTTGGTTGATTCGTCTTTGTTTGTCACACAGTCGATAGATTTGAAGGAATGAAGTGCACCGACGATTAGATTTAATTGTGAAATTTAAGTGATCCACATCTTTGTTCTTTGCCGCAAGAATTACTCGTTCACTCAACCAATTGTGATTTTTGTAGTTAGTAATGATGTTCGGGAACACTTTGTTGATAAGCTCGTCCTTCGTTGAGACAAAAATGCAAAAGTTCTGAGGAAACGAAATCAATCCGTTCGATTTGTCGACCGGAACACGGCCATTACCGATAGTAAACAATTGCTTGGAGAAATCTTCGGCAGATGGATCGTTTAACCACAGACAATCAAATTAAATTTTTCGTTCGAGCTAAAAAATGAAAACAAAATATATTTCTGATAATTCCAATGTCATCGTTGTATCTGTGATTTTTCGTAAAACTGCATATACGTATACGCAAAAAAACAAAATATTTTTGGTTGTTTGTGGCTATTTACAGAAAATGACCTCGCAGTTTAAATTTCTACGTTTTCATAGGATGAAATATCTCTTTTAGGTTGTCTCTGGTTTAACAATGCAACTCGCATGTTTGTCGTCAGCTGAAGTTTCATCACTTGGCGCCACGCAGAGTCGATGATTTGAGGCAAGCGTTTATTTCATCGACAGCGGTCGATCTTGGAATCATTGGTATTTTTTGTATTTTTTGACGGAAATCACCTGACAGTAGAATCATTGCGCCTCCCAAACATCTTGAGTTATTGCGTAGATCTTTCATAGCTCGATTAAGTGCTTCTAATGCGCATTTGTGCGCCATTGAAGTTTCATAATAGATGATGACTACTTGCTACCAAAACTTTCGGCATTGCTGAGTGTTTCGCAATGTTGCAAGTCGGATTTGCAGGCGATTGAAGATCTAACGACAATTTCAACGCTGAGCAACTGCCACAACAATATCGAATCTCGCACAAATAGTGGCCAAAATCAAAGATATGAGGAATGCTTTCTCAGTTCCACCGGGTGCATCGAAGAAAAATAAAAATATTCATCATGAATTTTATAGCTAAGTAGATAAAAAAAAAATAGGATAAAAAATAAAACACAAATTTGCATGCAGCCTCCAGTCAGATTCGAATCCAGTACTTCACGGCCCATAAGCATCGAAGCTTTAACTATTGCACCACTCGTTACATACAAACTACACCTACAAAATTCATATAAAAAATGGTTTTTTATTAGATTGTTGGGGTTTTTCTTTTGAGTTTTTCCGATTTTTTTTTCCTAAACCACAGTGGTGAGATGAAAAAAATCAAAAAAAAAATCATCGAAATAAGTGAATCCATTCTCTAGATATCATCATAAAAACCATTCCATACAAAATGTATGAGAAAATGAATTTTCTTGATAACTTTTTTGTTGGTGAATTTTTCCAATGTTTTAATAGTTATTATGCTATTCGGAACGGAGTCAAATCCAACAAAACAAAAATCATAAAAATCGGTCCAGCCGTTCTTGAGTTATAAATGGTGTAACTAACACGACTTTGTTTTATTTATATAAATAATAGAAATACTTTTATTCTTAAATAAATTTACCTAATCATTGTCGAACGCTGTATTTTCCTGAAAATAATCGAATTGAGTTCACAATAGCTTTTTACAAATCCGATCCAATTTCAAACATAATTTTCATTTTTCTTTAAATCAAATAAATTACAACTATAGTTTTATAGTTTTTTGAAATGTCGTGGTTTTGTATAGTTCTGAACAGCTCTGTTATTTCTACAGAACTGTTCCGAACTATAAAGAATAACGATATTATATTTGAAAACTATATAACTTTTATGATGGATTTTTTTGGATATTTGACCTAGAAAAAACTAATTTATTGTTTTAAATGGGATTAAATTTGAAAAAAGCTATCGCAAACTCGATTCGATTGTTTTTCAGAAAAACTCAGATAAATTTGATTTCGACAATCGATCAGTTTTTTCAATTATATTTGTATTAGTTTAGTTAAATATTCTTATTGAAAAATTTAATGATTTAAAATAGTTGTGAGATTGCAAAAATTGTTTAGATTTTTGGTAAGGCTATTTTCGTCATTTATTTAATTCAATGTAAAACTTTATTTTTCTATTTACATATATCAACATAAATTTAATGTGTTTTGCTTAAATAAATGAATTATAATTTTGAAAAATTTATTTAGTTTTTCTAAATTAAAATATTAAAATAAGTTTTGCATCGAATAACACCTAAAATGACTATCTAAAACAACCAAATTCAACCTCTTGGCTACACTTACTTTATTGATTTTGTAAATAAATTCATTTTTCTTAATTAGAAATTAGATGAGTTATTAAAAAAAAACCAAGTTTGGAAACATTTTAATCCAGCTTAAAAACAAAAATTGTAATAAGTTAAACGAACTCCAGCGGCAAATGATTTGTGATGCCATAGTCGATTATTATTCAAATAGAAATAAAAGATTAACTCATCGGCAAATGCAGTTTTACGCGGAAGAAATTCATCGATTTTTTGACGGAGAAGTTGTAGTAAGTTGAAAACTCTATTTGTACTCGATTCTCCTAAATAATCCATTGATTAACGGTGAAACGAACGCGACCAAACAATATTTTTTTTGCCTCGCTGATTTTCTGCATCTTTAGTGAATTTACGGATTTAAAAGATATTTTAACATTTAATCAAACATACATATTTTACAGGAAGCATATTACAAGAAAACCTCATCCGGAAATCCAAAAGGAAAACTGTTCAACGAGCAACGAAACGAACTTCACAAAATAAAAAAAAAACTCGAAACCATCCAACTCTGAGAATTCCTTTTCCATTAAAGTTCGAACAGAAAATCCAATAGAGTACGAGGAAGATGATAAAATATTTATAAAACGCCATTCGGAACCATGGTCAAAAATTGAGACTTTATGGGGGAAAACTTGTAAATTTAGATGGGCATCAAGTAAAAATCAACAGCTACACAAAATTTTTGAAGAATGGCCCCTTCTAAAAGATGCTAGAGCTCCGGCATTGGTAAGAAAATTTAAAAACGATTTATGTACTTTGATAAAAAAATAATTTTCATTAAATATTTTTAAAATTGATATAGTATGATATTGACTTCGAGGTTCTTCATCCTAGTAAACGATTTGGATTATTTAATGAGTGGGAACGAATTGCACCAACTGCAATACATAAACTTAATGTAGAAGTTAAAGATGTGCCAACCAGGAAACTTATTACAGGAATAGATGCCGACATCACCGAAGGTAACATTTAAATACATTATGAATATTCTATAATGTAAATAAGCAAACATCATGTAATTAATTTCCAGACGAACGGGATGAAATCATTCTAATGTGTTTACATGCAGTAATTAAGTCAACAGCACGAATCCGCTACGGTAACAAAATTTGGAAGCCAAGTATTAAGGATTCTCAAGAAGGACAGTTACAAATTGTTGACACCTTAAACAATCTGGAAAACGTTATAGATGAAAGGGCTGCAAAATATGCAAGTAAAGGGTTAAAAATGCAACCCTCCATATGCATTGTTAAATGTGGCTCAAACAAAAACTATTATGTATATGTCGACCGAAACATTTATTACAAAGCGGAAAATCTATTAAATGCAGTTGATCTGTGTTTTAAAGTTTATATTACTCTCAATTTGCAATACAGTAAAGACTGCGAGCAAATATGGGAATTCTTGCAAAAATATTTTTATACAATCGAGACTGAGTATGATCAATACCCGCAAGCCTCTAATTTCAAAACATTCTTTGACTGACCAGATTTATTTTATACGTTTAATTGCTGTCACTGTTGTAATCAATTTTTAAATATAAGTTTACTAACCCAACATATTTCAAGTGAACATAAGTATTTGAATCATTTTACTTGTAAACAAAATAAGTGTTTTCAATCATTTTCGAACATGTCTAAATTCAAAACACATTTAAAAAACATTCACGAGGGCGATGTAAACTTAACATTAACAAAGGAATACACAAATAAGCTTGTAGAAACTGAAATAAAAAATTCAGCAATCGTAAGTGACTCCACGGCTCCAAAAATGTCTTCGATAGTATCTTGTAAAACCACTAACACTGATAAACTTTCTTACGAGTTCAGCAAAACATTTTATAACAGTATATTAGCTGCTAACGTTGAGTTGCACAATAGAGATAATTTCAATAGAAAGGACATTCTCTTTATTCAGAATATAATTTCTGACTCCGTTAAATCTTGTATAACGTCATTTAGTCATATGTTAAAAAACGCACACCTACTTAATGAGTCTAATTTTCAAACACCCGTCTCAAAAATAGAAAAGGATTGCATTGAAATACTCGATATTTTCAAAACAGAGCATACATTTTTTAAGCATTTATTTGAGAAAGATTTATTTACTTTTCCTACTGCTTTCACAATAAATAACCAAATAAGTGAAATTACCGTAAAAAGCATGCCTATTTTAATGGAAGAGAAAATATCTGGTATTCTAATGCCTATAAAATTTCAACTGCGAAAATATTTTGAAAGTCCTGGAATGCTGGAACAGACATTGAATCACTTAACTGTTCTTCAAAATTTGGAAAAATTAGCTAATATTGTAAATGGTTCGATTTGGAAAAATATTTATAATCTTTCGAATCCAAGTGAAATATTTCTACCGTTAACTCTTTTTATAGACGATTTTGGAATCAATAATGTGCTTGGCCCTCACGCCAAATCTATGTGCGCTTTATATTATTCGATTCCTGTTATTCCAGAGCAGTATACTTCTAAATTGGATCATATTTTTCTAGCATCAATATTCAAGTCCGAAGACCTCAAAAATTTTGGAAATGAAAAATGTGTTTTCCCCTTAGTTGAAGAATTGAATTCCTTATATGAAAACGGTATTGTCCTGATTGTAGATTCTAAAGAAATTCGGTTAAAGTTTAGAGTTCCTGTTATTTTAGGAGACAATTTGGGGTTAAATGGTATTCTCGGAATGATTAAATCTTTTAATTCTGGGTTCTACTGCAGATGTTGTTTGAGAAGCAGTGAACAAATGAAATTAGACGTTGTTGAATTTAACGCATTTTTAAGAACTAAAATTGATTACAACACAAAATTGTCGAATTTAACTAAATTAGAATTACAAAAGACAGCCGGAATTAAAGAAAAATCTATTCTTAATGAACTTAAGCATTTTCATGTTACAACTAATTATACTTTCGATATTATGCATGATATATTTGAAGGTGTATGTCACTATGATCTGAGCAAAATATTATCGTATTTTATTCTTGACAGAAAGTTTTTTAAATTATCGCAAACAACATTTTCTATACGGTAGCTCTGAAATTAGAAATAAAGGGATTCCGATAGAAATAGAACATTTAAAAAATAAACATTTCAAAATGACTGCTCGAGAAATGCAAACCTTCGTCGATCGCCTTTAGATTAGAATTACAAAGTTTGTATTAAAGTAAAATAGTTTTGCAGTAAATAACGGTACGGCTTATAATGAAATACCTCGAATCTTAAATTTAACCGATTGAAAATTGAAACAAGCAGATACATTCTTGTCACAATGTTTAGAATATGTTAAATATAATTCGCTTTAATTTAAGATACATTTTTAATTTTTTCATTTTTAAAATTATTATTCTTGGTTCAAAATTTCATCGTTTGGGGTCAAAAATATGCCGAAAAAATCTTATATCTACGCGAAAAATACTTAAAATTTTTCTGTGTGTTTTAAGCCTCTCACTGCGGAACAAATCCCCAGCATTATTCATTCTTAAATATATATTACCACAATTTGAGTGGCATTCGAACTAAATTTAAGTCTCTATATCTGTCAATCTTGGAGAAGAATTATGACGTTATTTGCATCACGGGAACGTGGTTGACTGCCCACTACAGCACCGAGGAGTATTTTCCACCAACTTATGCAGTTTATCGGAGAGACAGACATCTACAGCAGGACACTTATGCAGTGGGGGGTGGTGTTATAATAGCCGTCTCTAACAAATACTCTTCTATGCCGATAACGTTAACCAACTGTAGTCTGAAGTTGTTGCTGTGCGCTTACGGTTTCAGTCATATTCGCTGAACATTTGTGTCACATATATACCATATCATTCAAGTGTTGCGGTTTATGATATGTTTTTGGACACCGTGAAACTTGATATTACTGCACTCCTTCAACCTGAGGACCGCTTATTTATCTTTGGTGATTTTAACTTACCAGGTATTGTATGGAAGTATATGGATAACAATTTAACTCCCATAAACATTAACGATGATGTGGAAAAGTTCATATCTGAAATATTTTCGTTGGGACTGAAACAATGTATCAATGTCAAGAATTGCAGTAACAACGTGTTAGACCTTGCGTTTGTGCCAATTGATCATGAGATGACCGTCACAACCTGTGATGATTTAGCTGGATCTTCAAGTATTTATCATTTGCCGCTGAAAATTTCAGTCTTGTTTGAATTCAGTGAATTAATCGAAAATAATACCGATTCTGTCATCTATAACTTTAAAAAGGGCCATTATGTTTCTTTAAATGCATTTCTAGATGGGTATAACTGGTCTTCATTTTATAATTGTAATAATATAGACGATATGTTGAACGAATTTTATAAAATTGTTCAAATGGGCATTGAAACATTCATTCCTAGATGGGTTGTTTCAGGTGCCAAGAAACAACCGTGGTATAACAATGAATTGATAAATTTAAAAAATAAAAATAATAAGGCTCATAAACTTTATAAACTATTTCCGAATACAGTAAATTATACAACTCATTTAAGGTCTTACGTAAAAAGTATATATTTCTTAACCGATTTCTTTACAGTAATCATGTTTTGGAGGTGGAATCACAAATTAAATCGAAACCCAATCATTTTTGGCATTTTGTTAACTTTAAAATAAAATCTAATGGTTACCCTCCTACAATGTATTTGAAAACCCGATTCTGTGATAACATTCTAGATAAGGTTAATTTGTTTGCTGATTTCTTTGAGAGCGTTTATATTCCAGACGCAGGTTCTAATTTCTTCAGCTTAAATAATGTCACGAGTAATAAGAAATTTTCAATGTTTCGTTTGGAAATTGATACAATCTTATCGGAATTGTCAAATCTTGACATTAACCATAGTGCCGGCTTTGATTCGATACCCCCTTTATTTTTAAAATTGACCGGTAACGCAATTGCAGCCCCGTTGTGCGTTCTATTTAATAGAAGTCTAAGAATTTCATAATAGGGGCCCAGGTTGTGTACACTGATTTCTGTAAGGCCTTTGATAAGATTGATCATGACTTGCTGTTGAAGAAACTTGATTCCTTGCATTGTAGTTTTTTCCCACTTGACTGGATCAGATCTTAACTTGATTCCAGAACTCAGATAGTAAAGATTGGAGGTTTCACGTCCAGAGTTATTGATGTCACTTCGGGAGTGCCTCAAGGTAGTCATTTGGGTCCTATGCTTTTCATATTATTCATCAATGACGTAGTAGATTGTTTGAGTTATTCCGACATCCTCATCTACGCGGACGACATTAAAATTTTTAAAACCATTTTACCAATGACGCAAGAGCCTTCCAATCTGTCTTAAATAATTTCAGTATGTGGTGCACAGCTCAGAATTTGACCTTAAACATTTCCAAATGTAAAACAATCCGTTTTACCCGTGCAATTACGCCCGCTAGTTTTGGCTTTGTCCTGGATAACTGTATTATTGAAAATGTTGATACGTTTATGGATCTAGGTATAACATTTACGCCGAACTTATCATTCAATAAGCACATAGATATCTGCATATCTAAAGCGAATTCCATGCTTGGGTTAATTAAAAGGTTTTCGAGAGATTTTCAAGATCCTTATTCTATTAAAATGTTATATATCTCAAGCAATTTGGAATCTGTTGTATGGTAACTGTTCAGACTGAATAGAAAGGATTAAAAAAGCGGGAATTTAAGGTTTTCTTTGCGAATGTTGCCCAGAGATGGAAACCTGCCTGCTTTTATACTCCCACCGTATCGAGGCAGATGTAAATTAATAAATATTGAGCCGCTCTTTATCCGCAGAATCGAAATTGGAGCATTATTGGTTAGCGACTTGTTGGTGTCTAAAATTGACTGTCCTGAGATTCTGGTGTTGTACTGTATGTGTTGTATGTATTTGGAAATGAATCGAACTGGAATTTTGGGACCGATATATTCTCCTAAAGAAATTGTTTGCTAGAGCCACAAGGTTTTAACAGTTTGGACAACTGTTTCTCGCATTCTATGTTTTGGTTGTTATTAGGTGGTTGGTGTTGAGGCTTGTTATTGTTAGTTAGATTTTGCAATGCGATGGTATGGTCACAAATAATTTGTTTTGAACTGACATAGAATAGTAATGGCTTGCATTACACGAGATTTGTTGATTATCGATATTACCAATAGCAAGTTTCACTACTATTAAAATTTCCTGCGAAGGGAGTATTAGTCTTCTGTCTAGGGGCATTTTAGCAATTTATCAGGAACTTTCGGTACAAACCCGTCGTTATTCTACTCGATTGGTGTATAAAGTTTTAGCTTCAAATTAAATAAACAATCAGCAAAGCAAATTCATTAAAACTTATTTCTTACTGTTATTTTAAGCCAAAATAACATTTTATGTGTAAAACAAAATATTTAGAGAATTACAGAATATATTTTAACTTTGCCAAACTGATATTTCGCTTATTATTTATTATACAAATTAAAATTTCATTGCCAGGATATTCACGGACAAATTTTTTTCAATAACCCTTAACTAGTACAAAGCAAAACCTCAAAATAAGCGTAAAAGAAACTTCCCTACATTTGTATAATCGAAAATCGTTATCAACTGTGTTTCGTGTAGACGAGTTTGCTCGTCAATAATGGTCACACCTTTTCTTTATAAAAAAATATTCCTGTCACATAAAATGAACCTTTAAAAATAATTGAATACGGTTGAGAACACATTACCACCCATAATGTCATTTGTCATTACATCATTGATTCATTAATTAGAATCTAAATTCATATTCGACATAAATGGGTAACCTGAAGCATTAATTAATTGTTCAGTGACGCCAGCCACCACAACCTTTCTAAGGCTCAATGTGGCTTAAAATATTTTATAGTTCAATATTTTTTGCACAAATCTATGGATTTTGTAAATTCCGCATTCAAATACATGAACGGTCTCAAGTGACTACGATACGTACAATTAAATACTATAAAGTGTATTCGCTGATCATCTTTGTGTTATTTCACCTTGTTATCATGCAATACATAGGATATCTTATATTCGGAATCCCTCGAGGCAAAGGCGCAAATCTGTTTTCATACTTAATGTTACTCATATCTTTGGCATTGTTGTTGTATTCAATTTACTATAATAATATAATATGTTATCAAACCAAACCCTATTATTTCATTAGAAAAACATTAAGATTATTATTTAAATTTCGGAATGAATTTTCTATACACCATCATCAAATGCCGTTTATTTTAAAATACTGGTACGTAATAAATATGTGCGGGTTGGCTGTTATTTTACTAGTTGCGTATATAACTGATCTATTCCGACCGTACAATCAACAAAATGGGTTTGCCATGTTGCTCGGGTTTGCCCAATACCATGTAAATAATTTAGCATTCGGCTTTATTGTGTTAATTATATTAATCGCGAACTACATGCTGCATCATTTAAACAAACGTCTTAAATTTACCATTGCATTAATAAATGGGAAATGTCATATTTATAGTGAGATCGACAACCTAGATCGAATCATGAAATGGTTATTAAAAATTCTAGCAGTAATCGCAACATTTAATAAGTTGTACTCAAATCATGTGTTACTGTTTTTGTCTGCTCGCTTAAGCAGCTTAATGTTTCGATTATTTTTCGTATTGGATGCAATTGCAGCTTATGATTCATCAGATACCGAGATTATTTCTTTATCGGGTTGTTTGTATTTTGCGTATAACGTGTTCCAATTGTGTATTTTTCTGGAAATTATTAATTTTTATTACGCGCAAATTGAGCAGCTTAAGAATTTTTTGGATACAGTTCGGATCGTTAGTATCGACCAGCGACTTGAGCGGAGTGTAAGTATTGCAAATTAATATTATTCATTCTATTTATTCTTTTAACACTTATAACTTGAGAGACTAACTGATTTGTGAAACTGTGTTTCTTGAATGATTCTGACATAACTGCTTGGTGAAAACTATTTTTTTTCCAAAATGTCTTTTCAGACGATCGATAAATTTTGAAAATCGACATACTTATAATCTACGATTTGCATAGTGGCTCGTAATTAAACCACACAATTTAACATATTTTTGTTACAATGAAAATCTTCCTTTTTGGTTTTTGGTTGCAATATCACGCCGCTTCTGGATCGAAAATCCGATTTGTTTAAAACTGTTAAAACTGAATGTGACTATTTTACGAAAACTACAATTTTCAACTGGCTTACCATAAGTATTTCTCTATCTGATCCGTGTTTGGGATTGAATTTTTGATGGGATTGAATTTGATAAAAAAAATTTGGGAACCTTCATGTTTGGCCTGCTGGCATCTTTCTTGTTTGAAGTCAAAATATCCAACAAGATGGTATGAAATTCTGAACTGGTGGAAACTTCAACAAACCCATTCGAACATTTCTTGGATAGAATAAGCTTTTGACCAACGGAAACGTTGGTCGCACACATTACTTACTCACTGCTGGTACTACGTAGGATTTGACCGCTACAACATAATGTTTATTCAGAAAAACGCTCTGTAGCTATATCGTTCATACAATAAAAAACCGATTGATCGAATACCGTTAAAAGATAATGAAATGAGCGACACTCTTTCTTTTAACATGAATAAACAAATCTCGAACACAACACGCCATCTTTAATTTCTAAAGCGAAAACATCTTACCGGTCTTTCTGTAAACACAGTCTTACGAGTTAATAATTAATGAAAAAAATGATTCGAACCAATTTTTTGAAATTTAGTTTTCAATCTTTTTGTTTTTAATCGTTTTTTCGTATATGCGATCTCCCAATTTATGGAAAAAGATTAATTTTGAAATTACATCCCGATCTTTCTGACTCAATCCGTCTGGGCTGTACAGAGGTCGAATTTTTGTCGAAAAACAGATTTTTCGTCTGTAAATGTTTCAAAATTAATTTAGAATCATTTTAGTTGTTTTTCTCCTAAATGATATACATACTATTCAAAATATTTGCAAAAGGCAAAAAGCTAGTATGAACGCTGCAACTTCCGGTGCAGAGATTTCAGTAAAAATCACTAGAACCTCCAATTTATGGGAAAAATTATGAAAAGTACGAAGTTTTACCCCGATCAATCAATCAGTCTCGGCTGTAGCGAGAGCACAGACATTTAGTCTGCACGACGCCACACACACAGACACATAAATATCTTTTAAAAACTAGTTTTTTGACTTCGGCGAAATAGCGAATGCTAATTTAGTAAATATACAGTTTGGTGCATCGTTTGCCAAATTGAATTGGCTGAAAGTATGGGTCATTTATTATCTCTTAAACCCCAATAACTCATTTATGCCCGTACGGATTTTTTTTTTAACTTTTTAATGTTTATTTTGAAAAATCGCAATGTTGTTATCATTCAAATTTTATTATTTTTTTAAATTATTGGTATAGGTTCCAAATTTAATATTAACTCTTACGTTCACTGTTGTATTTCCTTTTTATTTACTCTTAAAATGTTTGAAAAAGGTAAAAGAAAACTTAAAACTCCTTACATTGCAATAAAAAAAACTGAAAGTGATCGTGGTCTTTGAACTCTTTTATTAAGTTCTCTAGTCTATCCCCTTTCCAACGATATGCAATATGCCATAAAACTCTTTTAAACACTTTACTAAATCACAATATTGTATTGGGACACATCAGCCTGATATTCGATATTCGCGATAAAAACTGGTTTTTATTTAAAAAATACGCGCGAAGCAGGTAAAGTTTGCCAAAAATGAGTTACTGGGGTTTAAGAGATAACAAATGACCCAGATTCCCCGAAAATTCTGCGACAAACAATTCATCGAAAAACAATTTATCGAAAAACAAATATGAAAACTACAATTTTACAATAACCAAATGTGCATGAAAACAATTTTGGAAAAAACAATTCATCGAAAACACAATTCATCGAAACAAAATTTTTCACCAAAAAGTTCCTGTCGAAAATCAGTACTTACATAAGATTTCCTAAATGAAAATTTTACAATTAATCATGATGGAAAAAATGTGAAAACTCGTGATAATATGACATTTCTTCAGAAGCAAAATCTGAAAATCTGAATTTAAAAGTTATTACACACTAAATGTCGCAAAAAATTGAAAACCTGTGTTAAATTTATATAAATTCAACTTATCTGGCACGAAATGGTTCGGTCGCCCATTTTTAAAAAATCAGTGTAAATTCCAAGTAATTCACATAAATTTGTAATTTAACATAAATATGCAATAACTCTTTCTCTATCAAAAACAGAAAGCCGCTTGACGATTTCTTGAGTAGGAGCTGTGATATGAATATTCTCGCCAAGTGATGCTCCAAAATCAACAAATACGCTTGAACAATATATTTCCCAAGCAAATAACCATTTTCTTTATAAGCCCAATCATCATGAAAATCCACGAATTGTATATTCGCACAATTCATTTTCGCACATTTTTCCGGTCCCAAAGGAATTTACTATGGAGATTTTACAAATTCATCGAAATAAAATTATATCGATATTGCGTAGATTTTGAAACGGATTATTGTGATTGAGGTTCATCATTTATTGGAATCAAAATGAATTGCGATAATAATTCGAACATTTCAGGAACTTATGGTGCAAGTGGTTGGCCCCAAGTCAAACGGAATAAAAGTATCTAACAGATCGGATCATGTTTATGGGTTTAGTATGAAAAAATTAAGCATATTAATATAATTAATTACAATATATTGGCATATATCAACCCTAAAAAATTACCCCTACGGGGTGCAATTCTTCAAAAACCATATTTTTAGTTACACAATCTTTCCGCATGCAATTGTTTCCTTGTCACAGGGAATCGAAACCGAGACCTCCGGGGCGGATAAAATGAATACTCAAAATTAATTAAATTGAAATATATTTTAATTACATAGAAATGAATGTAATTCACGTGGCCGCAAGGCTTTCGTTTTATTGAATTGATTCGAAATGATGCGCGTAGCATTGTTGCACTACTTTCTTTTAAACTATTTGCTGGGTGGGGGGTTGAAACAGGATCGATTCCCTTCAATAAAGCATCTTGTGATATACAAACATTTTTTGTTTTATTGTCAGGTGCGAGAACGAACAAAGCGGATGGTTTGCCGACACGTGAACATGCTACGTACAATTGGCAGTGAGAGAAACATTCATTTTCTAGATTCAGGCCACAAACACTCAAGGATGGGCCTTGTGATTTGTTGATTGTTGATCGGAAATTGAATTCGTTTAAACTCGAATGGCATATCGGTTGGGATCATCAGAATTCTCGGAATGAGAACTTCCTCACCTTTGAACTTTCCTTGAGTTTTCTCAAAACCAAACGCGTTCCGTTACATAGTTTTGGTTGATTCAGGTTTCGCAGCATGATGATTACCTGCACCAACTTTCAGTTGTAAATTGTGCGGTGGCAAGCCAGCCAGATCCAATGAGTTTAAAATTCAGTTGAATAGTTGGTTGCTTCATCTTTATTTGTTACATAGTCGATAGATTTGAAGGAATGAAGTGGACCGACGATTAGATTTTGAATTGTGAAATTTAAGTGATCCACATCTTTGTTCTTTGCCGCAAGAATTACTCGTTCACTCACCCAATTGTGATTTTTGTGGTTAGTAATGATGTTCGGGAACACTTTGTTGATGAGCTCGTCCTTCGTTGAGACAAAATTGCTAATTGCGGCCACTACCGATAGTCAGCAATTGCTTGGAGAAATCTTCGGCAGATGGATCGTTTAACCACAGACAATCAAATTAAATTTTTTGTTCTAAAAAATGAAAACAAAATATATTTCTGTTAATTCCAATGTCATCGTATCTGTCATTTTTCATTTGATTAAACTGCGTATACGTATACTCAAAAAAACAATATTTATGGTTGTTTGCGGCTATTTACAGAAAATGAACTCGCCTCGCAGTTCAAATTTTTACGTGTACATAGGATAAAATTGTTAAACCTTCAGAAATATCGGATCTCGCACGAACAGTAGCCAAAATATATGACATGAGGAATGCCTTCCCAGTTCCACCGGGCACATCGAAGAAAAATAATCCACCATTTCCATCATGAATTATATAGCTAAGTAGATAAAATAACAAGATTGGATAAAAAAATAAAATACAAATTTGCATGCAGCCTACAGTCGGATTCGAATAAAGTACCTTGCGGCTCAAGCGCCGAAGTTTTAACCACTGCACCACACGTCACATGCAAACTACACATACAAAATTCATATAAAAAAAAGGTTTTTTATTAAATTTTTGGGGTTTTCCTTTTGAGTTTTTCCCACTTTTCTTTTTTCTCTAAACCACCACTGTATTGGGACGAACAAACTAAATGATTGATTGATTGATTGATTAGAATGTACGGCCAAGACTAAGCAGGGATCCCGGATACGCCGGACCTACCGTACACCCCTTTTACATATAACAAGATGGGGGGATAGGAAAGGTTGTTAGATATGAAAGACTTGACCCGGTTACAGACACGTAAGTAGTCAATAGTTAGTAAAGCACAAGACGGCACAATTATTTTGGTTTTTCTGCATATAATTAATCAGCAATCAACATCCTAAAATTGAATTATTTGATTAATTTGTAAATGTACTAAAATAAAATTCCATTATTGTTTTGGTTTCCTGGATATAAATAATTAAATAATCAGCAATCATCATTCTAAAATTTGATTAATAAATTTTGATAAGTAAATGGCCTGAAATAAAATTTCATTGTGAGTAATTAAATTATCATTTCCTTCATCCACTCCCGAGAGAAAAAAAAAAAAAAAAAAACTACGTCCATAAACACACATACCTACACACATACATATATTCCCATACTGCAGATTATATCTGTTCAGAATCACACACGAAGAGTTACTAGATTACCCACCATGCAATTAAATATATGGATTTCATATGTATGTTTATTATTTTTTTATAATTTATATATATTAGTTCCTGTTATTATTATGATTTTGTTATTTTTTATATATTTTTGTTAAGTTTATATTTATATTTATGTTTATATTTGTTTTTATTTTTACTTTTACTTTTATTATTACTTTCATTTCTATTCTATATAGTACTATTATTTTATATATTACTCTTATTTTGGTTATACATATATAGTATCTTTTTATCTATATTTATTGTCTGCCGATTGTTTCTGTGACATGACTCTTCTGTTGGGTTTTTTTTATTGCCATGTTCAGTGGTGATAATAGTTTTTTGAATAGACTTGAGGTTCTCAAAATCTGTCATCTTAACGTATGTTCTATTCCAAGTAAAATTGCGAGGCTACAAATTCTTTTCCGTAAGAAGCACTTCCATATTGTGGGTATTTCAGAAACTTGGTTAAAATCATACCATACCAATAAGGCCTTTAAGATCGATGGCTACAAACTGTTCAGGCAGGATAGAATTGGTAGAGGTGGGGGAGGTGTTGGTTTATATATCAGAAGTGATATTGTGAAAAATGGAAAAGTACGTATTTCTCAGAGGGTGTCCCATTTTAACCTTGATCAATTGGTAATTGAAATTACTTTGGCCTCGATCAAGATAGCTGTAGGTGTAGGGTACATCCACCATAGAGGTTTACCTCTTACAAATTTAGAAGAAGTTTTCGCGTATTTGAATGAGGAGTATAACAATATAATTTTTATGGGCGACTTTAATGTCAACTTGCTAGATGCAAATGATTCTAGGAATTTCAAACGTTTAATGACTCATTTTAATTTGAATACTACGCAAACTAAACCCACCAGAATTCACGATAATGGTGCATCGCTTATTGATTTAATTCTTATTAGTCCATCTTTACAGCCATGTAGTATGTTTCAAGGCCCTGGAGTTGCTGATCATGAACTGGTTGGGGCAAATCTTAATATTAAGGTAATTCGCAATATGGATTATATTACGTACCGTAGTTATAGGAATTTACAATGTGATATTGTTCAGGAGGATATTGTCAGGCTCGATAAGGCTGCTTTATATAATTCCAGTGACATTAATACTAAAGTATTGCTACTAAATCGGGGTATTTTGTCCCTTATGGATAAACATACTCCACTTATTACCAGAATAATTGATACAACCTCACCCCAATGGCTCACAAAAAATATTAGGAACGCCATCCAACTTCGCGACATGGCTTATAAAGTGTGGAAATTGGCTCGTCTGCCTGAGAATAAACGTATTCTATTATATTATGATAAAAAGGTGAAAGGGGTATGATTAAAGTCTCTAGAAAACGTTATATCCAGTACAAACTTGATCCTGGTCTTGGTTCTAAAGTAATTTGGAACCATTTAAAAAATGAAGGGATACACAGTAAAGATGATCAAGAATGTTTTAAGATGTTTGAGCCTGACCAGTTAAATACTGCATTTGTTGATTGTGTTCCTAATGTAAGTTCAGCTCCTCATATTAATCAAATAGCAGGCTGGGTGGGCAACGCCTTCCAATTTTCAGAGGTTGATGAGGACGTCGTGCTTAATGCAATACTTTCTATTAAATCTCATGCCGTGGGTGATGATGGCATTTCTTTGAAATTTATTAAATGTTGCATTCCGGCCATATTATCTTTATTGGTTCATATATATAATTATATATTAAACACACAAATTTTTCCTAGATGTTGGAAAATAAGTAAGGTGATTGCCATACCCAAAAAAAAAGATCCATTAGTGCCAACTGACATGCGGCCTATATCACTTTTACCATCACTGTCCAAAGTTTTTGAGAAGTTTGTGGCTGATCAAATTCGTACGCACTTACTGATAAACCAGTCTCTCTCTAAATTTCAATCGGGGTTTCGTCAAGCGCATAGCACAGCTTCACTGTTGATGCATGTAACTGACTTTGTTAGATCGTGTGCTGACAGAAACAGTAAGACAATACTGATTCTTTTAGATTTCTCGAAAGCTTTTAATTCAATAAAATTTGATGTACTCGAGAATAAACTAAGAACGCAATTTTGTTTATCCGCTGAGTCTATCAACTTAATTTCATCATACCTGACGGATGTCACAGATTACGATCTGTGATGAAATGGAACACATCTATGACCCCCTGTCGGAGTGCAAAACTCATGGGCCGACCCATCTTCCATGCCAGTATAGGCTGGCATGGAGCTTGCAATGTGCAGATGGTTATAAAAATCGGACCTATAGCTGTACGTCTTCGATTTGGCAAATTATGCGTAAAGTAAGACGGAAAAATAAACCGAGAAAGAGCAGGGAGTGATTCGGCCCCAAAACAGATGGCATGGACTAAAAACAAAAAAAAAAAAAAAAAAAAAAAATACCTGACGGATAGATTTCAGTATGTTGTAACCAATAAGGGTAAATCTTCTCTATTACCATTGTCAGCTGGGGTTCCTCAAGGTTCTATCCTGGGGCCGATCATTTTTTCGATATATATAAATGATATTTCGGGATTACCGTTAAGTTGTAATCACCATCTATTCGCGGATGATGTCCAAATATTTAAAGAAATACCCAATGACACCTTGTCTCACATTAGAATTGATTCGGTCAATAAAGATCTTGAGATGATTAAGAAGTGGGCACTAAATAATAGTCTTACTATCAATGCGTCTAAGTCTCAAGCTATCATTTTTGGTAAAAGAATTGATTGTGATATGTTTCCACCTGTTAAAATTAATAATGCGATTATACCTTATGATAGTTCTGTTAGAAATTTGGGTATTATAATGTCTAATGACCTTAGTTGGGACAAGCATGTTGATCAAATTTGTCAAAAAATGTACATGAGTCTGCGTTTATTACGTAGTAAACGACTAGGGGTACCACGTGACACTAGATTATTGCTAGTTCGGTCTCTCGTTATGAGTCATTTATTATATTGTGATATCGTTTTTTCGAGATTGAACCTTTCAGTGATGAATAAAATTATAAGAGTTTATAATGGTTGTCTCCGTTATATATTCGATTTACGAGCTTTTGATCACATTTCACATATCAGAAACGTAATTTTTGGCATGCCCTTGAAACAATTTTTTGATTACCGAGTTGCTTTATTTATTTTTAAAAATCTTCATTTTCCACACTCCCCAAAATATATATTTGAGAGATTTAGGGTTGCCCGATCTGAGAGAACTAAGAATCTAATTGTATCGACTCATAATTCGACGTATATGGACGGTGCCCTACTCGTTAGAGGTGTAAATATTTGGAATAGTCTACCTTTACAGGTGAGAGAGGCCAAGTCTGTTCAAGCATTCAAGAAACGTTATTTAGATGTCATCATGTCACAGTAACAATTCGATTTGTAATCACATATATGTAGACTATATAATTTTAAGTTTTTATATTATTTAATCAAATAACCATCAGTGTATTATATTCGACTATGTTTTATATAGTATATTTATTATTATTTATTGAATTTTAATTTTAATTTTGATTTCATTTTCATTTTCATTATCATTGTCATTATCATTATATTTTTTACATTGTATATTTTTTATTTTTTGTATTTTTATTATTATATCAATTAAGAATTTGCTGTAATAGTTTTTAGACCTACGAACTTTTATAAGCAACCCTTGTTGTTGCGCTAGTTCGTGATATTGAATAAATAAATAAATAAATAAATGTCTCAGGTCACTTATAGCTTATGTTTAGGGCACTTCTTAGCACGTTTTGTTCCACATTGTAATTTTGTATCAACTAATCCCCCAATAATAAATATAATAACTTGGGTCATAATCAATGCACTAACTAAACATATTAACTTTTTATTACTTAGATTTTCCAGAACCGTCCCCGACATGGCTGCATTAATTTAATTGAATTTCTTATTAACATGATTAAACGTTAATGTTTCAGAAATATACACAATTTTTCAAACACTTTTATCTCATTAAAGCATCAAATTTCCACCATTGGGACGAACAAACTAAATGAAACAAAATGTACAAAATGTATGAGAAAATGAATTTTCTTGATAATTTTTTTTGTGAATTTTTCCGATGTTTTAATAGTTATTATGCTATTCGGAGCGAAGACAAATCCAACAAAACAAAGATCATAAAAATCGGTCCAGCCGATCTTGAGTTATAAATGGTGTAACTAACTCGACTTTGTTTTATATATACATATATAGATTTGTACATACATATTATATTATTTTTACTTCTATGCGGTAGTAGTAAAGTAGAGCGCAAAATTAAAAAACTCCAAACAAGAGAAATACAAAATAAAAAAAATTTTGCGTTTTAGTATATAAAAGAAAATTTTTTTTAAAACTATTTAATATCTCGTTAGTAGTTCAGCAGTGAAGATCTTTACGTGAAATTACATTTTGGATATTTTGTATCATATTTTGATTTTTTTTTTGCATTTTTATATTTGCTTAAATATTGTGAACCATTATGGATTATGAAATCCTGAAAACGGAAAAAGGAAAAGACCTTCTTCTTTCCCAGGGTTACCGTTATTATAGATCTCCAATATAATAATAAAGTGTATTGGCGGTGTATTAATTTTCAAAAATCAGGATGTCGTGGACGCGTTCACACCGAAAACAGTGTGGCCTTCAATATCGTAGACCATAGCTATAATCCTGATTCAGCAGAAGTCAACGTTTTACGGTCGATGAATGCAATAAAAGAAATGGCTTCCACTTCCACCCTTGCCACGCGAGAAATAATCTCCTTAAATTCAGTGTCAGTTCCTCTAGCAGCACCTGCTTTCATGCCTTCAACAATTAACACGAACTATTCAAAATGTGCGGAATTGTAAAATGCCTTTGCCATTAACACGATAAGACTTGGTTATACCTGGACATGGATTCTGTTGCCTTTTTACAATTCAACTTGAATTTTACTAAAACGTCATAAGAGTAGTGTATATATTGGTGTACGTGTTTTGGTTTTGTGTTTTTGACGTTATTTAAGAACACACAAGAAATTATATGTTAGGTAGACAATTTCTGAATTTATCAAATTTCACCATACTATTTAAATTAATAAAATGTTGTGTTAATTTCCTAAATAATTTAATCTAATTCCTAGTAAACAAATCTAAAAGTAATTTCTTTATCATTCATATTTCCACAGTTTATCCATTTTATAATTTATTAAACTTTTGCTTCTCAATATTATTTCCAAAAATAACACATACAAATATAGATAAATGTACAATTAAACTAGGAAATATTAAACTTAATAAAAACAATAATAAAATTTATTTTATTTAAGTTTTATCTTAATATAAATGAAAAATTCACAAAACAAAAATTGGAATCGAAACTATTTTCTTATCATCTGTCATTTTTTCCTTTGCTCGCGAGTCGACGAAATGTATTGTTTCTCTACCAATAGTATCGTTTATAAAATCGGGTCAACATTTTGGCGAAATTACATGTGGATTTGATACACACACAATGATACAAAATGACAGCACACAATATTAAAAGTGTATATTATACACTGTATACGTATACAAAATTCAACTTGAATTGATTTTGAAAAGGCAACAGAATCCATGTCCTAAAGAATTTAAATTCACTAAACGCGGAGAAAAGTTTTTATTTGTCGATTCTGGTGCCATTCAAAATTGAATTTTATTATTTACAAAAGACAGGAATATGACTTGTTTACAAAATGCTTCTGAATGGTACGTTGATGGAACTTTTAGTGTTGTTCCATCAATAGTTGGACAATTATTTACAATTCATGGAATAAAAAAAAAGAATTCCTCTGGTGTTTGCTCTTCTTCCTAATAAATTGGAAATCACTTACACTACTATTTTGGAGCAGCAAATATTGTAACAGCAAGCTGTTACTAATTCAGCAAGAAACGTGTTCCCTACAATTACACAAAGATTTTGTTTATTTCATTTCGCACAGAACCTTTATCGTAAGGTGGTGTGCGAAGGACTCAAAGCAAAATATGATTCAGATTCTCATTTTGCTCTTAGATTGAAAATGTTTTTGCCTCTAGCTTTTGTACCTGTATATGATGTAATTAAAGTATTTGATGCGTTGATTGATGCGTCGTAGCATATTTTGAGGATACCTATATTGGTGCACTCGATGATCGCATCAGTGAGCCACCATTCAGAAAGAATCCTCGATATGCTATCCATGCCTGGAATCATTTTGATGCCACACAGAACAATACGCCAAGAACTAACAATTATGTTGAAGGTTGGCATAATGCATTTAAACGACTTGTAGGTTGTGATTATCCCAACATATGGAAGTTTCTAACGAAACTCCAATTAGAACAATCCACAACTGAAGTAGTTATAGAACAGATAAACGCTGGTAGTAAAATGCCCCCACCGAAAAAAAAATTGCGACCGAAATTTGCGTTTGCAAAATGTTACTTCAATATATTTTGAATCCGCAAATAAGGTCGAATATTTAAAAAGCGTGGCGGTTAACCTCACGATGTAAACCATTTTTAGCATTTTTATCATATCTTTACTAAAATAAATAATTACAAATTACCTGAATTCATTCAGGTAAATGTTGAATTATTTTTCTAAATATGATTAGAATTGAGTCAAAATGATGGCATCGTTTATCTTTTCCTCACTATTTCATTTGAGATTGAGATTGTTCTAATCCATATGTTTGGATGCTCATGCCGTTAACAAACCTCTCAAATGGTTATGTCAATCTTCATCATAATTGAATCTGGCACGTATTGGTTTGCGTTATTGCATGGAATATATTGTAAGTAATATTTTTTAAGAAGTTTATTAAAATTTTATTTTATTAAAATTATTAAATTATATACCTACAATATGTTGAAGTAATGGCACTATTTGGAACTTTTACGGAATCATTATACATTAATTACGTTATTTATTGGAACTAGCTAAAGCTGTGCATTGTCAAGAAGAGCATTGTTGGGTATCTGAATTGTAGTGTGTTTTGAGTCTTAACATAAATTAAACAAAGTCTTGTGTTTTTGTATGGAACACGTTCTGGATGTGGTATGTAGTTTGTTAAATTTCATTAATTTTAGGGTGGACCTTTGCCAAAGATTACGTCTTGCTCTCAAAAATAGTATTGCAGGAAGATTTCCTTTGTATTAAAGAAGAATAAACATTTGAATCAAGTTTTTTTTATTTCATAATTGAAAATTAGTACAATATTGATGGACCATACTGGGTGATCTATTTTCGTTCCACTGATACATTTTGTAGACAAGTTAGTTTTCCTTTGTTGTACATATTAGAATAATGACTTTTTAAATGGTACTAAATCGAAAATATTTCCTTCCCGTATGTTTATAGTTTGAATTCGTCATTAATATTGTATTTTGTCTTATAAAGAAAATGGTTATTTGCTTGGGAAATATATTGTTCAAGCGTATTTGTCGATTTTGGAGCATCACTTGGCAAGAATATTCAAATCTCAGCTCCTACTCAAGAACTCTTCAAGCGGCTGTCTGTTCTCGACAGAGAAAGGGTTATTTCATATCTATGTTAAATTACAAATTTATGTAAATTACCTGGAATTTACACTGATTTTTTAAAAATGGACGATCGAACCATTGCGTGCCAGATAAGTTGAATTTATAGAGATTTAACGCAGGTTTTCAATTTTTTGCGACATTTAGTGTGTAATTGATTACCAACACACTATTTGCCCGAGATGTTCAAATTATTATAACAATTCAATTTGATTTAAATAAATGATGCTCCTCATCACAATAATTCGCTTCAAATTCTGCTTAATATCGATACAATTTTATTTTACCTGAAGTTGTCCTGGTTTGTTTTCCGTATATCACAAAATTGAACAATATTTTTTATATGCATTACGAGTCTTTTCGATGAATTGTTTCTTTCTTTCGCATATTTGATTTTTCGATGAATTGTTCAGTGTACAATTGTTTCTGTGTACAATTGTTTGTAGTACAATTCTTCTTCTCTGAATTCATTTCTAACAATTGTTTGTCGCACTTTTGTGATTGCCTTAAATTGTGTTGCGCATAATTTTCGTGTTGCCAATGACCCATCCTTTCAGCCAATTCAATTTGGCAAACGATGCACGAAACACCCTGTATATCGAGATTTTACTATGTAACACAAAGTTAGAGCATAATTAAGAAGTGAAAGCGTGAGCAATTCTATAAAAAAAAAGACTTAAGCTCCGAAAAAGTAATTACCATATTGCGGTAGGTTACTTGTGGTTAGGTTCAAATCTGGTGTAACGCTGATTTATAACGTTTTTATTTCGTGTGGTGGTTAACTTCGAAAATTTGCAGTTAACTTTGGAAATTTAACGGGGAATACAAGATTTCAAGCAGTTACTAAAAGTATTGTAAAGTAATATCTTTTTAAAGTGTAGTGTCAGGAAAAGGTGTAATTTGAATTGGTTTATCGATCATTATCACTGGAGAATTTTCGAGGGCACTTGGCAAAGTTCATGTTGGAAGTTTGGAAAAACTGGGGAGGGGGGGGGGAATGAAATATATGAGCAAACTTCAAAAATTTGTAAAAACTTAACTTTTAGGCCCTTTTCCAATTACTTACTTATTTGTGTAGACGTACCTATTCAAATAAGTAACCCTGCGAGGTAACTTATTTGAATAAGTACGTCTAGAGAGATTGCCAATGGTAAGGTAGATTAACCTCGAAAAGTCTACATGAGTCCTCTATGATTTTGCTCTATGATGTAATACATGCCGTTTTTATTTTCAAATCTAGTGATAACGACTAACATGGCAAGAATTTTTTTCTTTGTGCATATCCATACTACGGTAACTTGAATCTGGTAATTTTTTTTTATTTATTTTCAACTTTACTACTACAATCTTAAACATTATTAATTCATTAGTAAGGTTGACGTTAGTACTTATGAGATAAGCATAAACTTGTGTGGGTCTGCTGGACCAGTGTCCAGTTTCCTTGGTTTATAATTTTTGTTTGATTCGTTTGAGCCGCCTTGCTTCGTTTGTACTGTCCAGTAGTTGTACGGCCTCAAGATTGGTGTGGGTAAGAAGTCTCTTTTATGTTTTATGGCACATTCGCGGATAACGTTGTCTATCAATTGTATTTCTAAATCATTGTGGATTTCCTTGTTAGTCACAAATCGATAGGCGTTGGTGACCATTCGAAGAAATTTATTTTGGCTTCGTTGTATAATGTCTCTATTGAATTTATGTGTACAACCCCATAACTGCGCACCATACATCCATATTGGTTTGAAGATAGTCTGGTATACCAGTCTTTTGCAATGCAGGTTCATTTTGGAATGATGTCCAATTAACCAGTACATTCGACGTTGTTTCAATCGTATCTGTTCAGCTTTTTGTCTCACGTGATGTTTCCAGTTGAGTCTTGAATCTAAATGCAGACTAAGGTATTTTGCCGATTCAGCCTGCGGCACTTGCACCCCTTTGAGGTATATATGAAGAGTGTTATTTTTATGTCGGAGCGTAAATGTCACATAGGTTGATTTGAGCTCATTCAGTGCGATTTTCCAGTCAATTGTCCATTTAGTAACGTTGTCCATTGCTCGTTGAAGATTTTCCACTGCTCTTGGTTGAGATTCGTCTACTGATATAATTACAGTGTCGTTACAGTGTCGTCAGCGAACGTGCCGATGAATGTTCTATTCGTTGTAGGTATGTCCGCAGTATAAAGAAGATAGAGGAGGGGATCCAATACGCTTCCCTGCGGAACTCTCGCAATCGCTGGATAAAAGTCAGAACATGTTTCTTCGTGAATGACTCTGAATTGGCGATCAGAGAGGTATGATTCAAGCAGCTGGCAATAGTTTTGTTTGCTCATCTTGAATGTCAATCCCTCATGCCAAACCCTATCAAAGGCCTGTGATACATCCAGAAATACGGCGGGACAGTATTTCTTTTCTTCTGACGCTTGCTCTATTACCGCAGTTATTCGATGAGCTTGATCTATTATGGAGTGGTTATTCCTGAATCCAAATTGAAAATCAGGAAAGTTTACCATTGGCTTTAGACGTTTTAGTAGTAGTTTTTCGAAAAGCTTTGATAAGGTCGGAAGCAGTGAGATTGGTCTGTATGATGTTACTTCTTCATCTGGTTTACCTTTTTTCTTGGGCCATTTTAAAGCATTTGGGTACATACGTCAATCTCATATAGGCATTAAATAAGTATGTGATCAAGATGATTGCTTTACGTGGAAGTTCCTTGAATAGACCTGGTGATATTTCATCAATTCCTGGTGCTTTTTTATGTTTAAGATTTTTGTCGATTTCTTCAGCAATTTCCATTGGCGTGACCCTTTTAAAGTCCTGATTTGGTTGATAAACAGGTGTTACATCAATGTTGGATTGAATATCATGGGGTTGGAACACTGCTGCTAGGTGTTGAGCAAAGAGTTCTGCTTTTTCTTTGTCTTGTCGAACCCAACTGCCTTGAGCATTCCTTAAAGGTGGTACTCGAACTACAGGCCGTTTAAATCTTCTGGTTACTTTCCATAACGAGTAGTCCTTATCCATTTCTGGACCTAGCCCGCTTAAGTAGTTATCGAGGCAATTCTGTTTGAAATTTTTGATTAGCTTATTGACTTTGTTACTTATTCGATTAAAAGTTGTCTTATCAGCGGGATTTCTGGTGAGATGCCATATTCTCCTCGCCCTTCTTCTTGCCTTTATTTGTTCCCTGATTTCAACCGGGTATTTGACTTCGATCTCCGCTTTGTCCTTTAATCCAGGAGTAGCTAGTCTGGCAGCCATTCGAGTGTATTCAATGAAATTGTTTGTTTGTTGTTCCAATTCTTCATTGCTTTTAATACTAGCTTTTAATTCAACTAGCTCTTCCAATTTTTCTCTGAAGATGTCCCAATCCGTGAATCTATTAGTAAGGATTTGCTTTTCCTGTTTCTTTATTACTATAGCGCTTACTAGAAATACCTTTTATGATGAAGAAATCCAGTAAATCTCGTATTTTTCCTTCATCCGTTGGCCAATACGTTGGCCCCCTGCGGACAGATATTCGCATTTGTTTTCATAAATGGCATTGAACTAGGTGTTTCCTTTCCCAGGAGAAATAAGCCTGGAACCCCAAGCTGTATGTTTTATATTGTAGTCCCCTCCAATAATAAATCTTGAACCGAGCTTATTGAAGACGTTATTAAATTGTAACTTCGTTGGTGTATGTCGTGGAGGACAGTACGCTGCTGCTATATTTAGATCTGCGCCATTATATTGGATTGAGATAACAGTTGCTTGCAAATAGTTTTCACGAATATAATCTTGTTGAATATGTTTGATATTATTTTTAATTAGTAGAGCTACACCACCTCTGGCTCTTTCACTAGGATGGGTTGCCCAGTAGGAATTAAAACCCCTTATACTAATAAAGCTTTTGTTGGAGAAGTGCGTCTCTGATATCAGCGCAATATCAATGTTGTTTGTATGGAGAAATATTTCCAGTTCTTATTATGGTAACTTTTATGGCTTACGTCCACACACATTTTATTTGAATCCGGTAACTTTTAAATTTTCTATGTGTTTCTGTAAAAATGCTAACAAAAAAAATCAATTTATTAATCATTTAATTAAAAATCATTTAATTCAATTTTGTTTTATTTTTTTATTATTCGAATTCGAATTTTTAATGCAATTAAAATTTTTGTTTTGTGATACGCACGGCCCAAAAACAAAATCAAACTAAAAAAATACAAAAAATGAGCTTGAAATTTTTTTTTATTTCATTTTTGTTTGTGTTGGTGTGTTGAAATTTTTGAATCTACAAAAATTTTAGTTTAAAGATGAATCCACGACAAAACCGGTTTTGTAGGTAAAGGAGGAAAAGCGAAGAAGTTACTGAATTCCAGTTACATACTCTAGTATGAATATGCAAATTCGATGTTGCTGCTTTCTTTTCAGATATCCAAATGGAATATTTTTGATTCTATATACAAGCATCTCTTAGAAAGTAATAATGATTCCAGTTTTTTAATTTTATGATTATTTTTGCTTCTATGATGATATTATTTCTGATGTGAATTAAACATGATAACTGAAGAAAATTCGTACGTAGGAGAAGCCCAGTTAAAATTGTATATGATAAGGTGCACAGTGGCGCACAATATGGCAAAATTGGTGCCTTTCGTCTCAAGGACCTGTTTTACCAATATGAAATGAAGTTTTATTGTATTTCTAACGCAATTTTAATCTTAAACGTGATTTTTAATTATTTATTAGTTTTTTCTTATTTCTATTTATGAAGTAGTTTATTGAATTGTTATTTTCTGTCCATTCCTAATAAAAAATTTGGGTCAGCAAGAGATTGTTTATAATTTCATTAACAAGCTGTCAAAATAAATAAGTTCATGAATTGGAGCGACTTCACTTACTTATTTAAGATGGCAACAAATAAGTCAATAAGTTTCAAATAAATAAGTAATTGGAAAAGGGCCAAAGTGTTATGTTTTGAAAAAAGTCTAGTTTGAATCAGTTCATCGGTGGTTATTTCTGGAAAATCGAGGGGAGTGAAATACGAGACCGAATAGTTAAACAGTTGGAGACGAAATTCCGCCAAGAGTCGGAAAATCAAATTTCAAAATTAATGCTAGCTTGGAGAGTCATTTCTCACCCAACAGATGAGGAAGGCCAACCGATTAAAAGAGACATTGTGGCCAGGAGCACCAGATCAGCAAATGTCTGTTGAAGAACTCCAACGCAAACTATACCCAAGGCCCACGAACAGGAAATTTATCCATTGAACCAATACCGGTGCGAACGCTCTATTTAGACGATGTTGCAGGGATAGCAACACTAGTAGATCGATGGGTATGAAAAAGGGGCATAAAACAAGGAATAAATTTTGCTGAAATTTTTAGCAGGAGAAACTCATTATTTTCTAACTAAATATATGAGTTTTAAACTAGGTTCTAAAATTTTTCTATAGCTATGGGAAGCATATCTAAGTAGGATTTAATTAATCCATAGTTAATGCAAATGGAATTTAAAAAAATGGTTTCTTGGAGAAAACAGAGTTATAAAATAATTTTTGAAAGTGTCCTATTTAATTTTAAGCCCGAACGATGAAATCACTTTTCATAAAAAGAAGTGTGATAACATTTTTTCAAGGTTGGCACAAACTTTCAACGATCTGAAAAATTGTTAATGAATGCCTACAGGATCTCAACTTTCTGAGATGGTATATCAATAGCCTATGTATGTGGCATAGCAAGAATTAATAAAACAGTGGATACAATTTTGCCTGAAGACTTCACGGCAGAATGCTCTATGGTTGTAATAATGTGAACTTCTGAGAGAAGAATACTATTGTTAACTATGCTGATTAGTCGTAGGTTCGTACAACTAATTAGAAAAATAACAAGGCTGAATAAGAATACACTAACCCAAAGACTTTCGGGCCTATCTATTCTTTCAAGCTTACGAAAGGATCTTTGACATATTTATTAAAGATACATTTAATCGCCACTCAGCAACATGCAGCATGTTGACTGAGCTGGAAAATTTTTTAATACCGTTCTATATCATCTAAAAAACTTGGCTGAAGTTGGTGAACTTGGCTCGTTTAATGGCACCTCGTTTGATGAATGGAGTCCACAATTATGACTCCCTCGCTATTGATCATATTATCAACGGGTAGTTGTGGGTTGAACATTTGAATGTTCCATTATCCTGGGATGTTGATATATACTTCCAATACCACTCAACTGATCATCAAAAGAAATAGAAATCCTATTCGACTGTCGATGGCTTCTTTATTTAGGCAGACAACTTTTCGTGTATGTTCTAAAAATGTTGGCTTTTATTTATATTTAAATCGTCTTAACAGTTTTAAGGGTATTGCTTTCAGGGTAGCTACCGGACCCATGCCTTCGACTACAGTTCTTTCTTTAAAAAATAATTTGCCTCTTCTTTCCTTTCGCAGTCCCTTGTAGAGTATTGACAAGATATAGTTAGAATTACTGTTGATCTCCGAAATTGCTATGATCAACGACATATTATGTCTTCGAATAATAGTGTTACGGTCATGTGCAACCTTTGTCATGATATTTTGGACAATGAGACCGGTGAGGCTAGTGATGGGCTAGGAACCCACAACTCATTAAACTTCAATGAGAACAAGAAAGCTGGTAAGAACATTCTTCGTAAACAAACTAAGCAAATGTCGCTTGTATTCACTGCATTGTAGAAACATTTCGTCATCGATTTGGATCTTGACAAAAAAGTACGTACGCATTATTGAGAAATGATCTCACCGTTTACGGGCACCTGAAAAAAGGGTTACTCACACACTGATACCTGGCTTCAGACATCTGACTGCGTGTGGCCTGTTTTCCCTGCCTTGGTCAGCTTATTCAGTTTTCCAAGCGACAGATTCAGGTTTGCAGTTTGGCCTTATCGTATCATTGAGCGCGGGACCTCACATGATCTAGCTAATTTTAATAGTACATAATTATATTTTGTACGTTTTGCCAGAAACAACAGCGAGATTATTGCACTGCTTCATTAGTAAGTAGTAAATATAATCACATGATAATCAAACAATGTAACAATGACTAGTCAAATTGATCACATCTTAATTTCTAAAGGATGCTAGTCAAACGAAAAAGACTTCAGCGTGAATCGTAGTTAACATTGACCAATTCTCGGGACTTGCAGAATGTTCTTTCCACTTTTAAAAAATCCACAACCATGGAATTGGATACCACAATCATGGATTCATCGTAATAAGGAGTAAACGTGTTATCTCAATAAAAATCAGCCCTGTGGATTTGCTGTGAAATGAAAAAAATGGGGCGAATTTCCACATGCTTTAATTATGTATCTGCTTGTTCAAAGTTATATTAACACTCCACTTTCGAGTCCACTTCATATAAAGGGAAATTTGTGGCGGATCTTTTTTGATATAACGATGATATTACAGAAATGCTACGAACAGGACATCCCTTTGTCATAAATCATAGAAAAATATGAGGTGAATGGTATTTTATTACAAATTTCCGAACTCACCGCAACTATTATCTTATATTGTTTTTCATGAATAAATCCAATCTTGGGTGTGTAGCGTGTCCAAAACAATAATAAAAAATAAAAGAAAAATTAATTCTTCTAAACCGAAAAGAAAAAATTATAATAGAAAACTGATTTCTTCATAAACATTATAAACCAAAACATTTATTTTATTAACAAAAAAATAAAAATTATAAAGAAGTTATACATAATCATAAAAAAACTCCTTCAAAAACAAGTGACGTATGTATGTTTATACAGACATATATACCGGGTGTTTCTTTAAAACTGAGACGATCAAATATCTCGAAAAATATCCACTCTACGGAAAAAATGTCCATAATCAAAATTTAATCATACCGCGGGGGAAAAACATTAGTGCAAAACAATAGTCCCCTACCCCCGCTTTGTAGGTGGGGAGGGGGTAACGGTTCCTGATAGATGGCGTTGTAATCGACGAAATTCAATTTTTTCAATTTCTTTTTCTTAGAACAGACGCATCTGCAATACGTTTGAAATAAAAAACATCACGTTTTCATTGGAAATACTCAAAATTCGTCATCAAAACCATTTATTAATGTAAATGGCGTGTGAATAAAATAATTTTAGCTTAAAATAAGTGTTCAAAATGATGGCCTGCGACTTCAATGCACTTATTAATACTCATTTCAAATGATTATACACAACTGAATGATGATGAAGATCTTGGTGTAAAGACACATGATATGGGTGATACTTGTGCCGTTTTAAAATTCTCCAAACACTGGTGAGGGACAATCCGGAATCGCGAACTATTTCTCGTGTACTAACATGAGGATTATGAGCCACTGCTGCCAATATAGCATTTTCATTATTTTCTCCAGTGACTGTTGCTCTACGGGTCCTCTTTTTCGGTTGAACATTTCCATCAGTAATAAATTGTTTGATAGTACGGCCAAATGAAGCACGTGAACAAATCCTATCCGAAAAACGTTGAGCGTAAATAGCAACAGCATTGTTTTCAAGATTTCTGCCAGCTTCTCCATAAACCAGAACCATTTCAATTTTCTCTGGCACAGTTAAACGCTCCATTCTAAAGTATTTTATCGTTTATTTTGCAATTACGAAAAACATGAAGATAAGAAATAACACAAACGTTAAATGTGATTTACAAAACTGAATAAATTGTTTTGATGACGAATTTCGAGTATTTCCAATGAAAACGTGATGTTTTTTATCTCAAACGTATTGCAGAATCGAATGCGTGTGTTCTAAGAAGAAGAATTGAAAAAATTGAATTTCGTCGATTACAACGCCATCTATCATGAACCGAACAAAATATTTCATTCAAATCATACGTACTTTAAATCGTAGAATCCGTATCTGCAATAAAAAATATTGCTTCCTATCTTAAATTAAAAGTTACCCCCGCCCCAACTACAAAGCGGGGGGTGGGGGTCTATTTTTTTTGCACTAACGTATTTCCCCCGCGGTATGATTAAATTTTGATTATGGACATTTTTTCCGTAGAGTGGATATTTTTCGAGATATTTGATCGTCTCAGTTTAAAACAAACACCCGGTATATATAAATACAAATAATCCTTTAGTTGATTCTGACTGAAGGAATCATCTGAATCTTGTTTCGCGCCATATTATCTTATTATCCAAGGTAAAGGAATAAAAACAAGAGTTAGAACCAACGCAATAATAAAAAAATAACTGAAAGCAAAAGAAACTAAACATAAAAAAAACTTAACACTCTATAAATTATTCCAAAACAATTTTTGATGTCACAAGAAGTCTCTTGTCTTTGTTCTTTTTTATTTATTGGGGCACCATGACATCGACACACTACTTGGGCTAGGGTTAAGCTATAGAAGCAATCTGCTCCGGGGTTTTTGAAATTGTTGGTCTTGATACTATGACTATTGCATTTCTACAATACCAAAGCGTACATTAGCAATCTTCACGTTAGTAACTGTGGTAGCACTCTTCTCGATAGCAATATTCCGACACAAACCATCAAAAAATTGTACGACGACCGTTTTCGTATTAAACTTGTGCACCATAATAGCGTTTTCACTTGAATTATCACTGTTTACTGAATATTTTTAGAAAAGCTTTCTTGTTTTTTTCCCCACCGAAAAGTACGTACGTAATTACAAAAAAAAAAAAAATTATCAAAAAAAAAAATGCATCAACCTGGTTGTACACTTTTGTTACATACTAGTCCATATTTTTTTATACAGCCATCTTTATCGATCGATGACGTTGCTCTGGTGTGGTCGACTCGATATGTCCGGGTATGCTGCGATGTTATTCCTTAAAGTTGTAAGATCCAAGAGGCCTTAAATTTGTATTAACGCGACTTATATAAAGTTCTTTTCCAGGCACTGAACTAAATTATGTTGCAGTTTTTTGTCCATCACCCTAATTAATATTTAAATTAAGTTTACTAACAAAAGTTAGTTAGCTAGATACATCGCTTAGAAAAGAAACCCCGAAAAATAAAAAAAAAAACGTTATGCCCCTAAATGACCACCAAAAAACAAATATTATTGGAACAAAATCAAAGTAAAAAAATATTGTTGTTTCTTTATTGCAATAAAAAAACAACAACAAATGGGAATTTAATTTAAATAAATTTACCTATACCCACCATGATGATCCACCCAATCAGAACCAATACAGAAAATTTAAAAAAAAAAATATCGTTATAGATGGAATCACTATCGAAACATATGATGGTAAAAAAGTAAAACTAAATCCTCAAAGTTCAGACGGAATCTGGACAGATATATAATGTTTATAAGCCGTTTATTTTATACATAGCCAAACAGCATTTAGTGACCCAAAAATTGTATGTGGAATGGTTCAATCATCCAACCCAGTCAATTCATTTAATACATGCCGTTCAACCCACTTAGTTCATTCAAACCATCCAGATTAGTCAGACCATCCAGTGAATCAACTTTATTGAATCAGGAGTTCATTTTCAACAATACTCGAATGTCAAATTATTTTTTAAACTGGGATTCTGGTGCTGAAATTTGAGATAGGTGTTAATTAAAGGCAGTCAAAAGCAGAACAAAAAATGTACCATATTTATGCAACATTCGAACTACTCGGGCTACCCAGAAATTAATATAGAAATAAAAATGAAATAGAAGTCGAAGAACATATTTCGTATTTGAACCATGAACTGGACACTCCATTATAAATGAGCTGATATGCTCAAAATGGGGTGTGTGGTTCACAAAATTGTAACAGAGTAAAAATAAATAAAGTTTTCATGAATAAAATCCAACCAGTTACCAAACTAACTTAGGTGTTATGGATAACGATGGTATAGGTCATCAACAATTGCTTTTGTAAATCAGTAACCTGAGAAAAAATATTATTATTTCACATACATCTGGAAAATTCCTGAAATTTAATTCTAAATTAATACTTTACAGCTTCTTGAACAAAATTGATTGATTGAATCGGCCCGGTTACAGACACCAATATAAAGTCGATAGTTAGTAACACAATGACAGTAACCGTACTTCCCTACGCCCGATCCGATCCGGTTCAGTTCAAATTTCATGAAACAACCATATGACGCTTACTAGATTTAATTTCAAAGTTTGTGATCCAAAACAAAATTTGGATCAAATTTTGCATATAAAATTTGAACCGATCCAGATCAACGGGCGCCACGAAACACAGCTATCATTTCACAAGCATCTGTAGGTTTCCTGAAATTTAATTCTAAATTAATATTGTCTGGCGTCCTAATATAAACATTTAATAATTTAAACCTCCTGCAATTCTACAACTTAGATATAATTTCCTGAAACCATAAACTCTACTCTAAAATTCATTAGTATTTTAACAAAAATTATGTGAGGCGTCCCAAAGGCAATGGTATTCCGCAAAAATTTTAAATGTTTTATTAATTTTGGCCTCACATATTATGCCCTGCTCAATGGGCTTTACCACTCCTCCACCAATTACTGTCAAATATGGTCTGTCAGATAAGGTCTGGAATTCGGCCGTGCTACGCAATTAATAATGTCCCAACCTGTTATGTTGAACTGAATCGAGATTCCAATATAAATCCTGAATGAAGTTTTGGATTGTTCTACAAAATAAACCTGAAAAAATCGGCCAAGGAATCATCTAGTTCCTCCATTCACCATACCTGAACCAAACTTGGTCTTAACCCACTAAGAGATAACCCAGTCAAATTGAGCTTCCCCAAAACTAAAATTGGCTAGAATTCCAATTCAGCCCAATTCCGCAGCATACTGTCTAGAAACAAATTACGGAGACTATTCATTAAGAAGAAATTTTGGCGGGGTAACAAAATTAAAAAATATGATTTAGAAGGCTTACCTTCTAAATCATATTTTTTAATTTTGTTACCCGATCTTGATAGAGGGAGTAGTTCGCAATGAATTCGATCGTACAGTCCTATTGTTAATTGTAGAAGTAGAATAAGCTCTAGACGAAGATGTCAAATTTTTTGTGTAGCACTAATTTGTTAAAGTGTTCCATTTTAATATTGTACAACATTATAACAACTAGTTTTCACAAAAACGTTCTTCGGTCAGAAACCTTATCATAAAAGTTAAACGAACCATTATTAAATTAATCATTGAATGGTTAAAAGGAAAATACACCCTCAAATTACACACCTGTCAATAAACCAATAACATCTTTTAAATTGACATCGTATTAATTATATTCTAGACTATTATTTAGTAGTATTTACGAATTGTTCCAAAATGTGGCTAAGAATATTTTATTGTTCAATATTTTTTGCACAATTTTACGGATTTTGTAAATTCCGCATTCAAGTACAAAAACGGCCAAAAGTGATTACGATACGGCCAATTAAATACTATAATTTTTATTCGTTAATATTATTCGCGCTTTTCAATCGTATGATGTTTCACAACGTTCGCACGCTATTATTTATAATGGGTCTAGGAGGAGCAGGGGTACACATTTTTGCATATATAATGCTGACCATATCCTTGTACTGTCTATTATATACAATATTCTATAATAATATAATCTGTTACCAGAAGAAACAATTTTATTTACTTAGGAAGACCATAAAGTTGTTCGTTAGATTTTCTCGCGATTTTTCGATATACGACCACCAAATATCGTTTGTTTTAAAGTATTGGTACTTAGCCAGCATGTGTGGATTTGTTGTTATCCTTTTACTGGCATACATTATTGAGATGTTCCAATCTTATAACATGCACAGTCTATTTACCATAATCATGAGATTTGCCCAAATCCACATGAATAATCTTTCGTTCGGCTTGGTCGTACTGGTTATGCTGGTAGCGAATTATATGCTGACACATTTAAGTAACAGCTTAAAAGTAAAAATGCAGGTTATGAATAAACGATCGATTAATACGGAGATCGACGATCTAGACAAAATTTTAAAATGGATAGTAAAAATTGTTAAATTAATTGCAACATTTAATAAACTGTACTCGAATCACGTATTATTTTTTTTGTTGGCCCGCTTAAGTGGCATTGTGTTTCGATTGTTCTTCGTAATTAACGCTATTTCGGTGTACAAAGGCTCTCAAAAGGAAATTATTTCTAAATTCGATTGTTTGTATTTTGTATACAACGTGAGCCATTTGTGCATATTTCTGGAAATTGTTAATTTTTATTATGATCAGGTTGGTAAACTCAAGTGTTTGTTGGCTACATTTCGGTTCTACTATGTGGACATCCGGCTTCAGAGGAGTGTAAGTATTATATAAAGTATAAGTCAATTTGATTAATATATTAGAAAGTAGATCATTATAATTTTTTATAAAAATCGATATAGCAGACATACGGCCCTACGGATATAAGTGTTATTTTTTAAATCTCCTCATTAAACTGCAATTGAATTTTAAATTCCCAAAATCATTAAATTACACAATTTTTTAATACTCAAACGCTTTCACAGCCCGTTCTATAAAAGTGGCGGATTAGGACGAGTGTTTTTTAGATGCGGCACACTAACATCTTTATACAGGTTAAGTTTCATGAAATGTCTATGCGTCCAAGCGGCGCAATTGGATTTTAGACCCCAAAATCATTAAATTACTCAATATTTTAATACTCATTCGCTTCTACAGCAAGTAACAGTTTGACGAGGTTTTTTTTTTTTTTTTTTGAAAAATAAAATTTAATCACATTAAAAAAGAGAAAAAGAAAAGAAATAAAGGAAACAGAATAGAAACCAAGCACACAATTTATCTAGAAAAAAAATCGACATAATTTCTAACAGTCTGCTAGAAAAACATATGACTAACTGCTTTACATTATAAAAATACTCACCATATAAGGATATTGCGAAAACTAATTATTATTAATTTTATTAAATTCATTTCCAAATTACCAAATTTTTTTTATTTATATGTGAGAAAAATTTTTTTTATTGAGACCTATCAACGTCCCACTAAAAAAAAATTCTTTATATAGACTTTTTTGTTTTTGGTTTCATCCCCAAAAAAAATTTGTAGCAGTTTTAGTTGCAAACAGTTTTCCACAAACAAAAATATTTTTCTTTATAGATTTTTTATGTAGATAAATTTTGTGCTTGGTTCCTATCCAGATCGGCTAACGAATTTTCAGTCCTTTTAAAGCCATACGGTTTCCCTTTAACAAAAATTATTACAATTTGTCAATATATATAAAAAACAGAAAAATATAAAAAATATAAAATATAAAATATATATAAACTATACTTCACAAATAATTCACGACGTTAGACAACAAATGTGCTTTTAGCAATTTCTTAAATTTAAAAATATTATAAGTGTTTTTAATTGGGTCGGGCAGTTTATTATAAATATAAGGTCCAATAAATGACATAGATTTTCTTCCAAATTCTGTTCTGATATTTAAGCATGTCAGCAAATTAGTAGACCTAGTTTCGTATCTATGAGTTACATATTTATGTTCTATGTTAGATAAACATGAGGGCACAATCAAACATTTGTACATATAAACACATAAATGCAATTCGAATAATGCACCAATTGAAAGAATTCCCTTAGCTACATCGCGATATAAAGCTGATGTTGGATATAATACAGGGAGTTTATAAATAGATTTACAACACTTGTTTTGCAGAATCTGTAAATTCCTTAATCTAGTTTTCGCTGCAGATCCAAAAGCTGCAATAGCGTAGTAAAAACGTGAATGAACAAAAGAGAAATAAATCATTTTTAAAACATGAGTTGGAACAAAACTAGCCAATTTTCTGATCAAGAACAAGAATGGACAAATTTTCAAACAAACTGAATTTATATGATCTTCCCAAGATAAATGCTTGTCAAGTATAACACCCAGGTATTTAAGTTTATCAACACATTCAATAGTAACACCTGAATATTGCATAATTGGAAACTCACAGTGTGGGAAATATGATGAGTGAAAAATTATAATTTTTGTCTTGCTGAGAATAAGAGAAATTTTGTTCATATCAAAAAATTCAATCAACATGTTTAAATCATTGTTTAAACAAACCTGCATTTGTGTACAATCATTGAATTCGTAAAAAATTGCAGTATCATCCGCAAACATCTTGATTTGACCAGAAATAGGTAATTGTGCTATGTCATTAATGAAAATTAAAAATAACAGAGGCCCCAGGACGCTACCCTGCGGAACACCACAGTCAATATTTAGTAAGGCGCTTTTTATTCCGTACAATTCAACAAATTGTTTGTGGTTAGTAAGATAACTTGCCAATATATCATAAGACACACCGCATAAACCATACATATAAAACTTCTTAAGCAACAACTCATGATCTATGGAATCGAAAGCTTTTCTTAAATCCAAAAATAATCCACACACATACTTTTGATTATCAAAAGCTCTGTAAATTAAATCAGTTATTTCAATTAATGCGACAAATTTTTTTTTTTAAAGATGGAACCAATGCACAGTAACCACACCATGCGGACACTTTTTTCATTAAAAAGTTTAGCTAAGACAACAATTTTATGAGACATCTAACGTTACATGAAAAAAATTTTACGAACTTTAAATTTTTTTATCGATCTTTATTTTCAACGATTTGCACACGCTGGATGCACATGTTGAAGTATGTGCATATACTTGTTGAATAAAAACGTAAACAAGAAGCAAGATCAAATTTGGCTGGAGCTACACGAGATTTTAATTTCTGGTTTCAAACTAAGTCGTAATAGATTTTTTATTGTTAATTTAAACCTTTACATTAAATGAAAACACCTAATTTTTTGTATTATTTTGTTCTCTGTTCTCTCGAAAATAAAATTTAAACAAAAATCTACATCTCAAAAATGCCCTTAAATTTTTTTATTTTCATTTCTATTTTTGTCATTTCGGATTCACGGACAAAAATTGTGCGACATAAAATTTTTGTCCGTGAATCCGAAATGACAAAAATAGAAATTGATTTGATTGATTGATTGATTCTGAATGCACGACCAAGTTCTTACACAGAAGCTCCCGGGTGACGCCGGGCCCACCGTACACTCTTTTTTACATATAACAAAACCGAAGGATTGGATAGGTTAGTTAAGTGGGACAGAATCGGCCCGGTTACAGACACCTAGGTATAGCCGATAGTTAGTAACACAAAGACAGCACAATACTAATCAACTAAGGAAGGATAAAGGTTTAATGGATAACGATGGTGTTGGTCTTCAACAATTGCTTCTCTAAATCAGCAACCTTAGAAAAAATTTGTATTATTTCACGTACATCTGGAAATTTCCTGAAATGTAATTGTAAATTAATGCAAAATTTAATTGATTAAATCGACCCAGTTGCAGACCCTTAAATAAAGTCGATAGTTATTAATGCAATGACAACACCATTCTAATCTACACAATCAACAATTAATATTTCAAAGAAATATTATTTCACGTCTGTAGATTTCCTGAAATTTAATTCTAAATTAATATTTTCCGGCTTCCTAAATAATATAAACATTTATTAATTTAATCCTCCTGCAATTCCACGACTTACAATAGGATTTCCTGTATCCATAATTATTTAAATTATATCAAACTTAGTCTAAAATTCATTAGTATTTAACCCTTAAATCGAAAAAAAAAAAACAACAAATTTTATATGTAAAGCATCCCAAAGGCAATGGTTCCCGGAAAAATATCAATGTTATTCAATACCAGATTAACTACCTGATAGGATATTTCAAACAATTTTAATTTAATTCAAAAATTTCAAATATTTTATTAGTTTTGTTCACCAAAGAAGAGAATATTCCATTAATTGCAAAGTATAATTATAGTGCACAGGATATTTATATCATGCTCAATGGAACTTTACTATTCCTCAACCAATAACTGTTAAATATGGTACGCAGAATTGGATTGGCACTGTAGCATGTTCAATGGAACTAAGCAAACTCAAAACAAATGAAGATCAAATTCGGGTGTAAAGCCGAATTTGACGAAATTTTCGGATTCAGCTATAATGAATGAAACATGCCGTTTCCAACCGAAATTTTCCAGTTCAGATTGTAGAGCTGGGCTAGGATTCTAATAAATTAGGATCAACTTGTATTGGGATTTTAATGTGTCTTTTTGATTTTGATAAAGTTCTAAAATTCGATAATTCTGAATGGAACTTGGCCATACCCCGACCAATTATTGTCAAATCATTGGACTTTAAGCAGAATTAAATGTGAATGTAAAAATGGATTTTAGAGAAGTTCTGGAGTTCGGCCGTGCTAAGCAATGTCTTAACTAATCATGTTCGAATCTGATATGTTGAGCTGAACCGGGATTTCAACATAAATCCCGGGTGAAGTACTGGATTTTTCAACAAAATAAATCCGAAAATAATCGGCCAAGGAATTTTCCTATTTCTCCATTTACACGTCAAAACAGCCAGTTGACAGATGACCCAGCCGAACTAAGCCTCTCCCAAATTAATGCTAATTGCTAGAATTGCGATTTGCTAGAATTCCAATTAAGCCCAAAAATGATTTTAAGCATCTTCCGCAGTATATTGTCTCAATCAAACAAAACGATCATGATTTATGTGAGGTGATGACACGAACGGAAGATAGAACCACGCGGAAGGCGTTTTACACAATTGGTACATGAGCAGGTCGTTGATTAGGATTTAGAATTCAAATCAATCGATATTCGTATATATCATTCCCATGCAAAGACGAACCTGTTTCGAGAAATATTATTGAGCCAGAAATTCTTTTAGATAAAATAGTGCCAGCAGTAAGCAATTTTAAAAAAACAGTCAACATTAAAAGGCCGAAGGATATCACATCAAAGATTTAATTGTCATTACAAATGGAAATAAAAAATTAAAAACCATTTTCCCTTTGCCATGCCGTAACACATATGAGGTCTCATCCCTTTAAATCAATCTACAAAAAAGTCATGAATATTTATATAAATATATATACATATAACATTACATACATATCTACACACATACACACACATATACATACATATATATATAAAATTTAACTATAAAATGAAATAAAAAATATTTCTGTTCTTTGTCACTCTTATGAAATTTTAAAGTTTTTCTTTTGCGTATTATCAGTAAAAAAATTGCTGTCAGCAAATCTCTCCACGGAATTAATGCATTATTTGTAAAACTGATCAACAAGAAATATGTAAAAGAACAAAAAATATTTTGTTTTATTATTCACTTATCAAGAATAAAGTAGAAAGAAATGATATGTATTCTCTATTCGATCGTTCAATACAGGCAACAATACATTTTATCCAATCAGTACTACAATGAATTTTCGCTTTCTTATTAGAATAGAAAAGTAAAACCAAATGAGCAGTATATCCCGTTCGCTAACACAAAAAATAAGATCAACCTTTTTAGTTTCTCATTATTCGCTCATTAGACACTATTCGTTTTTTACTGCATAACATTTCTGAAAATTCATTTTACTATTCAAGAGCGAAGAGAAATTAGCATAAAAAATTCATTTAAAAATGAACGGAAAATGAATGATAAGCAACTGAAGAGTATTTTTATTTTCATCCTTTTTGTCTTATTTGACTAAACTAAACTACGTGAATGTACGTACATATATCCATACACACACAATCGTAAACCATACGACATATCACAAATACGTATATTAAAAAATATTTATTTTAATTAAATTAAAATTTATATAAATTTTTTACAAAAAAAATAAAAATTAAACAAAATATAAACTAAACAAAGTATAAATAAAAATATGAAACACAAAAGCACTTAGCTTGTGATGCGTTCACCATTGCTGCGTCAGTGCGTCCCACAAATAACAAAACAACCCGTCATAACAACCTAGACACTTTCACGTTAATTCACGTTTCGATTTACTAACACCAATTTATTAACACTTTATATTATACATATATTTAATATTTAATTTTAATAACTTTTATATATAAAATATTATTTATTTATTTATTTAAAAGAGAAAAAAAATTTAAGTTTCAATTTTCTATACAGAGAAAGAAAAAAACGCGTCTTTCTCGTACGACGATCGATCGCCGACCCGAAATGACAAAAATAAAAATAAAAATAAAATAATTTAAGGGCATTTTTGAGATGTAGATTTTTGTTTAAATTTTATTTTCGAGAGAACAGAATAAAACAATACAAAAAAATTAGGTGTTTTCATTTAATATAAAGGTTTAAATTAACAATAAAAAATCTATTACGACTTAGTTTGAAACCAGAAATTAAAATCTCGTGTAGCTCCAGCCAATTTCTTCAATGGTTTTTGCTTTTCGTAAAATATTATTATTTTTTTGTTTTGTGTCCTTTTAAAACAAAATTATGTCTTGTGTCCTATATTACCTACGAGTATGTACCTTATGAATGAACTGTGAAAATATTTTATGATACGAGAGACACCATTAAAAAGAAGTTATTGTAAATAAGACTTATTATTATTGTTTTAAATTTAATCAAAATAATTTTTTTCAAGTTATGTATATGCAACATTGTTATTCGTATTATTAAGCGATAACTTGTTAATCCGTGGATAATTGATAGTAGAGATAATAAATATGTACAATACCACTAAATAATAGGCCATTTTTCTATATAGAAAAATTCCATGAGCTTGTATAGGTAAATCCAAAAAAAAACGCGGGTGCCATACGAGTAAGTAAAAAATTACATGGGCCCAAAAAAATTCTTCATTTGTCCCAATAAATCTGCTTTATTATCTACAAACATAATTTATCTGAAGGATCACGATAAATATTGATATTTTGAGACACATTTCCAATAAAAATATTTCCCTATTGAGTAACTTTTCATTTAGCAACTTACTGATAAAAGTAACAACACAATTTTTCAATGACACGTGCGCGTATAAGATTTTTAATTTCTCTTGGCTCTCTTGTATTATTTGTTTTGGTTTTGTTTCACGACATACAGTACCGAAGAAAATAATAAACTTAATTTCACACATTTTATTTGTGTAATGAATTTTAGATTAAAGGGTATAAAATTTTATTTATATTCGTTTGTGTTTTGTATATTATTTTTGTAACCTGCTATGTAGTGTAAAACATAGAATGATTTTACCATAGTACACATAATACACAAAATTATTATGTGTGATATTTTACCTTCTCAAGTTTCAATATCGGTATCGTAATTTTAATTCTTTACTGTAAATTTTACACAAGCCCACAAAAAAAAATCCAATTGTCGATCAAATTGGATTTTTTTTTTTTAGTTATTATGTACAACCAACTAAATCACGCATTTGGGCTTATCATTAGTATTGATTGATTAAAATGTATTTTGGTTTATTACACCACATTACTTAAAAATCAAGTTTTATTTGAACAAAAATAAAAAATAAATATTTTGTTGTCATACGCAAAGACGTACACCCATCTCGTTCAACATATTTTGGTTTACTAAAAAAATAAAAAAGCATGTAAGAGCGGCAGTAAAAAATCTCGTGTATTTTTGTTTTTATTTTATTTGTTGTTACGGTGTAAAAATAAGTTGCTAGTTTAATTGTAATATTACTGAATGAAAAGTTTTCTCAAAACAATTTTTGTTTTAAATAATTCAATAACAAAATATCATTATTTATTTCTTGCAATGTATTATTCAATTTAACTTGAACGATACAAATTATTTATTACAAATAATGAAATTGTTTTTTTGTAGCCATGTAATTTTTTTTCGTTTTGTATGGAATTCTCATTTCTTTTTGGATTTACATACACAAACAAGATTTTAACAAGAAATGGCCTGTTATTGTATTGGTATTGATATGTAGATTATATTTTTTTAAATATTAAATCTAAGGAAGCATACACGTGTTAATTGTATCTTCTCTTTATGAGTGTGTATTTTAAAAACGCATATGTACAAAGTCGACCTTGAACTAGTTTATGAACTAGACATTTTTGTTTTATAAACTTATTCTTAGTGAGGAATACCGTCGATGAGGTAAACTAGTTCAGCGTTGCACTTTTTTATTTATTTATTCTTGCATCGATTGGTTTTGATACCGAAAAAATCTGAGAATGATAAAATTTAATAAAAGGGCCCCAATTTATAAATATAGTCTAGGAAGCAAGAATATTATTAAATTATAGGAGCCTATTATAATGTAAAATATTATTTCGTTAAAAAAACAGCAGCAGATAATTTTTTTTATTAAAGCTGATGTTCGATAGGAACTAGAAGAAACTCGCGTTTATAGTTGATAAATTTGAATTTAGTTTGATTTCGGTTTGTTATTTATTTAGTAGAAATGTGGAAATGGGAATTGAAGGAAGACGAACAAATATGAATATGTATACAAAATATTTTTTATTTTTTCCTATGATGTATGTGCAATAAACTTTTATTTAAAAAAGTCGAATATTATAAATGTATTGTTTCTCCAAAATTATTTTTCCGAGGAATTAAATTATTTTTCCTTTAAATATAATAAACAGAAAAACGAAATTTTAAATTCCTATTTTGTTTCTTCTTATTTTTTACGTTGATCGTGTACTCTCGACTGCAATTTATTCTAATGCTAACATATAAACGATAATTAATATAACATACAAATTATAAAATGTAATATACATTAATAATATTAAAAAGCAGGTAGCCAATTTGTTTAACGATTTAAGTATGAAATATGGACAAATTAAATAAACCTTAAATTTTTTAATATTTCCTAGCGGTTAAACAGATGATTGACTTACATATGTAATGATATCTGGAAATTTTTTATTTTTTTATTTTATTTTATTATAGTTATTACGACCGAGTCTTGTACCCATTTAGTAATTTACATTGCATAATAAAGTATTTTGATTAGTGGCGTAATCAAGTGATTATCCCCAGTTTCGTATAACTCCACCTCAGATTTTTTGCCACAGAAGTCTACTGACCTCCTGGTCGCGTAAAGTCCAATGGTTTGGTTCTTTGCCGTCTTCTTGTTGGTGTAGTAGTCAGCATACAGCCTATGCCCCGATTTTTATGCTGGTGCAGACGTTGTAGGTGTTTTGTTGCATGATGCTTAATTTCATCTGCGAAAAGCTCGATCTTTAGATCTCGATAGAGATCGTCGTTTCGAATGTACCATATCTGAATATTTGATCCTTAAAATTATTGCTGATTACGAAAAATTTATCGAATGAATAATTTCAACTTAGTTGGTTGGTGGGATTATTTCACTCATTTAAGCGATTTCCTGGAACATGGAAATAGTTCACTAATATTAATTCAAAATGAAAAATCTAATTTGATTGGCAGGAAATAGAATCCGATATTAGATTTAGATTTATATATATATATAAATATATATAGATTTTTTGTTTTAAAATAATAAGTTGGAACTGGTTGCATAACCAAATTTAAAAAATGATTACGTTTGGATTATTTAACGATTGTTATTTAACTTTCAAAAATATCCTCACACAATTAAATGTAAATTAATTTCATGAATTTTTAAAATTGGTCCAATAAAAGAAGCTTGGGAATGAAAATTAAAATTTATTATTTTCCAGTAAAATTCCATAATACAAGTTACTTATAGTATCATGTTACTAACCTTTACGAGTATATCTATATATATAAAACAAAGTCGGGTTAGTTACACCATTTATAACTGAAGAACGGCTGGACCGATTTTTATGATCTTTCTTTTGTTGAGTTTGACTCCGTTCCGAATAGCATAATAACTATTAAAACATTGGAAAAATTCACCAAAAAAAAGTTATCAAGAAAATTCATTTTCTCATATATTTAGTACATTTTGTTTTTTTTATTTTGTTCGTCTCAATACAGTGGTGGTTTAGGAAAAAAGAAAAGTCGGAAAAACTCAAAAGGGAAGCCCCAAAAATCTAATAAAAAAATCTTTTTTTTTATATTAATTTTGTAGGTGTAGTTTGTATGTGACGAGTGGTGCAGTGGTTAAAGCTTCGGCGCTTGGACTGCAAGGTACTGGTTACGAATTCGACTGGAGGCTGCATGCACATTTCTACTTTATTTTATTTTTATCGTTTTCTCTGAACTTTTGCAATTTTGTCTCAACGAAGGACGAGCTCATCAACAAAGTTTTCCGAACAATATTACTAACCACAAAAATCACAATTGGGTGAGTGAACGAGTAATTCTTGCGGCAAAGAACAAAAATGGGGATCACTTAAATTTCACAATTCAAAATCTAATCGTCGGTCCACTTCATTGCTTCAAATCTATCGACTGTGTGACAAACAAAGACGATTCAACCAACTGTCTAACTGAATTTTTAAACTCATTGGATCTGGCTGGCTTGCCCCCGCACAATTTACAACTGAAATTTGGTGTGTTGCCGGGAATCATCATGCTACGAAACCTGAATCAACCAAAACTATATAACGGAACGCGTTTTATTTTGAGAAATCTCAAGGAAAGTTCAAAGGTGAGGAAGTTCTCATTCCGAGAATTCTGATTAACCCAACCGATATGCCAATCGAGTTTAAACGAATTCAATTTCCGATTCGTCTTGCATTCGCCATGACGATCAACAAATCACAAGGCCCATCCTTGAGTGTTTGTGGCCTGAATCTAGAAAATGAATGTTTCTCTCACGGCCAATTGTACGTAGCATGTTCACGTGTCGACATACCATCCGCTTTGTTCGTTCTCGCACCTGACAATAAAACAAAAAATGTCGTATATCACAAGATGTTTTACTGAAGGGAATCGACCCTATTGCAACCTACTCAGGAAATAGTTTAAAAGACAGTAGTGCAACAATGCTACGCGAATCATTTCGAATCAATTCAATAAAACGAATTCCTTGCTGCTACGTGAATTACATTCATTTCAATGTAATTAAAATATATTTCATTTTGATTGAATTTAATTAATTTTTAGTATTCATTTTATCCGCCCCGGAGGTCTCGGGTTCAATTCCCGGTAGTGACAAGGAAAAAATTGGACGGCTGGTTTAGGATCAATGAATTAATCACTCATTAGTCATTATCCGAAATGAAAATATGATTATTAAACGTCATTTAAGACGGCCAAATCTCTTAATGGGGTATAGTGCCAGAGAGAGAGTGAGAGAGAAATTCATTTTATCTTAATAAAAAAACTCAATTTAATTAAGCTATAATAACTTTAGCAACATTTATTGATTTTGAGGCGGTACGAAGTTCGCCGGGTCAGCTAGTTATATATATAAAGGAAACTTTTATTGACATTTTTTGTAAACAACATGTAACAGCGTCTCCGTGGCAAATATTATTGGCACAAAATGCATTGATGCAGAAAAACTTGTAAACAATTGGATTGGTGAATATGTTGTGGCCAACACCACACTTTTTTTTACCACGAATCTATACATAGATCTCGAATACATCAAATTTTATTTCTAAAGCGAAAAATTAAAGTTACTTGTCTTTTGGTAAAACTGTTTTGCACAATCAAAAATCATAATTCCCGCGTAAACTTCAGAAAACCAACAAAATCAACCCTTGTTGTAAATTTAATCTTTAAATTTATTTAAAACTTTAATCTCTAAATCTATAACTTTTTAACTTCAGTGAAAAAATTAAAAAAGCTTCCGTGGAAGCTGCCACTTCTGGAACACAGATTTCCACTAAATCTCGCAAGAATCAATTAATAGAAAAAATGTTAAGTATGAAGATTTATTCAGAATAGTCAATCCGACTGGGCTATATATATATATATATCGAACTTTTGTGAAATAAAGTTTTATTTTAGAAAAAGTCATCATTTCCGGTAAAAATTAAAAATTAACCAAACTATAATGTATTTGGAAAATATTTTATGAGTAAATAATAGTAGATATAAGGGTTTTTTTGGTATATGGCTCAGATTTTAAAATTATAATAATTAATTTCTAAGCTTTCGATGTCAATTCGACATCATTATCAAAGCTAAACTTTAAACTAATGTGTTGGAAATTAAATTTATTTAGGATGCTCGATTTTTAAATGTAAATAAAACATATTGTGTGAGATTTTTTGTTTGAAATAATATTTTATGGTATTTAAGCTTGGAATATAACTTCATTCAAATGTCCGTTTTGCTTGGTGGGACGTATTGGGGAGGTACAATTTTCAATGAATCGAATAAATCTCGCTGAATTTGCTGGAAGGTGTTCGTTATGTTTACTTTGAGGGCATCAATTGTTTGCGATTTACTCGCATAGATCTGCAATTTAAAGTAGCCCCAAAGGAAGAAGTCGATAAAGATGATTTTTTTGGCGAAATTAGGGTTAACTTCTAACTGCTCCAGAGCTAAACCAGCTAGCTTACGGCATTGCCTTTGGTCGTTTACCTTAAGTTCCTAGGTCAGTTGGGTTTTATACGGGTGTAGGCCCAAGCCTCTACACTAAATTTGCCAAGCTGAAGTCGAAGGGCAAGATCTTGTTAATGACGAGAAGTTAACTGCCAAGGAGTTTCCCGTACATTCTCGCACAGCAGCGATGTTTTCATCAGACCTTGCTTTTCTGTGACAAAATAACAAAAATCGCAAGATCAACATTTTTCATGGTTACTTTACTTTATTTTAATACATAAAATAAATTAAAATGATGTGAACAAATTTTGTTTCAAATTTAATTTACAATCTTTTGGTTTTTAATGGTTTTTTCGTGAATGTTATATAAAAGTATGTATATAATATTGCTGCCACTTCTAAAATTAATTCACATTATTGTGAATTTAATTTAGAATCTTTTAGTTCATAATGTTTTTTCTAATTATAATAATGCACTTTGCAAAATATTTGCACAAACCGAAGAGGCTCCTACGCCCCTTCCGGACTTTCGGCTAAAAATAACTGGGATCTTTTAATTTATGAGAAAAGCTTAAGTATGAGTTTCACTCCAATACAATGCCACAACTTCAAAAACAATTAATTTTAGAATCCAATTCCCACAGGTCATAGCAAATTTCATTTAATCTCTATAAGCAATATTCAAGTTTCTGGTTAATTTGGAATCGTATTCCAGAACTTACAAGAAAAATACAAGAAACTCAAACTCAAAATTTATTAAGAAATATTAAAAATTTAAGTAAATAAATCAAAAAAATTTTATTATTTTAATATTTGCCCATATTTATATTAATTATCATCTATACATACAGGGTGTCCCTAAACTAGCTAACATGAATGGTACCGTTGGATTCCTTGATCAAAACGAAGGTAAGGTTACTTCTGTCACTTTGCACGTTAAAGCCCCCCTTTCAAGTTATACACGTTTAAAAGGCAGCCTTCCAACGCAGCACCTTGTATTAAAGAAACTTCAATATCTTGAGAAATAACTATTTTTATTTTCAAGTATTAATTTCTTTAAAAAGCTGATACTATTCTCTTTTAAATAAGGTATAATAATTATTAATATTTAGTTAAAAAGTATTTCGAATTTAAACAAAACTTATAGAATTCTATTTTTTTAAAGAAATTATTTTCTTTCTGTATCATTTAACTCTTAACATTACTTTACGTCAGTAAATATTTTTTGATGAAAATTACAGAATCCCTGAAAAGCTAATTGTTAATCATATTTGCCATTTTATGTTACCTAAAAAATTAAAAGTTCACAATGAAAATTTTGTAATTTCTTTATTAGACACTGCTGCGCAAAACCAAAAATGTAAAAGTAAAATTTAAAAAAAAATTCAGCACCTCATTCTTTGTCGAGTGTAAGGATTTCAGTGTGACACAAGCTGAAACTCTCGTAGTGACCTTTCTCGATGCCAAGCCCAATATTGCGAAGTTTGCCTTTGACCTCGTAGGTTTTAATCGCTGCATACATTCCTCGGTAATAAATAACGCTTGAGATCCCAAGTCCAGCAAAATTCTGCATATATGTATTTGTAGATTTCCAGATTGGAACTCGAACTACTGCTGTTGGTAATAATGATTGGAAACTTTATATGGTTGCTGCATTCGACAACGATATGAGTCGTGACCTCTTCTATGTTTTTTCTAGTAGCCGTGTTCGTTGTTGGCCTAACTGCATCTTCGGTGTGTGGCATAAGATGGTGTTTTCTGTGGTATTTACCGCATGTATAACTCGATCTGCATACGATTGACTGATGGCTTGGAGTCGAACAGTTTAAGCACAGCTTTCTCTCAGGCACAAAACCTCGTCTATCATTAACGCTTAGGGAAAGAAACTGGTCACATTTACTGAGGTAATGGCCTTGCGAGCATTTAAGGCACAAAGGCTCTGCAGTTGATTGGAAGGATTTAACTCGATTGCTGGTCGACACTTTATTGACTTCTATAGCATCCAATAAATCAGTTCGTTTGCTTAAAAATCGGAAAAATCTTCCCATCCTAGGGAAATCCTCTACAGTTATCTCATTTGCCCATGCTTGCTTAGTCACACTATCCAATTTGTTTACCAAAATATGAATGAGCCATGGGTCCCTTTTTCCGCTTCGGCTAACACCTTCAATCCTCTCAGAACTTCATCCGATACGTCAGTTATTTGATGAAGCGCCTTAGCCGAAACCTTTGATATATCTGGCTTATTAACAAACTGTTTTATGAGATTTGTCATCACGAGCCTTTTTTTATCGTATCTCTATTTAATCTTCTCCGTAGCCGCACTATGTTTGTATCAGTTACTGCGATATGACGAACTAATGTGGCAGCTTCTCCTGTTAAAAGTTTATAATATTTAAAGGAAAAATAATTTAATTCCTCGGAAAAATAATTTTGGAGAAACAATACATTTATAATATTCGACTTTTTTAAATTAAAGTTTATTGCACATACGAGTACATCATAGGAAAAAATAAACAAATATTTTGTATACATATTCATATTTGTTCGTCTTCCTTCAATTCCCATTTCCACATTTCTACTAAATAAATAACAAACCGAAATCAAACTAAATTCAAATTTATCAACTATAAACGCGAGTTTCTTCTAGTTCCTATCGAACATCAGCTTTAATAAAAAAAATTATCTGCTGCTGTTTTTTTTAACGAAATAATATTTTACATTATAATAGGCTCCTATAATTTAATAATATTCTTGCTTCCTAGACTATATTTATAAATTGGGGCCCTTTTATGAAATTTTATCATTCTCAGATTTTTTCGGTATCAAAACCAAACGATGGAAGAATAAATAAACAAAAAAGTGCAACGCTGAACTAGTTTACGTCATCGACGGTATTCCACACTAAGCCTTCCTTAGGCTGTGTGCCAAACTTAAGGTAAAAGTCAATTTTAAGTAAATTTTTCGGTAAATTCAATTATTTTTCAAAAATTCTATGGTAAACTGATCGAAAAATCTGTTCTAAAACCGGTTTTTACCGTAGTAAATGATTTACCTTAAGTTTGGCACACAGCCTAAGAATAAGTTTATAAAACAAAAATGTCTAGTTCATAAACTAGTTCAAGGTCGACTTTGTACATATGCGTTTTTAAAATACACACTCATAAAGAGAAGATACAATTAACACGTGTATGCTTCCTTAGATTTAATATTAAAAAAAATATAATCTACATATTTATTATCTCTACGATCAATTATCCACGGATTAACAAGTTATCGCTTAATAATACGAATAACAATGTTGCATATACATAACTCGAAAAAAATATTTTGATAAAATTTAAAACAATAATAATAAGTCTTATTTACAATAACTTCTTTTTAATGGAGTCTCTCGTTTCATAAAATATTTTCACAGTTCATTCATAAGGTACATACTCGTAAGTAATATAGGACACAAGACATAATTTTGTTTTAAACGGACACAAAACAAAAAATAGTAATATTTTACGAAAAGCAAAAACTAAAAACCATTGAAGAAATTCAAACTTGATCTTGCTTCTTGTTTACGTTTTTATTCAACAAGTATATGTGCATCATATGTGCAAATCGTCGAACTCACTTCAACATGTGCATCATATGTGCAAATTGTCGAAAATAAAGATCGATAAAAAAATTTAAAGTTCGTAAAATTTTGTTCATGAAACGTATAGATGTCGCATAAAATAGTTGTCTTAGCTAAACTTTTTAATGAAAAAAGTATCCGCATGGTGTGGTTACTGTGCATTGGTTCCCTCTTTAAAAAAAAAATGGCGAAAAAATGTATAGGAGATCGGCAATATTATATTTGATATAACTAAACAAGAAATTATCGTACGTGCACAAACATTATTTTAAATAGTACATATGTGTATACGAGTATGTATGTACATAATACGTGCGTTTTAGTTTCATTTCATTCTGCTTTATTAAAATATAAATCATACAATAAGAGAAAGGATACTTTCAAACGAAAATAAAAAATAAGTTGAATTTGTTATTTTTCCGTTTGTTTCTTTTATACTGTGCACACAATATAAAAATTTTTATTTGTTCGCGCGAGTTACGTCCCTCGACCTCCACGAAGCCATCAACATCATCATTATCATCACCACAAAGATGATGAATAATAATATTTCTGTAGACATAACATTTTCTTTTCTTATATAAAATGTATCAACTAAATACAAAGTATTGTAGCGATAAATAAGTATTTGTATTAATTACATTTCTTTAGTTTATGAAAACATTATTTGCTGGATATTAAATATCTTCTTCAATCGCAATAAATATATTTTCTTAATAAGCATTTTTGGTATTTGTAAATTATAAGAACATCAAAAGAATAAATATATAAAATCAGATTTATTGTAACCATCGAATAGACATAACGTCTAAAAATTAAATAAATTATAAGTTTAAATTTCCGAAACAATTATTTTTATTTTCCACAACTGCAGTTTCGGAAACATAACTGGCGCAGTGTGTAGTGGGATTATTTTTATAATCCATTATCAAGAATAAAATAAACTTAAGTTCGCAAAAAGTCAAAGTATTTGACACGGTTTAACAATTAATAATTAAAGTGAAAAATATTGCGAACTAAAAGAACTCTTTTTGTTTTGTGAATCAATTAACGTATACTATTCGTGGAATATAAGTTCCGTACCAAGGGAATATTGGTATATAGTGAAAGTGTCAATTTATTGAGGAACAAATATATTAGTGTTCAGTTTTATATTCTTGAAAACCTACGTGAAGACAAACATAGAAATGATTTATCAATCTATATTGCTCTGGTAAGTCAAAATTTAAGTTTTATGTTTAAAAAATTCCTTTCAAAAAAGAAAAAAGGTGGTGACAATAATCTCAAAAATATTACTACTCGCGGAATACGAGTATTAGGTTTAGTAAAGTTGATAAATTCGCGGTTTACGAAAATATTAACGATAAATTAGAAGATAATAACTATCTCGTGAAAAAAAAATATAAAAATAGATAAATTAATAAATAATTTTGAAAAAATAAAAATAGAAATGTCTGTAAACGGAGACGAAAACGAGAAGCCACAGGGCTTAAATAATATTAATATCTTATATAATCACCTTAAAATTCCTGATGCGGTAAAAGATTTACCCAAATATGATGGAAACCGTCACACTTTATTTGAGTTCATAGAAAATGTTAACGATATCCTTGAAGTGTGTGATGAAATCAGTGGAGTACCATGTACTCGTATATTACTCAGAGCTATTAGAAATAAGATAATTGGCGAAAATCTTATTACTCATTACGCTGACAAGCGCAGCGAGATAAATTTAATTAGGGACCTACACACAATCCAACAAAATAATAGTACTCTAGAAGAATACTATTCTAAAATAATAGATCTTCAATCAACAATGGTCAATCATTGTAAAATAAACGAATCCAACTCTGTGGTCGTTAGAACTAAAACGGAGCTATTCAAAGAAATGTGCTTAGCAACATTTCTTGCCGGGTTAAAAGAACCGTTACGAAGCATGGTCAGAGCCATGCAACCAGATGACATAACAGAAGCATTTACATATTGTATCAAAGAACAAAACATACAATATGCCAAGAAAACCAATTATGTTAATCCTCCAATACCTCACAAAAAAATATTACCTACTAGACATTTTCAACAACAATATCAAAATACGATGCCATATAGACAATATAACCCACAATACAATACTCAACCGGTATTCCAACATAGGTTACAAACTCCTCAATTTGGAAAACCAATCAACACTTATTATAATCATAGACCATTTAATCAAACTTATCAACAAAGGAACTCAAATATCAGTAATACAATTCCCGCTTTATTACCTCCTAAGTTAAATCCACCCCGGCGATTCGAGCCAATGGACACTACTTCAATCAATAATAAAGATAACCAACCCACTCGATTTGCTCAACAACAACAGTATAATCAAAATTCACAACAAACAAGAAATTTCTTTCAGCCTTATGGAAGTCCACGGTTCCAAAGCCAAGAGTTATTCAACATAGAGAACCCATCAAGTTCAGAAACTTATCCCGAAATTTTTCATGAAAATTACCACCCCAATCTTGACAGCAACCCGAACGAAATATATACTCAGGAAGAGTTAGAAATAGACTATTCCCAGGAGGGACCAGAAATCGATGAAACTAATGGGTCAACGGATTTTCGGCAAACTGCCTTGGATCCATCGGTTATATCCAACTGAATAAATCCCAAAGCTCAGCATTACCTTATATATTTATAAAATTTAACCCCACTAAAATCTTAAGATTCCTAATTGATACTGGCGCCAATAGGAACTTTGTTAACCCAATACATATACATCCTACACGGACCAAAACTATTCAGCCAGTAAAAGTTAAAAAGTTGTTTAAAGAGCATGAAATAAATAAATCTGTAATTTTTAAGTGCCTCAGTGAATTTAAAACAAAGGAACCAATAGAGTTCCTTCTTTTTAAGTTTCACGAATATTTTGACGGGTTAATTGGGTTAGAAACCCTACAAAAATTCAAAGCAAAATTAGATTTTCAGAAATCTATACTGGAGTTGCCAAACGTCGCAATCCCTCTAAAATTTTCAAACGTTACTTCAACAGTATTTACAATAGAACCCCGAAGCAAACAAATATTTAACATCCCAGTTGATAAAACCCAAGGTGAAATATATATCAAACCAGTTAAAATTCAAGAAAATCTCATTATTCCAGAAGGGTTATACAACGCCTGTAATGGCTACTCACTCATGGAAATTATAAACTTTTCTAACGAAACAAAACGGTTCGTGATAGAAAAACCATTAAAATCAGAAGAAGTACAAACTCATTTTAATATTGAAATAAACCATTCTTTAATACACTCCAGTGAAAAAGACGAAAGACCTATCTCAGAATTAATTCGAATTTCGCATCTGAACCCTGAAGAGAAGAAAGAAATATTAAAGTTATGTAATTCCTTCAAAAACCTATTCCAACAAGAGAATGAACGACTAACTTTCACGAATCAGGTAAAACATGAAATTAACCTATCGAACGAAAAACCATCATTTGTTAAAAGCTATAGGTACCCTGAGATTCATAAACAAGAAGTAAATAGTCAAATTTCTAAAATGTTGGAAGAAGGCATCATCAGACCAAGCTACTCACCTTGGTCCTCACCCATTTGGATTGTTCCCAAAAAAGCTGATGCTAGTGGGAAAGTAAAATGGAGACTTGTGGTAGATTACCGCAAGTTAAACGAACATACTATTGATGATCGGTACCCCCTACCCAATATAACGGAAATTCTTGATAAGTTAGGCAAGTGTATGTACTTCACTACATTAGACCTTGCCTCAGGATTTCACCAAATTGAGGTAGAACCAAGAGACATTCCAAAAACGGCATTCACTGTCGATTATGGGCATTACGAATATGTTCGAATGCCTTTTGGATTGAAGAACGCTCCATCAACCTTTCAGCGGGTGATGGACAATGTTCTCAAAGAATTACAGGGAAAAATCTGTTTATGTTACATGGATGACATAATCGTTTTTTCCACATCCCTTCAAGAACATATGCAAAGTCTAGGAAAGGTTTTTGAAAGGCTGCAACAAGCTAACTTAAAGATCCAGTTAGATAAAAGCGAATTTCTCCATAAGGAAATTGCCTTTCTAGGACACATCATAACAACTGATGGTGTAAAACCTAACCCTGAAAAAATTAAGGCAATAAATGATTTTCCGATTCCCAAAACAGAAAAACAAATTAAATCGTTTCTCGGACTTTTGGGATATTATCGAAAATTCATTAAAGACTTCGCCAATATTACCAAACCAATGACCGCATGTCTCAGAAAAGACAGGAAAATTGTTCTTGATGAACAATACATTCAATGTTTCGAAATTTGCAAAAAATTGCTAATCTGCGATCCCATCCTTCAATACCCAGATTTCACGAAGGAATTCATTTTAACTACTGACGCATCTAATGTAGCATTCTGAGCCGTTTTATCGCAAGGATCCATCGGGTCCGATAAACCAATATGCTATGCGTCGAGGACCTTAACGGTTACTGAGCAGAACTATTCCACAATTGAGAAGGAATTACTCGCAATTGTGTGGGCCTGTAAATATTTCCGGCCATATCTCTTTGGACGGAAATTCAAGATCATAACAGACCACAAACCACTTACTTGGCTATTTAGTTTGAAAGAACCTAATTCCAAACTAGTAAGATGGCGGCTCAAATTAGAGGAATATGACTATGAAATTAGCTATAAAAAAGGAGCAAAAAACACAAATGCTGACGCATTATCAAGAATAGTTCCCGAAGCGGAAAACTATACAAGCTCCGTTTCGAATATATCCTCATCAGTATCTTCACAAGATGATATCCAGAGTCGAATTAACAATAGAAATAAGAATATTATTCCTATAACTGAATCATGTATAAATGAGTTTAATTGTCAGATTATTCTCGAAATAGACCCAAAAGCAAATAAATTAAACTTCGAATTTAAAATCCTTCACTTAAAAAAAAAACGATATTGGTTCAAACACAATAATTTTAACGACGACATAATAAACCAAATTTATAAAGAGTATGTTAAACCCAAAATTCTGATTGGATTAATGTGTAACGACGACGTTTTTAAAAATATTAACAGAATTCTCAAATGCAAATTCATCGAAGATGAATTAAAAATAGTGAGGAGCAAAAAATTAGTTAAAGACTTAGAAAACGATACTGAAGAGAAAGTTACAATTTTAAATTACCATAACCTAACTAACCATAGAGGTATCACAGAAACGTACGAACATCTCAAACGAACCATATATTTCCCTAAAATGAAAAACATAATAAACTCTATTATTAACAAATGCGAAACCTGTCAGTTACTAAAGTACAATAGAAATCAAAAACCAATTAAAATGGAATTAACCGAGAATCCCAAAAAACCTTTCGAAATATTACACGTAGACATTTATTCGGTAAATAACAGAAATTTCCTAACCATTCTGGATAAATTTTCAAAATACGGGCAAGCATATCACTTAATTACGCAAGGTAGTACAGAATCAATAAAGCAACTTAAAATATTCTTTTCCCATCATGGGTTACCATCCAAACTGGTAACAGATAACGGAACTGAGTTCACTGCAAAAATATTTAAAGATTTTTGCTCCCTACACAACATAATTTTGCATATCACTTCTCCCAAGAGTTCCACCGGGAACTCCCCAGTGGAGAGATTCCATTCCACTCTGACTGAAATTTATCGCGTAATTTACGCGAAAGACAATAGTAAAAGTCCCACAGAAATAATGAGTGAATCTGTCATGACGTATAATAATGCGATCCATTCCGTTACGAAACTGACTCCATATGAATTAATTAATGGGCACATTGATAACCCAGACCCTTTCAGGATTAAATTTAATTTTATTAGTAAACAAGACTACATTGAGAATCAACGTAAAAATTATCAAAAACTTATCAATTTAATATATCAGAGAAACTCTAGAATAAAGGAAAAAACAATAGGAAAACTAAACCAAAATAGAATTGAGCCACCCGACTATCAAGAAGGTGAGACTGTTTACGAAAAAGATAACAGAAGAAATAAATTAGCCCCCAGGTTTCAAAAGCACAAAGTTGTAAAGAACAATAAAATCACTCTCGTAACAGATAAACGAAAAATACATAAAAATAAAATTAAACGTTTATTACAGGGTAGCAACAGGAATGACGCTCATAAGAGGAATGACAATCTCCGACTACAGTAACAACAATGGAGTTCTACCAATTCAAACAAACCAAGCAAAAGTAATTATTGCGTATTCTAGACTCCTCCACGTAATTAATTTAGAAAATTATGAATATCACATAAACAACATAGGCAATAGCATCATATCACTTAAGAATAGTATAAAAGAAAAACATGGATTAGCATCTGACCTCTTTAAGGATAGAATGAAAATACTCTACAATAAATTTCAAATCCTATTAGATAACTTTAACCACTTAAAACCCAAGTATAGAACCAAACGCGGATTAATCAATGGTCTAGGAAGTGTAATCAAGGCTATTACAGGAAACCTAGACCAAGAAGACTATGAGGAAATAGGCAAATCACTAGCACAAATCAACAATAACGAAGAAATATTAAGAACTCAAAACGAGAAACAAATTATTTTAAACAAAGGTATGATTGAACGATTTGCTGAAATTCAAAAGTTCGTTAATGATCAAACTAAACAGGTAGAGCTAAATATACGAAACTCGGAAAACTTAACACACACTCTTGAAGTAATTCTTCAACTAGACCGGAGTTTACAAAATATAGTTTATAATATAGAAATAATGAAAGAACATATCCTTAACATAGAGGAGTCAATCTCGTTATCTAAACAAAAAATTATTTCCCGCCATATATTGAATAACGAAGAGGTAGATATTATCAAAACAGAATTAGGTAAACAAAATATTAAATTCATATACGAACAAAATATTTTTGAGATTATATACCCCCAAGCCTATTTTAATGGATCCCAAATTATTTATTCTATCCAAATACCCATAATACACCCGGAAAACTATAACCATTTTCTCTTATTTCCTTTAACTATAAATGGTACCTATACAATCCAAATTCCATATAATTCCCTTATCCTAAACGAACATAAAAATTATTTTTTGACCGACGTATGCAATGAGATTGAGAACGTCAAATATTGTCAAGCAAAGGATTTAAAAGATATTAAAAATTGCATACCAAATATTATAAACAACATTCCGGCACACTGTTCACTAATTCAAAAACCACTCCAAGATGAAATTAAAGAAATATTACCTGGATACATTTACCTACAAACTCAACAGGAAGTCACCTTCAAAACAAACTGCGGCCAAAAGCAAAAATCATTAAAAGGCATAAAGCTCATAGAATATCAGAACTGTTCTATCGCAATAAATGGAACTAATTTCACATCAATTAACAAGCGGTACGAAGAGGAGTTTGTAGTTGTTCAACCCTTTAATGACATCAATATCAGTAACATCGTCCAGCCAATAGAACTGCCGGTTTTACATAACAAATTATTACAAAATATAGATAAAATAAATTTATTACACAGGAAAACATCTGCTCAAGAACATCATAGCTTCGCTATCTATACAATACTTATATCATCAACAATCGGTATTATAATATTCTACTATTCAAGAAAATTCAACTGTAAGAAACAAAAAATTACCGAAGATATAGAACTTCACGTAAGTGTTTCAACAGAACCAGATGAATCATTGGTTTCCCACAAACCCAAGCGATTGTGGTCAACTCTTAGGGGGGAGGAGTTACGTCCCTCGACCTCCACGAAGCCATCAACATCATCATTATCATCACCACAAAGATGATGAATAATAATATTTCTGTAGACATAACATTTTCTTTTCTTATATAAAATGTATCAACTAAATACAAAGTATTGTAGCGATAAATAAGTATTTGTATTAATTACATTTCTTTAGTTTATGAAAACATTATTTGCTGGATATTAAATATCTTCTTCAATCTCAATAAATATATTTTCTTAATAAGCATTTTTGGTATTTGTAAATTATAAGAACATCAAAAGAATAAATATATAAAATCAGATTTATTGTAACCATCGAATAGACATAACGTCTAAAAATTAAATAAATTATAAGTTTAAATTTCCGAAACAATTATTTTTATTTTCCACAACTGCAGTTTCGGAAACATAACTCGCGCGTATTGAAAAAATATATTGAGCGAGAAATATGTATATTGAGCACATATGTAGACCAAAATAAGGTTTGAGTTTTAACTAACATTTCTGCTAAAAGCCGCTTGAAATATTTTTTCCATTTGTAACGATATCGAGAATTTGATTTAAACATAAATTTTTCATTGGTTTATAAGTCTGATTGACTTCTTTTGTCTGTGGTTAGTGTTCCATTTTAATGTTGTGCAACATTATTACACCTAGTTTTCACAAAAACGTTCTTCGGTCGGAAACCTTATCATAAAAGTTATACGAACCATTATTAAATTAATCATTGAATGGTTAAAAGGAAAATACACCCTCAAATTACACACCTGTCAATAAACCAATAACACATCTTTTAAATTGACAGCGTATTAATTATATTCTAGAACATTATTTAGTAGTATTTACTAATTGTTCCAAAATGTGGCTAAGAATATTTTATTGTTCAATATTTTTTGCACAATTTTACGGATTTTGTAAATTCCGCATTCAAGTACAAAAACGGCCAAAAGTGATTACGATACGGCCAATTAAATACTATAATTTTTATTCGTTAATATTATTCGCGCTTTTCAATCGTATGATGTTTCACTACGCTCGCACCCTATTATTTATAATGAGTCGAGGAGGAGCAGGGGTACATATTTTTGCATATATAATGCTGACCATATCCTTGTACTGTCTATTATATACAATATTCTATAATAATGTAATCTGTTACCAGAAGAAACAATTTTATTTACTTAGGAAGACCATAAAGTTGTTCGTTAGATTTTCTCGCGATTTTTCGATATACGACCACCAAATATCGTTTGTTTTAACGTATTGGTACTTAGCCAGCATGTGTGGATTTGTTGTTATCCTTTTACTGGCATACATTATTGAGATGTTCCGATCTTATAAAATGCAAAGTCTATTTACCATAATCATGGGATTTACCCAATTCCACATGAATAATCTTTCGTTCGGCTTGGTCGTACTGGTTATGCTGGTAGCGAATTATATGCTGAATCATTTAAGTAACAACTTAAAAGTAAAAATGCAAGTTATGAATAAACGATCAATTTATACGGAGATCGACGATCTAGACAAAATTTTAAAATGGATAGTAAAAATTGTTAAAAATTGCAACATTTAATAAACTGTACTCGAATCACGTATTATTTTTTTTGTCGGCCCGCTTAAGCAGCATTGTGTTTCGATTGTTCTTCGTAATTAACGCTATTTCGGTGTACAAAGGCCCTCAAAAGGAAATTATTTCTAAATCCGATTGTTTGTATTTTGTGTACAACGTGAGCCATTTGTGCATATTTCTGGAAATTGTTAATTTTTATTATGATCATGTTGGTAAACTCAAGTGTTTGTTGGCTACATTTCGGTTCTACTATGTGGACATCCGGGTTCAGAGGAGTGTAAGTATTATATAAAGCATAAGTCAATTTGATTAAAATATTAGAAAGTAGATCATTATAATTTTTTATAAAAATCGATATAGCAGGCATTCGGCCCTACAGATATAGGTGTTATTTTCAAATCTCCCCATTAATGTGTAGCATACTGCATTGCCACTATATAAATGGCCATGACAACATAAAAAATATCGTTTAGTTAGTGCTAGTGACAGGCTACTTCGATTATACTTTTCCATAGTAAAATAAAATCGATTACAAGGGATTTATTGATAGGCAGTTTAATTTCTTAAATAGTTAAGTTGTTCTTATGATTTTTCAATGACACAATCATAATTTATCCAAGTACAGTTTCAGACTATTTTTAATCCAATTTTAAAAACTTTTATTTCATAATTTCATTTTTTTCTAAAAGTTTACCCTATTTATATCTGACATTTTTTATTATGTTTTTCATTTTTTTGGTTTTGATTTTTTGCTGCGTTTTGGTTTGAACAGCGCTAGTCACGTGAACCGATTAGATCTTTGTAAAAACATAAACACTTGTCTGTACTGTACAATTTTAAAGTAGTATGCGAACAGGCAAAACGCATACTGTGTGAAAAAGTCATGACACGACGACCATATTTATACGTACTGCATACTGACTGCCTAACACATTAATTCACGATATAATAATAAACAATACTAGTTAGTTAGAGTTGTTCTTGAAATATCGTTTACCAAAACCAGTAAATCAAAAATGATGTGATATTAAATATTAGGAGAAGGTTTGTGGTGTTCGTCACGCCAGCCGAAACCATATCAGCCTAAACCAAACCAACTATGGCACAAGAGCACAAATTGTTTTTTCAGCCGGAACCTTACAATTTCAGCTGCAACCTTATAAAACCACCCGGAATCTGATAAAGCCAGCCGGAACGATACCCTCTAGAGCCAAACTGACTATGACAAGAAACACAATGGATTATGCATCATGGTACACTGTGGCTGTCAATATCAATTCCAAAATTCAAATTTATTACAAATAGTTAGTCTCAAATTTAGAAATCAATTTTATAACAATTGTCATAGTCTGGACACTAGATTTGAATTTTGAATTAGTGACATCTACTTTTCTAAATTTGAAGTATTTTTGTGGAACTAGTTGTTCTTTTGAAAAATCAGTTCACATATAAAAACAATCCATTTGGTATATAAAGGGCAAATTGTTTTTTCTCCATCAGAGGAAAATTAATAAGTTTCCGAGTTAGTCGTTTCAAGCGCAAGCGACAATAAGCGAAATAAATAACAATATGTATTGGTTTCTTACAACCATTTATAATATTCTATTAATATTATTTGTGTTATTATAATCATTGTTAATATTATGTGTGTTAATATTTAAATTGTAAATAAAAATATTTATATTGAAAATACTTGTGTATCAAATATTTATTTAAATAACAAAGGTAGTCTACCTAAAGACTATCATGGATATGAGAAACATATAAATATCCATATTGGTGACCCCGACGTGATCACAGATCACACATCGCACACAATCAACATACAAAAACACGCACAAAAATATTCAGCAACCGCGGACCGCAGCGGAAAACGATACAATTGGTATGCTGATATAATACGATTTCCATCAATATACCAGCCGTTGTCATCACATATCTAGCGGCTATTGTATATATATGTATATCCAGTCGTCAATGCCTGCATATCCCGTATTGTCTACCACAACAAGAAACTTATTTTCATCCGTAGCAGTATAGTACTAGGTACAATTTTAATTCGCATCAAAATTCAACGGATGCAAATTTCAACACCAAAAATAGCAAGACAAAGATGTCTATCGCATTTGAATTACGGGCATCATAATCAATCAACATTCGATCAATGGTATCCATCAAATTGATCGTCTCCACATTCCTGGGTAAATTAAATTCCAGTTCATCATTCAGCAGACGATTAATCAACCACACTGTGGCAGTTTATAGGGTAAGTTACCAATATCATTTTTAAATAATGCACTTATACATAACGCTTAATCGTGCGATTTCAAAAATATATTTTAAATAAAGTCCTAACAGTTATACCATATTCGGATTGTTGTTTTATGTGAACAAATTACATAATTAATTCATTTTTTTGTTTATTCATAAAATTGGTACACTACATCATCCCTTACATCACATTATTTTCTTTCCACACTCATTCCTTTCGTTTCTGCCCTGATCGTGTCATATTTGGTTCATTGATTTGCATATTCGGGTTATTTTTATACAGTTCCATTTCGTTTGGAAAATAAATTAAGTGTAGTGTAAATATATCAAACACCATGAGTGATGAATCGGAAAACTCACCTACATCCACTTCAGCAGTCAATACAGCCATGTTGTCGTCATCAGATAGTTCATCACAGACGCAAAGCGGAAACATAGCATCCCTTACATTCAGATTAACTCCTTTGATGGCTCAGGACCCAAAGATGTGGTTCCAAATCATCGAATCTCAGTTAGCTCTTGGGAAAATCACTTCGGAAGCAACTCGCTACAATCATCTTCTCGGTGCGCTAAATTGGACCCAAAAGCGCTACACAGATTTAAAAAACGCCATTCTGGAGAGACTAGAGGATTCCAAGCAGACACAAATTTATCGTCTATTACAAGGATTAGAGCTTGGAGATCTTAAACCATCGCAACTTCTTCGGAGGATGAAAACCAATGGTGGATCCAACGTCGATTGCGAATACGTTAAGATGATTTGGTTGAAGAGGTTACCTCCAAGAGCACAGGAGATTTTAACACCGACCGCAGAAGCGTTAAATACGACAAAACTTGCCGAGTTAGCTGATCGATTGATGGAAACTATGTCACAAAATCATATCATGCCTTTATCCACAATTGATCAAACAACTAATATCGAGTCGTCGATTTTAACTCAAATTGATGAAATCATGCGTCGATTGGATCAAATGGAACATCATAGACCACGGAATGTTTTTCGTAGTTCTTTTCGTCAAAAATCGCGTTCATCTCGAAGATTCGCAAACGTGAAAATGCCATAACACCAAAAGATGCCAATTCTACCGAGTGTTATTTTCATAGACGTTTTATTGACAATGCCAAAAATTGTAAGCCGAGTTGCTCACGTTGGAGCAAATTCAAGGGAAAATAACTAAATCCAACTCCAATGGCGACATGTGAGGGAAAATTAATTAATTGTCGTCTTAAAATTATTGATCCTCCATCAAAAAACACATTTTTAAGCGATACTGGGCTGATGTTTCTGTCATTCCCGCAAATAATAACGAAAAGAAGAACATCAATCCAAATCTTGAATTGTTTGCGGCCAATTATCAGTGAAAACATTCGGTTCCCGCCGTTTAGAATAAACCTTGGTCTTCGAAGACATTTCGTTTGGACCTTTATTTTAGCTGATGTTACGATACCAATCATAGGCGCAGATTTTCTGAAATACTCAGGTTTGTTGTTCGACATCCAGAAGAGTCGTCTGGTCGATCAATTAACTTGTCTGCAAGTACGAGCGATAGCTATCACATCTGATTCTCCTACACTAAGAGTTATTGACACTAATACGATTGACGTTAGAGTGTTACCTCTTCTGGAGCAATTTATTAAGATCACGTGAGACATCCAGACCAATCGAGGAAGCAGATATTGCCAAAACGGCTATTTCCACTCCTTTCAGTCTGTTCGAATTTACGCGAATGACTTTTGGATTACGGAATGCTGGGAACACATTTCAAAGGTCCACCCATTCGATAACCAACAATCTAAGTTTCTGTTTTGCGTATTTGGATGACTTGTTAATCGCTTCACGATCGTTCGAAGAGCATTTACGTCATTTGGAAATAATCTTTTCGAAATTAAAAGAAGCAGGTGTTGAGTGATAAATGTGACAAAATGCAATTTTGCAAAAAACCAAATTTTATTTTTAGGACACGAAATTTCTTCCGCAGGAATTCTTCCATCAACTGCACGTATAAACGATATACTTAATTTCAACAAACCAGAGACAATTAAGCAATTAAGACGATACCTGGGTATGTTAAATTTTAACAGAATGTTTATTCCTAATCTGGTGGTAATCAGGCCATCCTCTGCGTGACTACTTAAAAGGAAGCAAAAAGAATGATTCACGGATAATTGATTGGACAGACGAAGCTAAAGATGCATTTGAGCTCAGCAAAAGACAACTCGGCGAAGTTGCTACGTTGGCTCATCCATTACCGAATGCTAGACTTGCAATAATGGTATAGATGCATCGGACAAAGCAATTGGAGTAGTGATCCAACAGCAGAACGAGGACGTATAGCAACCTCTGCAACTTTATTCACAAAAGCTAAACGACACTCAGTAACGCTATAGTGCATACGATAGGGAATTATTAGCCGCTTATTCTGCCACAAAACGATGTCGGCACCTAATTGAAGGTCAAAAAGTTACGTTATTCACGGACCACAAACCCTTGATGATATATGCTTTTCAACAGAATCCCGAAAAAGCTTCACTACGGATTTACAACATGTTTCCGGGATTGAAAATGTAGTAGCGGATGCTCTTTCCAGAATTGAAATTATAGCATTGCCGGAATCCATCGAAAAAATTAAATCAATTAATCGAGAATATAATTGATCGCTTAAATTCGAAAAAATTCCGTTAACATTCAATTCCATAGTTAATTTATATTGTGAGACGTCAACAGGGAGAAATCGTCCATACATCCCAGCAGATTTCAGTAAACGGGCATTTGAATCAGTAGACAATCTGTCTCATCCAGGGGTCCAAGCTACGGTCAAAGCCATGTCAGAAAAATTCATTTGGTTCAATATTAAAAATGATGTTAAAAAAATGGCTCAATGGTGTTTAGCATGTCAAAAAGCCAAAGTGAACCGTCATAACAAAGCTCCGTTGGAAGTTACACTCCTGTAGTCAAAAGATTTGCCGAAGTACATCTTGATATCATTGGTCCACTTCCTGAATCCGAAGGACAACGTTATTGCGTCACGTTAATAGACCGATTTACTCGCTAGTCAGAAGCAGCACCAGTTCCAGATATCAAAGCCGAGACAGTAGCTTCAGCCATTTTTAACACTTGGATCTCTCGTTTTGGCATTCCAGTTTCCATCGTAACTGATCAAGGTTCACAATTCCAATCGGAATTATTCACAGAATTTTCAAAATTATTGGGTTTCGAGCGTAAAAGAACAACTGGATATCACCCGCAATGCAATGGCTTCATAGAAAGATGGCATCGAACACTGAAAGCCGCTATCATCTGTCACAAAAACAAACAATGGACACGTGTCCTTCCTTCAGTATTGTTCGGTCTCCGAACAGCATATCGAGAAGATTTCAAAACTTCGTCTGCTGAACTCGTCTTTGGCGAACCTATACGGATTCCCAGCGATATGATAGAAGCTAGTAAATCCAAACAAGATTATCCAGAATTTGTTCGTCAGCTGAGAGAACATTTTTCGTACATTCGACCACCGCCGTCAACAAGACATCAGCAAGATAAAAAATTTATTTCTAAACATTTAAATAAGTGTTCACATGTCTTAGTTCGCGCAGATTCAGTTAAAAGGTCGCTGCAATCTCCTTACGAAGGACCGTTTATGATAATCAAACGTTTCGAGAAGTATTTTAGTTTGGATATCCAAGGTAAACATTGTAATATATCAATCGATAGACTTAAAGCATGTTTTATGGAAGAAAACATAGCAGATGTTTTACCAAATGAAACAACAGAAGTTGGTAATAAGTAACTACCCAAATCCGATAAAACCTACCAAAGAGTCAGTTTTAACTTGGAACATAATCAAGGTAACCCGATTGTTCCAGTCAGTAAACCAAATACGACTAGAGTTGGTAGAATTATTAAAATTCCTGGTCGTTATGCATAATCGCTCACTTATAAGTTCACTAGGAAAGGGGTAATGTGGCTGTCAATATCAATTCCAAAATTCAAATTTATTACAAATGGTTAGTTTCAAATTTTTTTTTTTTTTTTTTGTAATCCATGCCATCTGTTTTGGGGCGGAAACACTCCCTGCTCTTTCGCGGTTTTTTTTTCGTCTTACTTTACGCATCTTCTGCCAAATCGAAGACGTACGGCTATAGGGCTGATTTAAGTTACCATCTACGCATTGCAAGCTCCATGCCAGCCTACTGGACATGTAAGATGGGTCGGCCCATGAGTTTTGCACGCCGATAGGGGGTCGTAAAATTTCAAATTTAGAAATCAATTTTATAACAATTGTCATAGTCTGGACACTAGATTTGAATTTTGAATTAGTGACATCTACTTTTCTAAATTTCATGTATTTTTGTGGAACTAGTTTTTCTTTTGAAAAATCAGTTCACATATAAAAAAACAATCCATTTGGTATACATATAAAGGGCAAATTGTTTTTTTTTTTCATCAGAGGAAAATTAATAAGTTTCCGAGTTAGTCGTTTCAAGCGCAAGCGACGATAAGTGTAATAAATAATAATATGTATTGGTTTCTTACAACCATTTATAATATTCTATTAATATTATTTGTGTTATTATAATCATTGTTAGTATTATGTGTGTTAATATTTAAATTGTAAATAAAAATAATTGTATTGAAAATACTGTAAAATATTTATTTAAATAACAAAGGTAGTCTACCTAAAGACTATCATGGATATGAGAAACATATAAATATCCAATTATAGCCGGAACTTAATAAAGCCAGCCAGAACCATACTACAGCTAGTGAGTGCAGAGTAAAATTACTCAGGTTGAATAAAAAAAAAGAGTATTTTTTGACAACGCACTGCTTGCTTAGGTTGAATTAAAAATAGGCTCCAAAGTTATTTGTTTTGCTTTGGTTTCGTATTCGTCGTGTTTCTTTTTTTTCGTTTTGTAATGCTCGTCGTGGTGTTTCCGTATTACATGTATATGTTTGATGCATTTACTCTGTTGACATATACATAGTGATGAATGAAGAGTTAGCGATGAGTTTGCGAGATGTTAAGTTTGCGATTTGTAGGAATTTGCATATAGGTTTGAATATTCTAACCGCTACAAAACACAACGTATTGTGCATTATTGTGCGCCAATTGTTTTTCAATCGGAATCTTATAATTCCACATGGAACCTTATAATTCCTAACGGAACATTATAAAACAAAATCTCAAAATAACCCAAAATCATACCCTCTACAGCCAAAGTAACTATGGCACATTACTATTCCAGCCAAAACCTTATAAAGCCAGTCGGAACCATACTATAGCCAAACCAGCTTTGATACAAAAGATCAATGTATTCCAGCCAAAAAGTCATATAGTACTCAATGATGCACAATACATTGTGATTCTTGTGCCATAGTTGGTTTTGCTGTAGTATGATCTCGCCTGGTTTAATAAGGATTCGACTGGAATTGTACGGTTAAGTCTGAAAAACCGTATAATGCACAATGATGCACAATCCATTGTGCTTCTCCGTTTGGTCCGGGCTAATATGCTTATGTGCATTTTATTACGTGCGGCTGATGTCACGACTTAAGCTTAGTACTCAGTTCAAAGAGAAATGAAATTTTAAAGTGGTTTTCAAAAATCTAATTATTTTCGGGTGGAATAGAAATGAAATTTTTTTTGGAGAATTTTTATTTTTAACGTAATTTGTAAACACACATACATAGATGAATTTGTTTGTTTTACGCGAATAAATTAAATTAAATTGATTTTGTTTAAAATTCATAGATAAAACAAAAAATTGAAGACATAGAACTTCTAATCTCCAATCTTCAACGCGAGTTAATCTCCCTGAAAACATATAAAACAAATTCAAAAACGGAAAACAAAACCAAAGAAGCATCAGACAACGAAGTACAACCTAAAGGAGACAAAAGAGACAGTCGCAGAAGACTGAATACTCAACAGACGAGGAAGAGTTAGATAGGGAAACTAACTGGATGTTGAAGAAGGAAAAGTTAAACAAGACAAGAGAAATAAAAAAAGAAAATCTGAGTCCTCACTAGAGGTAGAAAAATCATTTGAACGGCAACCAGCTTAACAAAATGAAGCACAGCCAAAGGTAAACCCCACCACCGAGTTTTATTGTAGGAGTAACCAACTATTCAGAAATCTAAAGTGTAATGAGTACTGTTACGTAACAAGAGTATAAAATTACTACTCTGAACAATAATTATGGAAGATTAACACTTCAAATCCAAACGCATGCAGAAACTTGTCAATAAAGCAGAATACGGAAAAATAACAGTGGTACACGTACGAAAATAAAAACGATCGTCCCATCAAGGTCATGGCAAGAGGCCTACATCCAACTTGTGAAAGTAATTCAATAATAGAAATCCTTGATGCTGTGAACATTATTAAAAGAGAGAGACGTAGCGGAGAGAACCGACTAGAAGCCGTTTCGAAAAGAGGACTGCCGCTGTTCATGCTAACGTTTGTTAAATCCGAGCAAATAGAAAAAATTTACAATACATGTGGTATACTCAACATGCGAGTAAAGATCGAATCTGTTAAAAGAGGCAGTACAAGAATAGTAAAATGAAAAAAATGAAGCGACTGGAACGCACCCAACACAAACTTGCATCTAAAGAAGAACCACGACAATGTATAAATTGCAATGGAGAGCATCCAGCCAGCTACCGAGGATGTGATGTTGCCAAGCAGCTACAGAAAATGAGGGATCAGACACGCAAACCCGCTCTAAGTCATTCAAATAAGAAATCGAGCAAGAAATATAGTACCAATGCGTAGGAAGAATTATACATATGCGCTGGCCTCTTCTAATTCGAAAGAAAATGAGAATTTTAAATAAGCTTGAGGAACAGAATAAACTAAATAAGTTCTAGATCGACTCAATCTGCTGGTAATACCAAGTTCCAAAATAGTTAAAATAAATAATGTCTGCAATATATTGTTCAATTCATAATTCCGGAGCAGAAACCAGACATCAAAACTTCTCATTAAGAATAGCAATATGGAATGCAAACGGATTAACACAACACCTAGCAGAATTAGAACTATCAGAAACACCAGCAGCTCTTATGTATCAATCCGGAAATATACTTGTTACCATACCACTCATCCAGCAGAGCAGGGAAGAGGAGGGTCAGCTATATTTATTAGGGATAATATTAATCAGCAAGAAGAATTAAAAATAGAAATAGAATCCACGCAAGTAACCACCGTGACGGTTAAATTTGGGATCACAACACCTGCAATATAACTGCGATATATTGTCCCCCACGGTATAACCTAAAGAAAGAAGACTACATTAACTTGTTCCAGAAATTAGGAAGTAACTTCATTATTGGAGGTGACTTTAATGCAAAAAATACCTTCTAGGGTTCAAGATAAACCTCTCCAAATTGCGAAGAATTACTTGCAGCTGGTCAATATTTAAACTGTGAATGTTACTCAGGAGGGAAATCAACGTACTGGCCATCTGATCCTAAAAAAATCCCACACTTTATAGATTTCTACATCACTAAAGGCATATCGGAACACCAATGTTCTTAGAAAATGATGAAAGTCGTATATCTGATCATTCTCCAGTTAGTATATCGGTTAGTGAAAATGTTATAGAAAAACAGATTCACCACAGCTCACAAACAAGAAAACAAATTAGGAATTGTGTAAGCAGTTAGTAGAGGAAACATTAGAACTTCAAGTGTCAATCAAAAGTGAAAATGAAATAGAAGAGGAACAGGATAGGCTCCTCCATGTCATGCAATGGTTGGCTTATGAATGCACCCCCAAATTATCATCCAGAAAAGACAATTCCGTTATTTACCCAATAGAAGTAAGAGAACTAGTGCAGGAAAAACGAAAAGTCTGAAATTAATGGCAGAATTTGCGTGCGCGGCAAGATAAAACCACGTTAAACAAGTTGTGCATCAAACTTAAGGCACTCATAAAAGCAGTGAAAAATAAAACAATTGAAAAAAACGTTTGTTCTCTAGCTCCAACTAAAGATACCGACTATAAACTCTGGAAAGCAACCAAAGGGCTAAAACAACCAAAAACGCAGATCTTCCCAGATAAAGCTAACCTGTTTGCTGAACATCTTGAAGAAACATTTCAACCTCTAGGTCTTCAGGCCAGTTACGAAAACACTACTGATACGCCCAGAGCATCTGACTTCGAAAATAACAGGACTGTAATATTGAAAGAACTAAAGGCTGAAATTCAGAACATAAAAGCAACGAAAGTTCCTGGTTACGATTTGATAACAGGGCAAATAATAAAAGAGTTGCTTGAAAAAGGTACCCGTAAATTATTGCACATAAGTAATACAATCCTCAGGAAAAAACATGTGCCAATGCAGTGGAAAGTAGCAGAAGTAATAATGATTCCGAAGCCGGGTAAGCCACCACCGAATGATAGTAAATCTTACCGGCCAATTTCACTTCTACTTACACTAGCGAAATATTTGAGAGGCTGTTGCTCAAAAGGTTGATAAGAATCATAGAACAAAGAAATCTTATCCCAGAATATCAGTTTGGTTTCAGAGAGAAACGCTCAACTATTGAGCAGGTTCATAGGCTTACAGATATCATTGAGAATACATTAGAGAGGGAAAAGGTTTGTTCTTGTGTCTTCTTAGATGTGGCGCAGGCTTTCGATAAGGTGTGGCATAGCGGTTTACTCTTCAAACTACATAGAGAATCGCCACTTTCGGTTGAAATATGAAGAAGAATATTCCGAGCTAAAACATATTTCGGCAGGAGTCCAGCAGGGTAGTGTTTTGGGACCTATTCTTTACCTGCTCTACTTCAGATATTAACCTTAATTAAACGATGTTAAAGTGGCAATATTTGCTGTTGACACTGTAGTTCCCTATGTAGGAAACGCTATCGAGGAATCGACAACGAAACTTCAAGAAGCATGTGACAAAATCATAAAATGGAGAAAAATGTGGCGTATCGGGCTCAATGAATCGAAATCCACGCATGTGAATTTTACTAATCTAAAATCAGTTACAAACCTGTAATCATTAACGGTCAGCAGATTCCATATGCAAATAAGGCTAAATATCTAGAGATGATCTTAGATACCAGGCTCAGATGGAAAGAGCACGTTAAAAGGAAAACAGATGAACTTAATATCAAATATCGAAAAATGTATTGGCATTTGCTCGGGAAAAATTTGGAATTGTCAACCGAAAATAAATTGCTATTATATCAACACGTGCTAACGCCTGTGTGGACTTACGGAATACAGCTCTGGAGCTGTACACAGAAAACCAACACCAAAATAATACAAACTTTTCAAAACAAAGTGCTACGTGGTATAGTTAACGTTCCGTGGTACATTAGGAATGATGACCTTCATAGGGACCTAAATATCCCAACGGTTTAAGAAAAAATAAAAATAACTTGCAGTAATTCATGGGCAACGTATTTATCAACACGTAAATGAAGAGATTCGTGGTATGTTGAACACTTCACATGCAGTAAAACGATTGTCTCTGCAAGCCAATTGATTTAAGGCGACATAGCACCTTCAAAATTGAAAAAAGAAGTTTATCAAAGATTTTTTTTTTAATGGAATAAAAAGAGATATCTTTTAATGAAACTTTCCATTGACATTTTATTTAACTGAAAGTATACAAAAAAAAAAATTTTGATTTTTTTTAGCCCAGCTACAAGGGTTTTCCAAAAACACTGAAAATACGAGGCGTGCATCATAACTACTCTCAGAAACGTCTGAAAAAAACGGGGTTTTATTCAGCATTAACACTAAACCATGCGTGGTCAAATGACCGTTTTAAAAATTTCGTTTAGAATTTCTCGCATATAACGTTACTTTATCATCATGGGGCTTATTATCTTTTCCTAAAATATACAAACAACCTATTTTACAATGTTTACAACTTTTTTATTGTTTAATTTCCGAAAACAAATTATATTATATCTAGTCTACTTTACTAAAATACATATGTTTTTTTAAAGCGGTTAGGTATTAGGCTTAGGTATACATGAAATGTCGGTATGTTTAGTGTTAAATCGCCCTTGGAATGAACTAAAAGGAAAAAAATTTCATTGAAAATAAAAAAATCGTGGCTTTTTTTCGAAAATTTCTCGAATTTTTGTCCCCCCCCCTCCCAATTAATGTTATTATTCAAAAAATTGAAAGCCGATTTTTCCTTCCGTAGTTCATTCTGAGCAGAAATATATGTAGATCAACGTGTTAAAATTTTAGAATGATTGGATAAGTAGTTTTTTCTCAATCTTGCACGCCAACTTGAAAAACGTCATTACGAGATAACCGCGTTTAAAGTTCGTCATTTCAAATTTTTTTTTTTTTTTTTGAGATTTTCATGTTTATATCATTAAAATCATGTTTTTAAACGTTCATTCTAACATAATCTATCATAAAAAAAAATTCAATTTTTTGAAAATTTGAAGATGCTATGTCCCATTAATAGATTAAGGACACCAGAGCATAGACTACTTCAATAAATAACCGATAAATGGAGCTGGACAATGGGCCTCTTCTCATTCACAAGTGGCTAAATTAAGCAAGAAAAATTACTTGATGAATTGTATTTAGTTGTAATAATTTAAATAAATAAAAAAAGGAATGCGACCACTACTTTCCAAAAAAATACTCGTTTCTTTGTAAATTAAAGAATTAAACACACATCCACTTTTGGAAAAATTCCGATAAAAGAAAATTTATTTTATTAAATTTGTATTCCGGGCCGATATGGTCATTATTGGAACGCATACACCCACTTCTTGGCGAATTTTGATCAAACTGGTTTTTTGGAAACCATTCCGTTGTTTAATATGAGTTTAATGAGCCAATTATAATTAAACATCAGACAGAGGGTTTATTTTATGCCATCTATTAATGACTGGTATGAACTAACCATTAATTTAGTATGTTTACAATTTTTTTTCTAAATTGATTTTTCGTACATGGTATAATTTTCAAAATATTTGCAAAAAACGAAAACTTCATATGCCAATTGGGAAAAAAACGAAGAACGATGTCGTATAAGCAAAGATGAATGTTCCGCCACTTGGAAAACTGATGAGGATCACTTTTACTACAAAATTTAATTTCGGATCATTTTGTTCTTAACTGTTTTCTTATATTGTCCTGCTTTTCAAATAAGATGTCTCCTCCAGTGGATCGATTTCAACCTGAAAACATTGAGGCCTCAGCATTATAAGAAAAGCTTAAATCTGCAGTGTTACCCCAATTAGTCGATCCGTCTATCTCTCTTTGTATTTCTCGAATAACCTGACGTTTTAATTTATTAGAAAATTTTAACGGCGGGCTTGTTAGTCTTCGAGTTACCAACTACCCAGCACGATCAATCTAACATGTTTTATTTTATTCACTGATGAAGTAGATCATTAATCATATTGATAAAACACCATATCTTACTTGATTAAAAGAACTTCAATTTTGATACACAAAAAATATATTTTTTTAATTATTTTTATTTCAGATAAATTTATTCAGAATACAAATGGAGCACTTCGATTTTGAAATAGCACCCTACAAGCTGTTCGTTGTAAACAAAAATTTGCTGTACTCTGTAAGGTCAAGAACCAAAAAACACAACTACATTTGTAACGAGATTGATTTTTTATTTTCTCAGATGATTGCCTACGCCATCAACGGATTGATAATTTTGATACAGTTTCAAAAAAGTTCTGAGAGTAAGGCTTCAACTTAATGAGTCTGAAGTCGATTTACACACACTATTCACCAAAACCTGTAGTTTTAATTTAGGTTACTTGCCTATGCTGATAATATACAATGATATTGTCGATAGTGAAAATGTTTAAATTTATATTAGAAATGTACTTTATTATCAATTAATTAAAATTTGCATAATGTAATATAAAACTACTTAGGTAAGACCGTTTGGTCTATCTTTTAATTTATCTAAAGTGATTCATTATAAAATTTAGGTGGTAAGTACTTCTACTTGGGACTTTGATTAAAATACTTTAGAAGACAAGCAGCAAAATGTAGTGGTAAGTTATAAGTAGGTAAAAAGAGCTAAGAATCGGATTATTTTCGTCAAACTGCATCAACGGTTGATACTAATGTGGCGCTCACACACGAGCATTATGCTGCTTCCGTTGGTAGATTCTGATCAAATGACAAATGACTAAATCGTGATTCGTATGGAGTGACTTTTCCGAAATGTCACCAAACATAAGCTGACAATTCTAATACTATCGTCATTGTTTTTTTATTATCCTGACTTATAAGTTCGAATCGCACATGAACCAACAAAATACGGGCCTAGGTTTTACCATGTTCCGTGGTTGCGGCGCTTCAGTGGCCGGTTGTATTGAACTTTGAACTCGCTTCAATCGTTGTTAATAATGCTTTTTTCTTTTTGAAAAGATGTTCTCCAGCCACTCTAATAACAGGTTTCTTGCCTCTCTAGTTCCGTTCTTAAATTTGGTTGTTTTGGGGTATTGATTGATCCGAACATGATGAATGCGATGGGACGATTGTTCGCATTGAAAATCATTGCGCATTCTTCTGTAAGGCCATATCAAACTTTTCGATGGATTGTATTCCTGTTTGAATGGTGTCGATGTCCTGGAGCAAGGAATCTTTTTGTTTCTCCATCTCGGTTTTGATTATTTCTTTTCCCATTCTGTGAATAAAAAACTGAGTTGAATTTTTTTGTTTTAATTACCTATTTTATTCGAGATTAGGGAGAGAAAAAGATGAGCTTAATATCAAATATCGAGAAATGTATTGGCTACTCGGAAAAAATTCGGAATTGTCAACCGAAAATAAATTGCTATTATATCAACAGGTGCTAACGCCTGTATGGACTTACGGAATACAGCTCTGGATCTGTACAAAGAAAACCAACACCAAAATAATACAAATTTTCAAAACAACGTGCTACGTGGTATAATTACCGCTCCTTGGTACATTAGGAATGATGATCTTCATAAGGACCAAAATATCCAGACGGTTCAAGAAGAAATAAAAAAACTTGCAATAATTCATGGACAACGTATTCATCAACACGTAAATGAAGAGCTTCGTGGTATGTTGAACACTTCACATGCAGTAAGACGATTGCAGAGAATTAAACCAATTGATTTAATGGATTAAGGACACCAGTGCAAAGACTTCTTCGGTAAATAACCTATAACTGGAGCTGGACGCCTCTTCTCATTCGCAAGTGACTAAATCAAGAAAGAAATAATACTAGACGAATAGTATTCAGTTGTAATAATTTAAATTAAATAAAAAAATATAAAAAATGGTGTGTTTTTATCCGATGATGCGGCCAGCCCCCGATATTTGATCGGGTAAACTCAGGATTCCATAAACTGGTTTGAGCCTATCAATAGAGACAGATAGTTGCTTGTCTTTGTATTGTAATACCAAGTGCTTACGAGATTGTCGGGCCTTCATAAGGTAGTGTGAGGCCAGTGGGAACTTTGTCTATTCGTACGAAAACGTAGTCACATGTTTGTAGTGACTTTGATACGAATATGTAGTTTTAAGATGCTGGGATCAGTTTGTTCGTCGTGGAGCGCAGTTCATCAATCACTGCCTCAGTGGTTACCTGGGTGTAAGTGGATGTTCCACAAAGAATTCCCCAGGTAATTTGATCGTTTGACCGTACATCAGTTCAGCCGGTGTACATTTTAGGTTACCTTCGACTGTTGCTCGGATTCTCAAAAATATGATTGGTATCTCTGAGCTCTAGTTGATGGTATTTGAACGAACTTTGAGAGCTGTTTTGGCTGGCTCGGCGGTGGAAGCGCTCAACCATTGCTTGTGAATAGTTTGGATTCGACCTGTGAGCCTGCCAATATCTAAATGGATGTGTTCAAATCGGAATAGGTACAAAGGGCCGAATGTCGAAGGGCCGAATTAGTCGAAGGGCCGAATGCCGAAGGGCCGAATGTCAAAGGGACGCATGTGTCGAAGGGCCGAATGTGTCGAAGGGCCGAATTGTTTATTGTTTTTAAAATATAAATTTTAAATTTGTTGTTTTATAACAAAATAAAATATTTTAAGAATATTAGAATATTTTTATATTTTTCGTATTTTTTTTTTTATAGAATATTTTGTAATTTTTTTTTTTTTATTAAACATAAATGAATTTCTTATGAATTTATGTATTTTAATATTTTTCATCTTTGAATATTTATGAAATTCCACGTATCCGGTCAGCGATATATTTTGGTGAAGGAAAATTTTATCATGCGCCACCGCATAGGTATATGGTACAAAAAATAAAAATTAAATTAAACAATTAAATTAAATAAAAAAATAAAAAAAATTTATTTCTAAAAATAAAAAATAAAAAATAAAAAAAATTTGGCCCTTCGACCCATTCGGTCCTTCGATCCATTCGGCCCTTCGACATTCGGCCCTTCGACATTCAGCCCTTCGACACATTCGGCCCTTTGAAATTCGGCCCTTCGACTTTCGGCCCTTTGATATCATACCTTCAAATCTACCTGGTGGAATTTAGATATTCCCGTGAGATGATTTGGTGTTCTGGTTGTACTTTGCATTTTTGGCAGGATAAATAAGATTGCGCACTAAGTTACATCTTTGTTCATACTGGGCTAACAATATCGGGAACTGACGAGTTTGCGAGTTGCTGATACACTTGGATGTGAAATATGTATTATGCAGACTGCCGAAGATAATTCGACGTAATGACTCTGGAATGTACGGGTGATTGTTACCTGTAGATTTTCACAGTAAATTGTTAAATCGGATAATGGAAATTTATCATCTAATTTCTAGTTGAACGGCCGCCGGCGAGGATCTGCAGAGTATGTCTTGTAGTTCTTGATCGCAGTTTCTGTTTTTGCAACCATTGTGATGTCGTAGCGTGTTGCTGCGGGCGCAAGCTCGTGGTCGGAGGTCTGAGATAGTGTGTCGGCAACCGCAGTCTTTGCTTTGAATATGTTGATGTCTGTCGTAAATTGAGAAACAAAATTTAAGTGGCGTGCTCGTCTTGTGTTGCGTTCCGCTTTAGAGAAAATTGCTCTAGAAAGCGGTTTGTGGTTAGTGAATATGGTGAATCCCCGACCAAAGTATCGTAAATGTTTTATTGCTTGGAAAATTGCAAGCAATTCACGATCGAATGCGGAATATTTTCTTTCGGCATCGGCTTTCTTGGAGAAATATCCAAGAGGTTCCCAGGTCTCATTATTCAGTTGTTGTAAGACCGCGTCTATTGTGCCAAATGTGTGTGAATATAGGCATTCATTTCTGCGAGTTTTGGTAGGAATCGTTGCTGACGATTTTATTTTTTTAACGTTGTATTGTGCTGGGAATTCTCTAATTGCATTAATTCGTCCTTCGGACGGCAGAATGCCATTAGATTGTAATCTTGTGACTGAGAGTCAAGATTGTTCTTCCCAAACACGCACTTTGCGATGTTGATATTGGCACCGTAATTTGATGATTTTTGGAAATTGTTCCAGATGTTTGTGTTGTTCCTCGTCTGTTGAGACTACGAGAATGCCGTCTCGATATATACAAAAACGACATCGAGATCTTTCACGATTTCATTGATGAAACGCTGGAATGTTTGTGTAGCATTTCTGAGTCCAATTGGCATTCGGGTGAATTCGAATAGGTCAAATAGAGTGGTACATAATAGCAGTTTTGTGAATGTCATCAGAAGCAATTGGAATAAGATGGTATGCTCTGTGAAGATCGATTTCCGTGAAAATTGTGCAACCATGTACGAGTATAAAATGTGGATTTTTTTTTACTAAAAAAACCTGTTAAATTCGGAAGAATGATAAAGTGCTGTATTCAAAGTATGCTCCATCGCCTGTTATAAATTTTTTCCCATGTTTTGGGCAATTTGTGAATACCACGTCAGTAAAAATCTTCTATTTTTGCTGCGAAACATTCATCGAACCATTCTTCACATCTTCGTACCAATAAAACATCAATGCAACAAGTGGTAATCGGAAGGAGCAGTCTGGGTGAGTAAGCCGCATGGGGTAGAACTTTCCAGCTGAGTGATTCCAACGTGTCGTGACCTGGTTTTGTCTATATTATAGAGTATTGCCATGAAGAAAAATGACATTGTGTTGTCTGTTTCGATATTCTGGCCTTTTTTCAAGCAGCAAACGGCTTAAGTCGGTCAATTGTTGTTAGCAACGTTTAGGAATAATCGTTTCTCCAAAAAAAAAAACTAAAAATTAATGCTGTCCACGAATTTTCTTTGGGCGGTATAAATTCAGACATATTGAACACAACACTATGCACACACTTTTCAAGTTTATCACTCGTGTGCGTCTGACACTTGTTGATGACACAACAAAATGGCGCAGTGTCGCATTTTTATAGCACTATTATATCACTATAAAACGCAACAATCTAGTCCATCTGTTGTCTGAAATCCGTATTTCGTACTTGAACATCTGGTAATTGCATGAAGAAATCTTGTATGTGGGAGATAGGATAACGGTTAGGAATTATGACTGGAAAAATGTTTGATTGACCAAATGCCGTAGAAATAGGCGGCTGTGCTGCAATTGTCTTAGGTCTGCCACTACGACCACACTTATTGGTTTGCGGAAACGGTATTTGCTGATCCCTTTTGTTGTGTAACAGATGTGCATGGTGCTATGCAGTTTGATGCAGTGTTGCCAAATTTTCTGTGATATCAATACCATTTGTGTGGAAATCGTTATCTTGGTGATTGTTTAGTTCGATTAAACTTCACTAGTCAGCCGCTAATTTATTTCGGCATTATTTCAATACGGCTATTGCTAGAGCTTGGTGCTTGTATCTCGGAGCTCATATGGTACGCGTGTCGCGTTTAATTAAGCTCTGAGTTCACGCGTCAATGATGTCGTGGTTTGTCGGTGACTTCAACGAGATCCTCTTCTGATTTTTCTTGTTGCGAGATCAATGCTGTTTGAATGTTATCAAGGAGCTCCCTGATCCATAGTTGTATTACGTTGACCGTAGCTTTTCCGTCCAACGATTTGATTCGGTGCAGTAGGATCGAAGGCTTTTGATCACCAATTTCGAATTTGTTCAAAATCGTCTCTAATCTACACTCATCAAAGATGGAGTAGCGATCGATTAGGACTTTCTTGAAGTTATCGTATTTGCTATTGGCTGTAGAATCTTGTAAAATGTACTCGACCATCTCTTACCTGCGTTGAACATTATCTCGGCTGATATGAACCAAGTCTTCGGGTTTGTTTCCCAGAATGCTGGTAGCCGCGTCAAATCTCTTGACGTGGCTAATTGAAGGAGAAATTGAATGAATTTTTAGAATTCGTGTCGTGATGGACACGTGTTTTCTAAATATCGACCAGGAGATTTAGACGATTTGTGAAAATAGTGCGCTTGCCACGGGAGGGGGCCACTATAACACAAAATTCGTCTTATATTAGGTAGAAGCTGTTTTTGGCCTTCGTCTTCTTGCTTATATCCGAAAAAACTCAAAAATCTAACCCTGAATTTTCTGGTTTTGAATTCGATTTACATGCACTAAAATATTTTGGCGTACCCTTTATAAATTATGTTTTAATAAATATAAATGTTTGCAATGCCATCTCTTGTGCAATGGCATGGTGTTGTGTACGTTTTACATGACTTTGGTTTTGCAAAATCAATATGATTTTTATGCAATTCTAATTGATTTAATTGTAGACATATTGTAATTAGATTGTACAAAATTGAAATAAAATATAATTTTCCAATTCTATATTGCTTCCACCAATTTTGTTATATATAAGTGTTGTTGTACGATTCTATGCACATTATTTGTATATATGTACAAGATTGCTGTATAATTATTTGGACTAATTTTTTATATAGAGAAGTGTCCATTTATAAAAAATTATGTGTACGGAGGATTGTCCGTTGAGAAATAATTGTGCGGTGTTTCATGCCCTATTCAGAACAATCCGCTACAATATCTAGATATTGACGGAAGCTAATTAATCATACATAAAATAGGATATAAAACCAAAATTCACGATTTAACACCAAATAAGAATGGCTCGATCGCACACAGGAAGACGGGTTAGAAAATTTTAATAAGGTAGCTAATAAGAAACTTAAGCAGATAGCACACGAACAAAATAAAGGTAAATAAAACTTATAAAGTAATATATTTTATCTATATCATCGGCAACAATTATGCTAAATTAATTTAAAATGACGTGTTCTTAAAAGTTGTATCCGATTATCAAGCAAGCATATACATAGTTTTAACGCGGCGCCTAATATTCATTCATAAAACTCATTTACATTTTCGATTTCTTTTGATCGAACAAGCAATAAATGTATATAAAATATACAAAATATATAATAAATTTATTTATATATTTTGTATCGACTGAAAACATGTAAAATTACTTGTTTCTGCTTTTTTTTATCCATTCATTTGAGAATTGAAATTTTAAATTTAATGATCTTTACTCGTATATGATTAAGATATAACATATTTTGAAAAGTGTACCATTTAAAAAAAACAATTTAGAACAAAAAAAAATCTGAGTTAGATTTACATTTGTAATTTTTCCAAAATTTAATTGACAATTTTTTATAATATGTAATTGAATTTTACCAAAATTCAAATTTTCGATTTTTTAATTATTTTAAAATAAATCGACAGTGATGTAAATGAATTAGGGAGGCACAAACAAAACGCGCATTTACCTACCTACTCACTCAAAATAACAAAAGAAAAAAGTTAAAGAAAAATAAAAGAATACTTCAATTTAATTAACACTTGCTGAATTACCCCAGCATTGCACGGGAGAAATAAGAATTATTTTGAACTTTGGTCGGATATTTTGCAGGAAATCTCTCAAGGTCGCTGTAGTAGCATTGATATATGAAAAATTCAATTCAATTAACTTTATTTAAATGTTGTTTTATATGTTACATATAGTGGTTTTATTTACATTCTTTTAAGTGCTTAGTTGTGTAAACTTTACAACTTTTTTTTTTTAATAAATTTATACATTGTAATTAATTTTTAGTTTAAAATTACAGTAAAACCTGGTTATAAAATCCTCGGATATAACGAAAACCTCTTGATAACGCTCAATTCTCTCGGTCCCAATTTTTTCCCTATATAACATAATAAAAATTACCCTCAATATAACGAATCTCGTCATAACAACATTTCTGTTCAAATTAATAAAACACTTGCATTTTGTATTGGTTATAACGAACGAACTTTTTTGTTTATGTATTTGGTCTCGTCTCCTTTACTCGAGTGTATTAAATTTTTGTTTTGTAATTTAAGCGTTTTTATATTACAATACATAATAAATATGGATTACCCTGCAAATATTTATAATTTAAAAACAATACAAATGTTATGTTCTAATATTATAAATTGATACCGGCTAAAACCATGGCGTTTAAAAACGAACCTTACCGAGAGGTAAGCGGAGCAAAGATCGACTTACTGTGCTCTTATGTCGAGTTCACGTATGCGATCAAAAAATGATTCGCGAATCAAGCCAATCTTTGAGCGTAATTATTTCGCATTATTACTCATAATTTGTTATTTTTTTTTATTATGTTGGATGCTGCCGATCAAAATTTTCCCAAAGTTAAAATTATTTCATCTCGGGCGGGGAAATTTGTATATGTTTTCAATGATTTAATTTTCCTTTGATTCGCGAATCATTTTTTGATCGCATACGTGAACTCGACATTAGGGGCAAATATTACTGGAAAGGAGAAGCTAGTTATTGGTAAATATAAAAACCCAAGATGTATCAAAGATATTCGCACTCTACCGGTTTTATATAAATCAAATTTGAAAGCTTGGATGACTTTCCAGGAGTGGGATATTATACAAAACTTTAAAAAATTTTACAGAAAACTTTTGATCAAAAAAATTACACAGAGTCTTGATGATAACAGTATCCTGCCTCATTTTAATGTATTCGATGGCTGTGTGATGATAAACTTTGCATGGGATTTAGTACAGTCAAACACTATTTCTAACTGCTTTAAAAATACTTGGACTAGCGATGACGAGACGTCTACAAGCATTGAAGAAAACTTCAACAGCGTCTGCCTTGAAATGGATGAATTATATTGGCAAAATCCATTAATACAAACACTAAATGAAAATGTCGATTTGCTCGAATATTTGATTGTAGATGAAAATGTTATCGTTATAGACGATAGCGATGAAGTGATTTTAAGGTCGATGGAAACTAATTCGGATGAAAATGTTGATGACGATATTGACAATGAAATGGAAGTGCCCTCGATGAAAAACATAGATAAACATTTAAATTCATGGCGAACTTTCTTATAGCAATTTCTTTCCAAAAAAAATTGATTTATAAATCAAAAAAATTGATTTGAGATCAAAAAATTTTGATCGAAATACCATGGCACATTCTTTCCAAGTAAAAAAATTGATTTTTTTTTTGATCGCAACCAATTTTGAAAAATCTCAACATTTCATTAAATTTTTTTTGACGTTTACTAACACATAAATATGTTTACGTTAAAAATATAAACATAAACACTTCAAAAACCATAAACATAAACATAATAACTTTTTGACTAGTTGGCCGTGAGAATTTGACATACGAAATAATTTTATTTTTTGCATTAATATAATTGTTTCGTTTTCACTTTGTTAAAATAATTGTGTTGACAAAAAATTGTGTTGATAATTTGTTAATAAACAGTCAATATAAAATTTTGCAAAATCGAATATCAATTTTTCACAGATTCATTACAAAAAAAATCAATCGCGTATCGTGTTCTTTGCCACACAAAAAAAATCAATTTATTTTGGAAAGAACTTGCCATTAAGCTGCAATCCGGATTGTCAAATTGAACTTCAATATGCTAATAATATTGAAAGAAAACTGGATCAAATAAGACGTGCAACTTTAAAACAAATTGCAGCGCATCCCCAATAGAATTCTTTATGACTTTTTCCTTACAGAAAAGTATGAAAAAAATTTTGAGAAAACAAATTTTTTTTTCTCAAATTTTTTTTTCATTCTTTTCTGTAAGTAAAAAAGTCATAACGAATTCTATTGGGGATGCGCTGTTACTGATTTACAAAAAATTTCCTTAGAACTTTTGCCTTTTACAGCGCATCTCCAATAGAATTCCTTTAACTTTTTCCTTACAGAAAAGTATGAAAAAAAAACTTGAGAATTTTTTTTTTTCTCAAGTTTTTTTCTCATACTTTTCTGTAAGGAAAAGTTAAAGAAATTCTATTGGAGATGCGCTGTATCTCTTTTCATAAGGAAAACACCAACCTAACGGACAAAATTTTTTTCATACTTTTCTGTAAGGCAAAAGTCATAAGTTTTCTATTGGGGATGCTCGTTAATTTGAATTAATGTATTACTATTGAAATATAATATCGTTCAAATAAAACAAAACTTTATAATAATGGTTTAAATAGTTCTTCCTTATAACGAACAATAAATTATCAGACATTTTATAACGAACCCTCTTTATAAAAAACATTGGATATAATGAATAAATTTTGCGGTCCCGAGAGTTTCATTATAACCAGGGTTTACTGTATACATATTAATTTATTTCCAGGAGAAAGTTGAAAAAAACCTGAGTATTGCTTTTTTTTCCTAAAATAAACCTACTACTAAACCTAATCCTATAAAACCTTATAAACTAAATTGCATTTATCATGTATTAACTACTGTTGCCGAACATAAATCGTTTAACAGATCTAATCTCGTATTAAATTTGATATTTAAATTATTGATTTTGTCTTTAATAGGTTTTACTTTACAGAGTTTATGTAATTTTATAGTTGACTAGAACCAAGGTAGATTGCGTATCATTTTTAGTAACTTATTCTGCATTACTTGAACCCTTTTTATATGACCTTGGGAGATAGTTTGCCAGGCATTTGCCCCGTAGGTTAAGATAGGAGAGAAAATTGCTTTAAATATTAATAACTTGTTATTAAGGTTTAATTTTGACTTACGATTTATAAAAGGATATAAAATTCTTATGAGTTTAGTCGCTTTATCAATAGTGTATTCTATATGTTTGTGAAATATAAGTTTTGGATCTAGTACTACTCCAAGATATTTAACTTCGTTGCTCCATGGAATTATATTATCCGCTAAATAAATATTTCTGGATAGTAGAGCATGTGTCGCACGTTTACGGGTAAAGAATATAGCTTGTGTTTTCGTATTATTAATTTTTATTTTCCAGGTATATAGGTATGTTGCTATTTCCGCATAAGCATTCTCTAACATGTTTACATTCTCTAGGGGGTCGGCAGAACTCGAGAGAATTGCTGTCTCATCGGCGAATTGAAAAATGTTGCAACCCTCTGGACCTCTGGACGAGGAAAAGTATAAATGTATATGTTAGATAATATCGGACTCAATACTGCTCCTTGTGGCACACCAGCGGGGATGACTGTGTGATTTAGATTTTAGACTTTATATTTCCCACGAAAACGGAAAAGGATCTATTGTGTAGGTAAGACTGTATGATCTTAATTAAATAAATCGGAAAATTTTACTTAATTAATTTATAAATCAACCCATACAGTGTCAAACGCCTTTTCAAAATCTAACATTACAAACCAAGCCGAATGTTTCGAGTTTAACTGCGACTTTATGACATTGCATAGTCTGTAAGTTTGGTGAGCTGGTGAAAGATGTTGTCTAAATCCAAATTGAAAAAAAAAAGAAATATTGATTTTCTAATTTCGTAAGACAGAAAATCAATATTTCTTAACCAAAATATCCTTAACGAACAGAGAGAAATCCGGTTCTAACCAATTAGAGATCCCGCCCTTTTCTATTCTCACGTACGCAATAATATATCTTGAATTTTGTTACTCAACCTATGACTCATCGCCTACCTGTGCGATCCGTAGATTTATTTTTATTTCTTATTTTTTGTCTCTCCCTTTCATTTATTTTTTGCTTTTTTCTGCTATATAACAAAATTTTTATTTATACAAATCAGTAGATACTCCTGATGATGACCTAACCAGTCGAAATCGATCGAGTGATTTTTTAAACCTTTTGAAAATTACTCAAAATAATTCTCCGAAACAAAAAACAAGTGATTAATAAAAAATGTGTTTATTAAATATAAGTGTGTTTCGCCAAGTGCCTACGGCAAATAGCGTAAAAAGTACAAACTTATTGGGCTATAGTTACCCGGGTTTGAATGATTTTTATTAGGTTTCGGTATTGCGATTATTTTTGCGGTCCTCCATGCGCTGGTAAAATAATTTAACCCTCATGTGAGTGAAGAAAAAATATCTTAGTTTGAGTGACTAAGGTACCCGGGTACCTTAAATGCAATTTTTTTTTAAACTAATTTTTTTTAAATTTTTTTTTGCAATTATGAAATTTATAACGGATTTTGCTAAAATTACATAAATTGAAAACAATATTGCATTAGCTGCAACATGTCAGTTTTCAAAGAACATTCTGTAAAAAAACGTAAATAATCCAACATATCACATCAGTGGAAAAAATGATCGATAGTAATAAAAAAATGTTGGTTAGTTTTTTTGAAATAAATAAAAATATAAAGATAAATTAAATGAAATAAATAAACAGAAATACAAACAATGAAATACAACGACATATAACACAAAACTTTAAAATATTTGCATACTATTTCTTTCAAATATAGTGTAAAATATATAAAGGTACCCGGGTACCTTTGTTACTCTAATTCGTACAACTAAACTACTTTTTGCTCTCACGTGCGTCCAAGTTATAAAATTTCTCATTTTTAAGTGTGATCGTAATCTATCAATTGAACTAGAAGTTCTCATAAAATTAAAACTTTTTATTATGACTGGAACATACAAAGCTAGACGTTTAAAAGTGCAAAAGGTACCCGGGTACCTCGTCACTCACATAAGGGTTAATGTAAAGCAGGCATTAATAATGTAACATAACATTATTTTCAGGTGCTTTGGGATTCATTTAAAAAGATCATTTGTAATCCTATCAGTGCCTGGGGATTTTGAAGTTTTAAACTTTTTGATTATTAGTGATATTTCCTTGGGAGATGTGTGGTCAAATTGGGTTCAATGGTTTGGAATAGAATGCAGAAGATTTATTGATTCATCGATTAGTGATTGAGTTCTAATATTAGATAAATTATTGGTTAATAGATGTGATTTATGAAACTCGTCCGCAATGGCGTTAGCCTTTTCTTGAGTTGTAATGAGAATTTTATCATAAGACAAGGAAGGCCAATGTTTTTGTTTCTAATTATCTTTGTTAAGTTCCAAACGGTTAACTTCCTGACTTTTTTAAGGAAGTCAGGAGTTTATTCCAATTTTGATTCCGAATTTCATTAGTTTTTTGTTTTATTTTATTGGTCAGGCTATTCATTGTTTTTTTCTTAGATAAGGTTGTCTTGTTCTTTGCCATTGACGTCGATAAATGTTCTAATTAGGTATATTGTCTGTTGGTCAAGTGAAATGTTATTATTATATCGATCTAATAAGGGCACTGAGGCATTTTGCGCATCAATGATCGGTTCATTAAGTTGTCTAATGCTTTGATTAATTTTTTTCTGTTGTATTAAGATTGGAGCTAGTATGATTAGTCAACACAATTTTGTCTTTTAGGATGTTATAGTATTTTTTCCAATTGGCAAGACTATAGCAGCGTATTTGATTAGTACATGAATTCGGAATTTGATGTGCAGTTGTTTCGAATAAGACCGGATTGTGATTCGATGAAAGTTTGGGTACTGATATAAGATTTGATATTAAACCGTGCCTGTTACATAGAACTAAGTCAAGAGTGGATGGGGTACCACGTCTCGAAATAGGATAATGTGTTGGTTGAGGAGAAAAGTTAACTATAAATCTACCTTGGTTCATTTCATTATAAATAATATTAGCAGTACGACTCGCTTGCTTGGAATTGAAGTCACCACCTTGTAGTATAAGATCGTTTTTAGTATTTGAAAGTATTTTTAAGTCATGCTTAAATTCACTTAACATACTTGAATTAGTATGCTTGCCGTTCAAATAAGCTGAGATTAAGTTTATCAGTTTGTTTATATTTTCAATTTCAATTCAAATATTTTCAATCACTTTTGTTTTAAAAGCGGGCAACAATTTATGTTTAACAGTTTTTTTCACGATAATTGCAACCCCATCACCTGAATTATTAAATCTATCTAGTATATATACACAATATTCTGAATTGATACAAAATTTATTTTTTGGATTTAACCAAGTCTCAGTTAGCATGATTATATCCAAATTATTATTTTTTATAAAATCTAATGTCTCTAATATTTTATTTTTGATTGATCTGGCATTCCAGAACACTATTTTAAAATTATTAAGAGGTAAACTGTTCATTTTGAATATAAATGTTTATAAGGTAATGATGTTATAATGAAAAAAATTCTTCTTTGCTGTTACACGCACTTAGCTTTTTATGATCCTTTTTACTGCTTTGTTTAACACGGTTGTGTTTAGTACTTAATTGCTTTTTAATGGAAATATATTATTTTCTCTTGCCACATGAAACAGAGTTCGATGCTTGACCTTGTCCACAGTTGATACATTTTAATAATTTATTTTTTTCAACTTCGTTAGTTATGCTTTTTAATGGACATTTTGTAAACTCGTGTTGGTCACCACACATATAGCATTTGGCAACTTGAAAACAGTTCCTAACAGTTTCCCGTATACATTTGGCATTTACGGCATTGCGTTGGTCCATTCCTGCGCCTCACGTAGTAATTCCGTTATACAATTTCGTTTAGGATTCCAGTTATTTTGCGCAGTTCGTTTATGTTTGTTTGATTTGGGTTAAAATACAATAAATATGTAGCGTGGCTATTGTATCTCTGCTTTTTTACAGATAGTTGTTTAATTTCAGTAGGAAAAATATTTGATCTAGCCAAATCATCTTTAATGTCTTGAATATCATTGATTGATAACCCTGTAGATACGAACTTTTGTTGTTTGCTATCCGGATTCTCGAACGTGAAGAAGTGGGCTTCTTCTTTTAACAATCGCGATTTTATTTTATTATAGTCGTTCATGTTGTTTATATTGATTTTAACGCCAATCGACATGTTTTTTAATGTGTAGTTTAAAATATTAACCTTTTGTTCTTTTAATAAAGATCTTATTTGTGCCGTAATTCCATCTCTAATTATTAGCGGTGGTATTTTGCGTGGTTTATCTGGAATTGACTCACCTTCCGGTGGTAGTTGATCAAAACCATGTTGTGAATTTGTTGATATGGTGCTCATTGTTCCATCGTCTTAATCCAAACGAAAGTTCGGCCCATCACTTGATTTTTGGATTTTGCACTCACTATCATTAGAGAAGCCACATGAATAATTTTATTGTTGTTGTATCACAAACAAACTGGTTATATTTATTGTTTATTAGCAAAAAATAGGTCTGTTCGGATTGAATACTAAATATGAACTGTCGATATATGAAAAAAAAAATTCATTATTGCGAAGAAGGGGCCATATAAAGACACTATTTCGGAAGGTATTTATTGCAAATGCCTCCTTAAAGACGAACATGGAAATATTATAGAACATTGATATTATTTCACATCGTATTTATGGAGGTAGGGTCGGTACTACCTCACATTATACTACCTTCTTAGAAATCTTTATTATTATTTTTTTACAATATTTCATTTCTTTTTACTTTAATTTCTTTTACAATAATTTTTCACATTTTTAATGCTTACGGTGAATAAATAAAATATTTTAATTAGTCTTGATTTTAAATGTAAAAATTTGGAAAAACAATATTTAGTATTTTGCCATTAGGTGAGGAAATGAACAAATTTCTTAGCGTTCACACTCTGGAGCAAGCAACATGTAGTTGAAAAGCATGGATTTTCGGTTAATGCCCCTGGGAGCGGAAGTCGCTTGAATTCAAAAGGCAAATCGGTAGGAATTATTGAAATGCGCGGAATTAGCACATATTATCCTTTACAAACTTACGACTGGGTGCTTTTCATCTGTCATGCTTGATATGTACGATTCTAATTATAGCAAGCCATACTTGAAGGAATATTCTTTTAAATAAATAAAAAAATTTAAATATCTTATTGATTCAAAGTCAATGGTAGTTTGAGAATTGAATGTGCTCACTAAAGTTGAAAATGCTAGTAAATGGCCAGGCGTGATGGAATTTCTGTGATTAGTCTGTGAGTCTGATTTGATGAACGGTATGGAAACTTATCAGGAAGACCCTTTGATTCAGACGATGAGCACCTTAAAAATGTATACCAGGGCTCCTAGACCCAATGAACCAACCCTGCCAAAAATGTCGCAAGGTTGGTTATGGACAAGCAACTTATACAAAGTAAAAATTTCATGCCGATCGGTTTAGAAGCTGACGAATGGATGAATCGTGTCGAAACTAATAAGGAGGGTCATTTTGTTTAGACACGGACCCCTCTGATTCGAGCATGTCATTAATTTCATATAAACCCTATCATAAACTCATTCCCGTGAAACAATTATTAAAAAAAATAATTTTAGAAAATTTTGAACGAGGGATCCCTAGACCCCGGGTCCAACCCCTTCAAAAATGTCGTAAGGTTAGTTCTGAACATGCAACTTATACATGATAAAAAATTTATCCCGATTCGTTAAAGGGCTGAATCCGATTGGATGAATGGTGTGGAAACTTATTAGTAGGGTCCCCTTTATCCAAGGGACGAAAATTATAAAAAATCATATTTTATAACAAAATTATACCGGGGCTCCTCATGACAATCAGTAGAACAGCTGAAGCGCCCACTCGGAACAGACAAGAATTCAATTTTATATATTTATATAGATGGCAGTTGCATTCATTCTGCAAGTTAAATTTAGTGGTCGGTTGAACGGTGTCATTTCACTTTTCTGAAATTTTGTAATTTTTCTGAGTTTAAATCTAATTAAATTACAAAAATTATATACATATGTATTAATATTTGTTTGGTTGCAATTTCAAACCAATTATCGTTACAATAGTAGTTTAATTTAATCATTCAAAGTATTAGTTTATAAAAAACGTTCCAATTTGAGGTTAAATTTTAAATTTGCCACTTAAAATTTAAATTAGAAAGTATGAACGATAGTCTATAACCGATTTGTAAGCAACTTAAATTACCTTCAAGTTTCAAAAATCTTTAAATTTTATCTTGCGCCAAACTTTCTAGAGACCAAAAGCACGATAAAATCATCCGCTGATTGGAGCTCGCAGGGAACGCTAGTGATAGTTGAAACCACCCAAAACATCCATTAATCGACGTGGATACGGTTTATCTAACGCCTTTACTTTAAAGCCATTTAATGTGATACTCAAAAATCCGTTGAACCATTGTCGGAATATACATACCTCTAGCAAGTTCACAGTTTTTCTTAGTGAAATCGATTTCGAGTAGTTTGTGCTAAATTTTGGAAATATATAATCCGACCAAGTGTTTGGACCGTATGGGTAAATGATCTTTTAGATGATTTTGTAAAATTTTCTTTACCGATAAATATACGAGTATACGATCAACGATAGGTAGATTGGCTCGCGCCTTTGTCTCCTTCCACGTCTGCGAGAATTACCTTTTGCCACAGAAAGGTGCTATTGGAATGTGTTTAAGTAGACCGCAACACCCTGCACACGTTGCAGCATTAACTCACAATAGGCTTCATAAAAACAAAATCAAATAAATAGCCTACTTCCAACGACAATGGGACACCAAAGTTTAGTTGAAAGAAGATATTCTTCCGATGATCACACAACGAAGAAGATAATGGTCTCTACCAACCTGTTTCTTAGTTATATAGAATTCGGGTATCACGGGTATTGTTAAATCTTTTATCGCCCAGGACAAGATCAGCTAAATATCGAACAAGAATACCTTCCTGACTAAAGCGCCAAAAGTTATAATTTAAAAACGAGACGTCAAAAGGTTTAACAAATCTTCTACATATAACCGAACTCATCAGAAGAGTGGTGCTACAGAAATCTTTTATCCAAAACTAAATTCTCAATTCATCAAATGTATTGTGTCAAGGAATATTGATACAGTGAATTATGATGTGAAGAACCAGGCTAGTAAACTTTAAAGGTTTCCGAAAAAGGTATTCGCTGACATGAAAACGTGACTTATTTAGAATTACTATCTAACACCACTCTTTTGCGCAGAACCAACATTTTTTCTCTTTTAAAACGTAAAATCTTAACGAAAATGAAACTACCAAAACAAATTAAATTGTTTGATGTCTGGTTTACCCAGTAACCTATTTTAGTGAACTAGTATTAAATATAGTTTATACAGAGAGCGGCAATATTAATCTTATAAAATATCTTGCAGAAACTTGTTTCTGCATAAAGACAGAATGCATATTTTCATATAATCGATTTTGGGTTCAACGCAAATTCAATTCGCGGGTTCAATGCATTACAAATCCAACTTTATTGACATTAACCAAACATAAACTAAACAATTAATTATCTTGAGATAAAATCAAATCAAATTGTTTAAATTGAAATATATGCAAACCCGAAATTGAAGCCAATATTAGCACCTCTCAACATATAAAAAACTTCATTTTACCAAGCATCAAATCTACCAAAACAAAATAAAAAATCACATTTGTACCAATGCATAACACTAAATTAAGAAGCTGTGGCGTTATTATTATTCTGGTTTTTTGGATGCGAGGTGAATATCCCGATTGTTGATATTTTGGTTAAATACAAAAATGATTCTTAATGCCTTGCGATAATATGCATCGCTTGTTACCATTATGTAAATTTAGGGCCTTCCTTCTTGGTAAAGTTAAACATAATTTTTTTTAACAAATATGTTTCCTGTTCGATTATTTATAACAGCAAAATTCTACAAACCAATTCGAGTTAAGAGTCCTGATTTGAAAAGGTCCTAAAATACATTCGGGGCACCGAAAAGTATTTATTAAGGTACTGGAAAATTAAAAGTTTAATAAATTTAAAAATTTGTTGTTGTGATAATAAAAATAATTTGGTGACAAGTAGTTGAACAATTAAAGATACACGGTTCAAATCCGATTGGTATATAAGTTGGGCATTTTTGAGGAAGGGTTCAGTTGAATTTTAAAAATTCTTTCAGAACGAGTGTTTTGTAAATAAAACGAAGTGTAGTGAAATGAAACCCAGATGGAAATTAAAATGTTTATTAGTGTTGTGCATTGTAGCCGCTTTTAGCGGATATCTTAGTGTTGTGAAAGGTGAATGAACTGAGACAATTATTAATTTTTTGTTATCCGAATTTTTTTTTTTTTTTTTTTCAAATAAATTTAAAAATCAAATTGCCGTTTAGAACTATATTCCATTGGAGTGTATTTTTTTAAAATATTAATAAAAATGTCCAGGAAATTTATTCGGATAACAAATTTTGCACACAATATGTACTCAGACAGTTAGAGAGAAGAATCGAAGGTTGAGTTTGATTTTATTATGTGTTACAGGCAATCCATCAAATTCGAACCTAAAATGTAACAAAAATGAAATTTTTGTTGAGTGCGCCACCAATTGTCCGCTAACATGCCAAACAATTAATGAGACATCTACCAGAAATTTTTGTTTTCCATGCATAAAGGGATGTATTTGCAAAATCGGATATATCAAGCATATAGACACATGTATTACGGTTCCGGAATGTCTTCAGTATCTAGCGGCAGCAAACAAACAACATAATGTGCCAATTATAAAGGGCCGTCTTGATCAGAATACTAACAAAACGCAACCGTTGCTGTTAGAGAGATTAATGCATAAAATAAAAAGTAAATTTTTAGACAAAACAACAACTAGTAACAATACAGGCAAGTTAATTACAGAAAATCCATCAGTTAAAGAAAAAAGTGAATCGCTAAGATTTAAACCACTGTATTTGAGGGTACCACTCAAAGATGGAAACGCTAGTGAATTAGTTCCCCCATATAACTTTCTAAATCCTAATACAAGTGAGGAAGAACTTGTTAAGCAATTAACAGCTCAACATGTTAGAAGAACCGATAATTCAACTAATATTAAAACCGTTCAACAAGAACTTTTTTCTAATAATCCTTGGCTTAATTTTAATATACCAAGCACACCAACACCACTAATCACAGTATCTAAGCCGGAAATATATCTAGACGAAAGCGCTGCAGAGGTTTTGGACAAACAGAACCCCAAACCACAATCCGAAGAGCGACCTCAATACGTTGAAAGTTCTAAAAAACCAACACAACAAGAATCCGATCAGACCAATTATGAGCACTTGGACAAACCTAAACCCGAACCTACACAATCCGAAAACACTAGCAGGGAGGAGTGGCCTCAACACATAAGACCAACAGAACAGTTAGAAGGCCAACCAAAACCACCAATACAAAATGAAAGCAGAGAAGAAAATCTAGGTAAACCGAAACCTAAACCAGCGGAACAATCTGAATCAAATGCAAGTGGAGAGGAACTAAGCAAACCAAAACCACCAGAACAACAAAAATCAAACGAAAATAGCCAGGAACATTCGGGTAAACCAAAACCCCCAGACAGTGAAAGTAGTGAAGAACATTTGGGAAAACCGAAACCCAAACCACCAATGAAACCGAAACCTCCACTACGACCAGAATCAGATGAAAGTAGTGAGGAACAACTAAGCAATCAGAAACCTCCAGTACAACCAGAATCAGAAGAAAGCAGTAAGGGACAAACGGGAAAACCAGAACCGAAACCTCCAGTACGACCACAATCAGAAGAAACCAGTGAGGAACAATCGGGCAATCAGAAACCTCCGGTACAACCAGAATCAGAACAAAGCAGTGAGGAACAACTAGGAAAACCGAAACCTCCAATACAAGACGTATCAAATGAGACCAGTGAGGAACAATTGGGCAAACCGAAACCCAAACCACCAATGAAACCAAAACCTCCAGTACAACCAGAATCAGATGAAAGTAGTGAGGAACAATTAGGTAATCCGAAACCTCCAGTACAACCAGAGATAGAACAAAGCAGCGAGGAACAATTGGGAAAACCGAAACCTCCAGTACAGCCAGAGTTGGAACAAAGCAGTGAGGAACAATTGGGAAAACCGAAACCTCCAGTACAAAAAGGATCAGGAGAAAGTAGTGAGGGACAAATGGGAAAACCGAAACCTCCAGTACGACCACAATCAGATGAAAGCAGTGAGGAACAATCGGTCAATCAGAAACCTCCAATACAACCAGAATCAGAAGCAAGCAGTAAGGAACAAACGGGAAAACCAAAACCTCCGGTACGACCACAATCAGATGAAAGCAGTGAGGAACAATCGGTCAATCAGAAACCTCCGGTACAACCAGAATCAGAAGAAAGCAGTGAGGAACAATTAGGAAAACCGAAACCTCCAGTACAAGAAGTATCAAATGAGACCAGTGCGGAACAAGTGGAAAAACCAAAACCCAAACCACCAATGAAACCGAAACCTCCAGTACGACCACAATCAGATGAAAGTAGTGAGGAACAATTGGGCAATCAGAAACCTCCAGTACAACCAGAATCAGAAGAAAGCAGTGAGGAACAATTGGGAAAACCAAAACCTCCAGTACCACGAGGATCAGGAGAAAGTAGTGAGGAACAATTGGGAAAACCGAAACCCCCAGTACAACAAGGATCAGATGAAAGTAGTGAGGAACAATTAGGCAAACCGAAACCCAAACCATCAAAGAAACCGAAACCTCCAGTACGACCACAATCAGAAAGTAGCGAGGATCAATTGGGCAATCAGAGACCTCCGGTACAACCAGAATCAGAAGAAACCAGTGAGGAACAATTAGGAAAACCGAAACCACCAACGAACCCGAAACCTCCAGTGGAAACAAAACCTCCAGTACGACCAGAATCGGATGAAAGTAGTGGGGAAAAACTGAGCAATCAGAAACCACCAATACAACCAGAATCAGAAGACGGCAATGAGCAACAAATAGGAAAACCGAAACCTAAACCTCCAGTACGACCACAATCAGATGAAAGCAGTGAGGAACAATTGAGCAATCAAAAACCTCCGGTACAACCAGAATCAGAAGAAAGCAGTGAAGAACAATTAGGAAAACCGAAACCACCAACGAACACGCAACCTCCAGTGAAACCGAAACCTCCAGTACGACCAGAATCAGATGAAAGTAGTGAGGAACAATTATTCAAACCGAAACCAAAACCACCAATGAAACCGAAACCTCCAGTACAACCAGAACCTGAAGAAAGTAAAGAGGAACAATTGGGCAAACCAAAACCTAAACCACCATTGAAACCGAAACCTCCAGTACGACCAGAATCAGAAGAAAGTAGTGAGGAACAATGGGGAAAACCAAAACCTCCAGAACCACCAGAATCAGATGAAAGTAGTGAGGAACAATTGGGAAAACCGAAACCTCCAACACAACAAGGATCAGAAGGAAGTAGTCAGGAACAATTGGGAAAACCAAAACCCAAACCACCAATGGAACCGAAACCTCCAGTACGACCAGAATCAGATGAAAAGAGTGAGGAACAATTGGGCAATCAGAAACCTCCAGTACGACCAGAATCAGAAGAAAGCAGTGAGGAAAAATTAGGAAAACCAAAACCACCAACGAACCCGAAACCTCCAGTGGAACCGAAACCTCCAGTACAACTAGAATCAGATGAAAGTAGTGAGGAACAATTGGGAAAACCGAAACCCAAACCACCAATGAAACCGAAACCTCCAGTACAACCAGAATCAGACGAAAGTAGTGAGGAACAATTGGGAAAACCGAAACCCAAACCACCAATGAAACCGAAACCTCCAGTACAACCTGAATCAGATGAAAGTAGTGAGGAACAATTGAGCAAACCAAAACCTCCAGTACAACCAGAATCAGAACAAAGTAGTGAGGAAATATTAGGTGAACCGAAGCCCAAACCACCAATGAAACCAAAACCTCCAGTAAGACCAGAATCAGATAAGAGTAGTGAAGAGCAATTGGGAAATCAGAAACCTCCAGTGCAACCAGAATCAGAAGAAAGCAGTGTAGAACAATTGGGAAAACCGAAACCCAAACCACCAATGAAACCGGAACCTCCAGTACGACCAGAATCAGACGAAAGTAGTGAGGAACAATTAGGAAAACCAAAACCTCTAGTACAAGAAATTTCAAATGAGACCAGTAAAGAACAATTGGGCAAACCGAAACCCAAACCACCAATGAAACCAAAACCTCCAGTACGACCAGAATCACATGAAAGTAGTGAAGAACAATTGGGTAAACCGAAACCTCCAGTACAACCAGAATCAGAACAAAGCAGTGAGGAACAATTGGGAAAACCAAAACCTCCTGTACCACAAGGGACAGGAGAAAGTAGTGAAGAGCAATTGGGAAAACCGAAACCTCCAGTACAACAAGGATCAGGAGAAAATAGTGACGAACAATTAGGCAAACCGAAACCCAAACCATCACAGAAACCGAAACCTCCAGTACGACCGCAATCAGAAAGTAGCGAGGAACAATTGGGCAATCAGAAACCTCCGGTACAACCAGAATCAGAAGAAACCAGTGAGGAACAATTAGGAAAACCAAAACCTCCAGTACAAGAAATTTCAAATGAGACCAGTGAAGAACAATTGGGCAAACCGAAACCCAAACCACCAATGAAACCAAAACCTCCAGTACGACCAGAATCACATGAAAGTAGTGAAGAACAATTGGGTAAACCGAAACCTCCAGTACAACCAGAATCAGAACAAAGCAGTGAGGAACAATTGGGAAAACCAAAACCTCCTGTACCACAAGGGACAGGAGAAAGTAGTGAGGAACAATTGGGAAAACCGAAACCTCCAGTACAACAAGGATCAGGAGAAAATAGTGACGAACAATTAGGCAAACCGAAACCCAAACCATCACAGAAACCGAAACCTCCAGTACGACCACAATCAGAAAGTAGCGAGGAACAATTGGGCAATCAGAAACCTCCGGTACAACCAGAATCAGAAGAAACCAGTGAGGAACAATTAGGAAAACCGAAACCACCAACGAACCCGAAACCTCCAGTAGAAACACAACCTCCAGTACGACCAGAATCGGATGAAAATAGTGAGGAACAATTGGGAAAACCGAAACCTCCAGGACAACAAGGATCAGATGACAGTAGTGAGGAACAATTTGGCAAACCGAAACCCAAACCACCAATGAAACCGAAACCTACAGTACGACCAGAATCAGATGAAAGCAGTGTGGAACAATTGGGCAACCAGAAACCTCCAGGACAACTAGAATCAGAAGAAAGCAGTGAGGAACAATTGGGAAAACCGAAACCCAAACCACCAATGAAACCAAAACCTCCAGTACAACCAGAATCAGACGAAAGTAGTGAGGAACAATTGGGAAAACCGAAACCCAAACCACCAATGAAACCGAAACCTCCAGAACAACTAGAATCAGATGAAAGTAGTGAGGAACAATTGGAAAAACCGAAACCCAAACCACCAATGAAACCGAAACCTCCAGAACGACCAGAATCAGACGAAAGTAGTGAGGAACAATTGAGCAAACCAAAACCTCCAGTACAACCAGAATTAGAACAAAGTAGTGAGGAAATATTAGGTGAACCGAAGCCCAAACCACCAATAAAACCGAAACCTCCAGTAAGACCAGAATCAGATGAGAGTAGTGAAGAGCAATTGGGAAATCAAAAACCTCCAGAACAACCAGAATCAGAAGAAAGCAGTGTAGAACAAATGGGAAAACCCAAACCCAAACCACCAATGAAACCGAAACCTCCAGTACGACCAGAATCAGACGAAAGTAGTGAGGAACAATTAGGAAAACCAAAACCTCCAGTACAAGAAGTTTCAAATAAGACCAGTGAGGAACAACTGGGCAAACCAAAACCTCCAGTACAACCAGAATCAGAACAAAGCAGTGAGGAACAATTAGGAAAACCAAAACCTCCAGTACAACAAGGATCAGCAGAAAGTAGTGAGGAACAATTAGGCAAACCGAAACCCAAACCATCACAGAAACCGAAACCTCCAGTACGACCGCAATCAGAAAGTAGCGAGGAACAATTGGGCAACAAGAAACCTCCAGGACAACAAGGATCAGATGACAGTAGTGAGGAACAATTTGGCAAACCGAAACCCAAACCACCAATGAAACCAAAACCTCCAGAAAAACCAGAATCAGAACAAAGTAGTAAGGAAATATTAGGTGAACCAAAGCCCAAACCACCAATGAAACCAAAACCTCCAGTACGACCAGAATCAGATGAGAGTAGTGAGGAGCAATCGGGAAATCAGAAACCTCCAGTACAATCAGAATCAGAAGAAAGCAGTGTAGAACAATTGGGAAAACCGAAACCCAAACCACCAATGAAACCGAAACCTCCAGTACGACCAGAATCAGACGAAAGTAGTGAGGAACAATTAGGAAAACCAAATCCTCCAGTACAAGAAATTTCAAATGAGATCAGTGAGGAACAATTGGGCAAACCGAAACCTCCAGTACAATCAGAATCAGAAGAAAGCAGTGTAGAACAATTGGGAAAACCGAAACCCAAACCACCAATGAAACCGAAACCTCCAGTACGACCAGAATCAGACGAAAGTAGTGAGGAACAATTAGGAAAACCAAATCCTCCAGTACAAGCAATTTCAAATGAGACCAGTGAGGAACAATTAGGCAAACCGAAACCTACAGTACAACCAGAATCAGATGAAAGCAGTGAGGAACAATTGGAAAAACCGCAACCTTCAGTACAACAAGGATCAGATGAAAGTAGTGAGGAACAATTTGGAAAACCGAAACCCAAACCACCAATGAAACCGAAACCTCCAGTACGACCAGAATCAGATGAAAGTAGTGAGGAACAATTTAGCAAACCGAAACCCGAACCACCAATGAAACCGAAACCTCCAGAACAACTAGAATCAGATGAAAGTAGTGAGGAACAATTGGGAAAACCGAAACCACCAACGAACCCGAAACCTCCAGTGAAACCGAAACCTCCAGGAAAACCAGAATCAGATAAAAGTAGCGAAGAACAATTGGGAAAACCGAAACCCAAACCACCAATGAAACCGAAACCTCCAGTACAATCTGAATCAGATGAAAATATTGAGGAACACTTGGGAAAACCGAAACCCAAACCACCAATGAAACCGAAACCTCCAGTACAATCTGAATCAGATGAAAATAGTGAGGAACAATTGGGTAAACCGAAACCCAAACCACCAATCAAACCGAAACCTCCAGAACAACTAGAATCAGATGAAAGTAGTGAGGAACAATTGAGCAAACCGAAACCCAAACCACCAATGAAACCGAAACCTCCAGAACAACTAGAATCAGATGAAAGTAGTGAGGAACAATTGGGAAAACCGAAACCCAAACCACCAATGAAACCGAAACCTCCAGTACAAACTGAATCAGATGAAAGTAGTGAGGAACAATTGGGAAAACCGAAACCCAAACCACCAATGAAACCAAAACCTCCAGAACAACTAGAATCGAATGAAAATAGTGAGGAACAATTGGGAAAACCGAAACCCAAACCACCAATCAAACCGAAACCTCCAGTACGACCAGAATCAGATGAAAGTAGTGAGGAACAATTGGGAGAACCGAAACCCAAACCACCAATGAAACCGAAACCTCCAGTACAACTAGAATCAGATGAAAGTAGTGAGGAACAATTGGGCAAACCGAAACCCAAACCACCAATAAAACCGAAACCTCCAGAACAACTAGAATCAGATGAAAGTAGCGAGGAACAATTGGGCAAACCGAAACCCAAACCACCAATGAAACCGAAACCTCCAGAACAACTAGAATCGGATGAAAGTAGTGAGGAACAATTGGGCAAACCAAAACCCAAACCACCAATGAAACCGAAACCTCCAGTACAATCTGAATCAGATGAAAGTAGTGAGGAACAATTGGGCAAACCGAAACCTGAACCACCAATGAAACCGAAACCTCCAGTAGAATCTGAATCAGATGAAAGTAGTGAGGAACAATTGGGAGAACCGAAACCCAAACCACCAATGAAACCGAAACCTCCAGTACAAACAGAATCAGATGAAAGTAGTGAGGAACAATTAGGAAAACCGAAACCCAAACCACCAATAAAACCGAAACCTCCAGAACAACTAGAATCAGATGAAAGTAGTGAGGAACAATTGGGCAAACCGAAACCCAAACCACCAATGAAACCGAAACCTCCAGAACAACTAGAATCAAATGAAAATAGTGAGGAACAATTGGGAAAACCGAAACCCAAACCACCAATGAAACCGAAACCTCCAGTACGACCAGAATCAGATGAAAGTAGTGAGGAACAATTGGGAGAACCGAAACCCAAACCACCAATGAAACCGAAACCTCCAGTACAACCAGAATCAGATGAAAGTAGTGAAGAACAATTGGGAAAACCGAAACCCAAACCCCCAATGAAACCGAAACCTCCAGTACAATTAGAATCAGATGAAAGTAGTGAGGAACAATTGGACAAACCGAAACCAAAACCACCAATGAAACCGAAACCTCCAGAACAACTAGAATCAGATGAAAGTAGTGAGGAACAATTGGGAAAACCGAAACCCAAACCACCAATGAAACCGAAACCTCCAGAACAACTAGAATCAGATGAAAGTAGTGAGGAACAATTGGGCAAACCAAAACCCAAACCACCAATGAAACCGAAACCTCCAGTACAATCTGAATCAGATGAAAGTAGTGAGGAACAATTGGGAAAACCGAAACCTGAACCACCAATGAAACCGAAACCTCCAGTACAATCTGAATCAGATGAAAGTAGTGAAGAACAATTGGGCAAACCGAAACCCAAACCACCAATGAAACCGAAACCTCCAGTACGACCAGAATCAGATGAAAGTAGTGAGGAACAATTGGGCAAACCGAAACCCAATCCACCAATGAAACCGAAACCTCCAGAACAACTAGAATCAGATGAAAGTACCGAGGAACAATTGGGAAAACCGAAACCCAAACCACCAATGAAACCGAAACCTCCAGTACGACCAGAATCAGATGAAAGTAGTGAGGAACAATTGGGAGAACCGAAACCCAAACCACCAATGAAACCGAAACCTCCAGTACAACCAGAATCAGATGAAAGTAGTGAGGAACAATTGGGAAAACCGAAACCCAAACCCCCAATGAAACCGAAACCTCCAGTACAACTAGAATCAGATGAAAGTAGTGAGGAACAATTGGGCAAACCGAAACCAAAACCACCAATGAAACCGAAACCTCCAGAACAACTAGAATCAGATGAAAGTAGTGAGGAACAATTGGGAAAACCGAAACCCAAACCACCAATGAAACCGAAACCTCCAGAACAACTAGAATCAGATGAAAGTAGTGAGGAACAATTGGGCAAACCAAAACCCAAACCACCAATGAAACCGAAACCTCCAGTACAATCTGAATCAGATGAAAGTAGTGAGGAACAATTGGGAAAACCGAAACCTCAACCACCAATGAAACCGAAACCTCCAGTACAATCTGAATCAGATGAAAGTAGTGAGGAACAATTGGGCAAACCGAAACCCAAACCACCAATGAAACCGAAACCTCCAGAACAACTAGAATCAGATGAAAGTAGTGAGGAACAATTGGGCAAACCGAAACCCAAACCACCAATGAAACCGAAACCTCCAGTACAACCAGAATCAGATGAAAGTAGTGAGGAACAATTGGGCAAACCGAAACCTGAACCACCAATGAAACCGAAACCTCCAGTACAATCTGAATCAGATGAAAGTAGTGAGGAACAATTAGGAAAACCGAAACCCAAACCACCAATGAAACCGAAACCTCCAGTACAACTAGAATCAGATGAAAGTACCGAGGAACAATTGGGAAAACCGAAACCCAAACCACCAATGAAACCGAAACCTCCAGTACGACCAGAATCAGATGAAAGTAGTGAGGAACAATTGGGCAAACCGAAACCCAAACCACCAATGAAACCGAAACCTACAGAACAACTAGAATCAGATGAAAGTACCGAGGAACAATTGGGAAAACCGAAACCCAAACCACCAATGAAACCGAAACCTCCAGTACGACCAGAATCAGATGAAAGTAGTGAGGAACAATTGGGCAAACCGAAACCCAATCCACCAATGAAACCGAAACCTCCAGAACAACTAGAATCAGATGAAAGTAGTGAGGAACAATTGGGAAAACCGAAACCCAAACCACCAATGAAACCGAAACCTCCAGTACAGCCGGAATCAGATGAAAGCACTGAGGAACAATTGGGCAAACCGAAACCCAAACCACCAATGAAACCGAAACCTCCAGTAGAACTAGAATCAGATGAAAGTAGTGAGGAACAATTGGGCAAACCGAAACCCAAACCCCCACTGAAACCGAAACCTCCAGTACAACTAGAATCAGATGAAAGTAGTGAGGAACAATTGGGCAAACCGAAACCCAAACCACCAATGAAACCGAAACCTCCAGTACAATCTGAATCAGATGAAAGTAGTGAGGAACAATTGGGCAAACCGAAACCCAAACCACCAATGAAACCGAAACCTCCAGTAGAATCTGAATCAGATGAAAGTAGTGAGGAACAATTGGGAGAACCGAAGCCCAAACCACCAATGAAACCGAAACCTCCAGTACAAACAGAATCAGATGAAAGTAGTGAGGAACAATTGGGCAAACCGAAACCCAAACCACCAATGAAACCGAAACCTCCAGTACAACCAGAATCAGATGAAAGTAGTGAGGAACAATTAGGAAAACCGAAACCCAAACCACCAATAAAACCGCAACCCAAACCACCAATAAAACCGAAACCTCCAGAACAACTAGAATCAGATGAAAGTAGCGAGGAACAATTGGGCAAACCGAAACCCAAACCACCAGTACAACTAGAATCAGATGGAAGTAGTGAGGAACAATTGGGCAAACCGAAACCAAAACCGACAATGAAACCGAAACCTCCAGAACAACTAGAATCAGATGAAAGTAGTGAGGAACAATTGGGAAAACCGAAACCCAAACCACCAATGAAACCGAAACCTCCAGAACAACTAGAATCAGATGAAAGTAGTGAGGAACAATTGGGCAAACCAAAACCTAAACCACCAATGAAACCGAAACCTCCAATACAATCTGAATCAGATGAAAGTAGTGAGGAACAATTGGGAAAACCGAAACCTGAACCACCAATGAAACCGAAACCTCCAGTACAATCTGAACCAGATGAAAGTAGTGAGGAACAATTGGGCAAACCGAAACCCAACCCACCAATGAAACCGAAACCTCCAGAACAACTAGAATCAGATGAAAGTAGTGAGGAACAATTGGGAAAACCAAAACCCAAACCACCAATGAAACCGAAACCTCCAGTACCATCTGAATCAGATGAAAGTAGTGAGGAACAATTGGGCAAACCGAAACCTGAACCACCAATGAAACCGAAACCTCCAGTAGAATCTGAATCAGATGAAGGTAGTGAGGAACAATTGGGCAAACCGAAACCTGAACCACCAATGAAACCGAAACCTCCAGTAGAATCTGAATCAGATGAAAGTAGTGAGGAACAATTGGGAAAACCGAAACCCAAACCACCAATGAAACCGAAACCTCCAGTACAACCAGAATCAAATGAAAGTAGTGAGGAACAATTGGGCAAACCGAAACCCAAACCACCAATGAAACCGAAACCTCCAGTACAGCCGGAATCAGATGAAAGTAGTGAGGAACAATTGGGAAAACCGAAACCCAAACCACCAATGAAACCGAAACCTCCAGTAGAACTAGAATCAGATGAAAGTAGTGAGGAACAATTGGGAAAACCGAAACCCAAACCCCCACTGAAACCAAAACCTCCAGTACAACTAGAATCAGATGAAAGTAGTGAGGAACAATTGGGCAAACCAAAACCCAAACCACCAATGAAACCGAAACCTCCAGTACAATCTGAATCAGATGAAAGTAGTGAGGAACAATTGGGCAAACCGAAACCTGAACCACCAATGAAACCGAAACCTCCAGTAGAATCTGAATCAGATGAAAGTAGTGAGGAACAATTGGGAGAACCGAAGCCCAAACCACCAATGAAACCGAAACCTCCAGTACAAACAGAATCAGATGAAAGTAGTGAGGAACAATTGGGCAAACCGAAACCCAAACCACCAATGAAACCGAAACCTCCAGTACAACCAGAATCAGATGAAAGTAGTGAGGAACAATTAGGAAAACCGAAACCCAAACCACCAATAAAACCGAAACCTCCAGAACAACTAGAATCAGATGAAAGTAGCGAGGAACAATTGAGCAAACCGAAACCCAAACCACCAATGAAACCGAAACCTCCAGAACAACTAGAATCAAATGAAAATAGTGAGGAACAATTGGGAAAACCGAAACCCAAACCACCAATGAAACCGAAACCTCCAGTACGACCAGAATCAGATGAAAGTAGTGAGGAACAATTGGGAGAACCGAAACCCAAACCACCAATGAAACCGAAACCTCCAGTACGACCAGAATCAGATGAAAGTAGTGAGGAACAATTGGGAAAGCCGAAACCCAAACCACCAATAAAACCGAAACCTCCAGTACAACCAGAATCAGATGAAAGTAGTGAGGAACAATTGGGCAAACCAAAACCCAAACCACCAATAAAACCGAAACCTCCAGAACAACTAGAATCAGATGAAAGTAGCGAGGAACAATTGGGCAAACCGAAACCCAAACCACCAATGAAACCGAAACCTCCAGTACAGCCGGAATCAGATGAAAGCACTGAGGAACAATTGGGCAAACCGAAACCCAAACCACCAATGAAACCGAAACCTCCAGGACAACTAGAATCAGATGAAAGTAGTGAGGAACAATTGGGCAAACCGAAACCCAAACCCCCACTGAAACCGAAACCTCCAGTACAACTAGAATCAGATGAAAGTAGTGAGGAACAATTGGGCAAACCGAAACCAAAACCACCAATGAAACCGAAACCTCCAGAACAACTAGAATCAGATGAAAGTAGTGAGGAACAATTGGGAAAACCGAAACCCAAACCACCAATGAAACCGAAACCTCCAGAACAACTAGAATCAGATGAAAGTAGTGAGGAACAATTGGGCAAACCGAAACCTGAACCACCAATGAAACCGAAACCTCCAGTACAATCTGAATCAGATGAAAGTAGTGAGGAACAATTGGGCAAACCGAAACCCAAACCACCAATGAAACCGAAACCTCCAGTACAGCCGGAATCAGATGAAAGTAGTGAGGAACAAGTGGGCAAACCGAAACCCAAACCACCAATGAAACCGAAACCTCCAGTTCAATCAGAATCAGATGGAAGTAGTGAAGAACAATTGGGAAAACCGAAACCCAAACCCCCACTGAAACCGAAACCTCCAGTACAATCTGAATCAGATGAAATTAGTGAGGAACAATTGGGAAAACCGAAACCCAAACCACCAATGAAACCGAAACCTCCAGTACAACCAGAATCAGATGAAAGCAGTGAGGAACAATTGGGAAAACCAAAACCCAAACCACCAATGAAACCGAAACCTCCAGAACAACTAGAATCAGATGAAAGTAGTGAGGAACAATTGGGCAAACCGAAACCTAAACCACCAATGAAACCGAAACCTCCAGTACAATCTGAATCAGATGAAAGTAGTGAGGAACAATTGGGAAAACCGAAACCCAAACCACCAATGAAACCAAAACCTCCAGAACAACTAGAATCAGATGAAAATAGTGAGGAACAATTGGGAAAACCGAAACCCAAACCACCAATGAAACCGAAACCTCCAGTACAACCAGAATCAGCCGAAAGTAGTGAGGAACAATTGGGAAAACCGAAACCCAAACCACCAATGAAACCGAAACCTCCAGTACAACCAGAATCAGCCGAAAGTAGTGAGGAACAATTGGGAAAACCGAAACCCAAACCACCAATGAAACCGAAACCTCCAGTACAACTAGAATCAGATGAAAGTAGTGAGGAACAATTGGGCAAACCGAAACCCAAACCACCAATGAAACCAAAACCTCCAGTACAACTAGAATCAGATGAAAGTAGTGTGGAACAATTGGGAAAACCGAAACCCAAACCACCAATGAAACCGAAACCTCCAGTACGACCAGAATCAGATGAAAGTAGTGAAGAACAATTGGGAAAACCGAAACCCAAACCACCAATGAAACCGAAACCTCCAGTACAATCTGAATCAGATGAAAGTAGTGAGGAACAATTGGGCAAACCGAAACCCAAACCACCAATGAAACCAAAACCTCCAGTACAATCTGAATCAGATGAAAGCAGTGAGGAACAATTTGGCAAACCGAAACCTAAACCAGAAATGAAACCGAAACCTACAGAACAACCAGAATCAGATGAAAGTAGTGAGGAACAATTGGGAAAACCGAAACCAAAACCACCAATGAAACCGAAACCTCCAGTACAACCAGAATCAGATGAAAGTAGTGAGGAACAATTTGGCAAACCGAAACCCAAACCAGAAATGAAACCGAAACCTACAGAACAACCAGAATCAGATGAAAGTAGTGAGGAACAATTGGGAAAACCGAAACCTAAACCACCAATGAAACCGAAACCTCCAGTACAATCTGAATCTGATGAAAGTAGTGAGGAACAATTGGGCAAACCGAAACCCACACCACCAATGAAACCGAAACCTCCAGTACAATCTGAACCAGATGAAAGCAGTGAGGAACAATTTGGCAAACCGAAACCCAAACCACCAATGAAACCGAAACCTCCAGTACAACAAGAATCAGATGAAAGTAGTGAGGAACAATTGGGAAAACCGAAACCCAAACCACCAATGAAACCGAAACCTCCAGTAGAATCTGAATCAGATGAAAGTAGTGAGGAACAATTGGGCAAACCGAAACCCAAACCACCAATGAAACCGAAACCTCCAGTAGAATCTGAATCAGATGAAAGTAGTGAGGAACAATTGGGCAAACCGAAACCCAAACCACCAATGAAACCGAAACCTCCAGTACAATCTGAATCAGATGAAAGTAGTGAGGCACAATTGGGAAAACCGAAACCCAAACCACCAATCAAACCGAAACCTCCAGAACAGCCGGAATCAGATGAAAGTAGTGAGGGACAATTGGGAAAACCGAAACCCAAACCACCAATGAAACCGAAACCTCCAGTAGAATCTGAATCAGATGAAAGTAGTGAGGAACAATTGGGCAAACCGAAACCCAAACCACCAATGAAACCGAAACCTCCAGTAGAATCTGAATCAGATGAAAGTAGTGAGGAACAATTGGGCAAACCGAAACCCAAACCACCAATGAAACCGAAACCTCCAGTACAACTAGAATCAGATGAAAGCACTGAGGAACAATTGGGAAAACCGAAACCCAAACCACCAATGAAACCGAAACCTCCAGTAGAATCTGAATCAGATGAAAGTAGTGAGGAACAATTGGGAAAACCGAAACCCAAACCCCCAATGAAACCGAAACCTCCAGTACAACCAGAATCAGATGAAACCAGTCAGGAACAATTGGGCAAACCCAAACCCAAACCACCAATGAAACCGAAACCGCCAGTACAATCTGAATCAGATGAAAGTAGTGAGGAACAATTGGGAAAACCGAAACCCAAACCACCAATGAAACCGAAACCTCCAGTACAACTAGAATCAGATGAAAGTAGTGAGGAACAATTGGGAAAACCGAAACCCAAACCACCAATGAAACCAAAACCTCCAGAGCAACCAGAATCAGATGAAAGTAGTGAGGAACAATTGGGAAAACCGAAACCCAAACCACCAATGAAACCGAAACCTCCAGTACAACTAGAATCAGATGAAAGTAGTGAGGAACAATTGGGCAAACCGAAACCCAAACCAGAAATGAAACCGAAACCTCCAGAACAGCCGGAATCAGATGAAAGTAGTGAGGAACAAATGGGAAAACCGAAACCCAAACCACCAATGAAACCGAAACCTCCAGTACAACTAGAATCAGATGAAAGTAGTGAGGAACAATTGGGAAAACCGAAACCCAAACCACCAATGAAACCGAAACCTCCAGTAGAATCTGAATCAGATGAAAGTAGTGAGGAACAATTGGGCAAACCGAAACCCAAACCACCAATGAAACCGAAACCTCCAGTACAATCTGAATCAGATGAAACCAGTGAGGAACAATTGGGCAAACCGAAACCCAAACCACCAATGAAACCGAAACCTCCAGTAGAATCTGAATCAGATGAAAGTAGTGAGGAACAATTGGGAAAACCGAAACCCAAACCACCAATGGAACCGAAACCGCCAGTACAATCTGAATCAGATGAAAGTAGTGAGGAACAATTGGGCAAACCGAAACCCAAACCACCAATGAAACCAAAACCTCCAGTACAACTAGAATCAGATGAAAGTAGTGAGGAACAATTGGGAAAACCGAAACCCAAACCACCAATGAAACCGAAACCTCCAGTACAACTAGAATCAGATGAAAGTAGTGAGGAACAATTGGAAAAACCGAAACCCAAACCACCAATGAAACCGAAACCTCCAGTAGAATCTGAATCAGATGAAAGTAGTGAGGAACAATTGGGAAAACCGAAACCCAAACCACCAATGAAACCGAAACCTCCAGTAGAATCTGAATCAGATGAAAGTAGTGAGGAACAATTGGGAAAACCGAAACCCAAACCACCAATGAAACCGAAACCTCCAGTACAACCAGAATCAGATGAAAGTAGTGAGGAACAATTGGGAAAACCAAAACCCAAACCACCAATGAAACCGAAACCTCCAGTACAATCTGAATCAGATGAAAGTAGTGAGGAACAATTGGGAAAACCGAAACCCAAACCACCAATCAAACCGAAACCTCCAGTACAATCTGAATCAGATGAAAGTAGTGAGGAACAATTGAGCAAACCGAAACCCAAACCACCAATGAAACCGAAACCTCCAGTACAACTAGAATCAGATGAAAGTAGTGAGGAACAATTGGGCAAACCGAAACCCAAACCACCAATGAAACCGAAACCTCCAGTACAACTAGAATCAGATGAAAGTAGTGAGGAACAATTGGGAGAACCGAAACCCAAACCACCAATGAAACCGAAACCTCCAGTACAATCTGAATCAGATGAAAATAGTGAGGAACAATTGGGAAAACCGAAACCCAAACCACCAATGAAACCGAAACCTCCAGTACAATCTGAATCAGATGAAAGTAGTGAGGAACAATTGGGGAAACCGAAACCCAAACCACCAATGAAACCGAAACCTCCAGTACAGCCGGAATCAGATGAAAGTAGTGAGGAACAATTGGGCAAACCGAAACCCAAACCACCAGTGAAACCGAAACCTCCAGTACAACTAGAATCAGATGAAAGTAGTGAGGAACAATTGGGAAAACCGAAACCCAAACCACCAATGAAACCGAAACCTCCAGTACAACTAGAATCAGATGAAAGTAGTGAGGAACAATTGGGAAAACCGAAACCCAAACCACCAATGAAACCGAAACCTCCAGTAGAATCTGAATCAGATGAAAGTAGTGAGGAACAATTGGGAAAACCGAAACCCAAACCACCAATGAAACCGAAACCTCCAGTAGAATCTGAATCAGATGAAAGTAGTGAGGAACAATTGGGCAAACCGAAACCCAAACCACCAATGAAACCGAAACCTCCAGTACAATCTGAATCAGATGCAATTAGTGAGGAACAATTGGGAAAACCAAAACCACCAATGAAACCGAAACCTCCAGTACAACTAGAATCAGATGAAAGTAGTGAGGAACAATTGGGCAAACCGAAACCCAAACCACCAATGAAACCGAAACCTCCAGTACAACTAGAATCAGATGAAAGTAGTGAGGAACAATTGGGAAAACCGAAACCCAAACCACCAATGAAACCGAAACCTCCAGTAGAATCTGAATCAGATGAAAGTAGTGAGGAACAATTGGGAAAACCGAAACCCAAACCACCAATGAAACCGAAACCTCCAGTACAACCAGAATCAGATGAAGGTAGTGAGGAACAATTGGGAAAACCGAAACCCAAACCACCAATGAAACCGAAACCTCCAGTAGAATCTGAATCAGATGAAAGTAGTGAGGAACAATTGGGAAAACCGAAACCCAAACCACCAATGAAACCGAAACCTCCAGTAGAATCTGAATCAGATGAAAGTAGTGAGGAACAATTGGGAAAACCGAAACCCAAACCACCAATGAAACCGAAACCTCCAGTAGAATCTGAATCAGATGAAAGTAGTGAGGAAGAATTGGGAAAACCGAAACCTAAACCACCAATGAAACCGAAACCTCCAGTACAATCTGAATCAGATGAAAGTAGTGAGGAACAATTGGGCAAACCGAAACCCAAACCACCAATGAAACCGAAACCTCCAGTACAACTAGAATCAGATGAAAGTAGTGAGGAAGAATTGGGAAAACCGAAACCTAAACCACCAATGAAACCGAAACCTCCAGTACAATCTGAATCAGATGAAAGTAGTGAGGAACAATTGGGCAAACCGAAACCCAAACCACCAATGAAACCGAAACCTCCAGTACAGCCGGAATCAGATGAAAGTAGTGAGGAACAATTGGGCAAACCGAAACCCAAACCACCAATGAAACCGAAACCTCCAGTACAACTAGAATCAGATGAAAGTAGTGAGGAAGAATTGGGAAACCCGAAACCTAAACCACCAATCAAACCGAAACCTCCAGTACAATCTGAATCAGATGAAAGTAGTGAGGAACAATTGGGCAAACCGAAACCCAAACCACCAATGAAACCGAAACCTCCAGTACAATCTGAATCAGATGAAAGTAGTGAGGAACAATTGGGAAAACCGAAACCCAAACCACCAATGAAACCGAAACCTCCAGTACAATCTGAATCAGATGAAAGTAGTGAGGAACAATTGGGCAAACCGAAACCCAAACCACCAATGAAACCAAAACCTCCAGTACAACTAGAATCAGATGAAAGTAGTGAGGAACAATTGGGAAAACCGAAACCCAAACCACCAATGAAACCGAAACCTCCAGTACAACTAGAATCAGATGAAAGTAGTGAGGAACAATTGGAAAAACCGAAACCCAAACCACCAATGAAACCGAAACCTCCAGTAGAATCTGAATCAGATGAAAGTAGTGAGGAACAATTGGGAAAACCGAAACCCAAACCACCAATGAAACCGAAACCTCCAGTAGAATCTGAATCAGATGAAAGTAGTGAGGAACAATTGGGAAAACCGAAACCCAAACCACCAATGAAACCGAAACCTCCAGTACAACCAGAATCAGATGAAGGTAGTGAGGAACAATTGGGAGAATTGAAACCCAAACCACCAATGAAACCGAAACCTCCAGTACAACTAGAATCAGATGAAAGTAGTGAGGAACAATTGGGAAAACCGAAACCCAAACCACCAATGAAACCGAAACCTCCAGTAGAATCTGAATCAGATGAAAGTAGTGAGGAACAATTGGGAAAACCGAAACCCAAACCACCAATGAAACCGAAACCTCCAGTAGAATCTGAATCAGATGAAAGTAGTGAGGAACAATTGGGAGAACCGAAACCCAAACCACCAATGAAACCGAAACCTCCAGTACAACTAGAATCAGATGAAAGTAGTGAGGAACAATTGGGCAAACCGAAACCCAAACCACCAATGAAACCGAAACCTCCAGTACAACTAGAATCAGATGAAAGTAGTGAGGAAGAATTGGGAAACCCGAAACCTAAACCACCAATGAAACCGAAACCTCCAGTACAATCTGAATCAGATGAAAGTAGTGAGGAACAATTGGGCAAACCGAAACCCAAACCACCAATGAAACCGAAACCTCCAGTACAATCTGAATCAGATGAAAGTAGTGAGGAACAATTGGGAAAACCGAAACCCAAACCACCAATGAAACCGAAACCTCCAGTACAATCTGAATCAGATGAAAGTAGTGAGGAACAATTGGGCAAACCGAAACCCAAACCACCAATGAAACCAAAACCTCCAGTACAACTAGAATCAGATGAAAGTAGTGAGGAACAATTGGGAAAACCGAAACCCAAACCACCAATGAAACCGAAACCTCCAGTACAACTAGAATCAGATGAAAGTAGTGAGGAACAATTGGGAAAACCGAAACCCAAACCACCAATGAAACCGAAACCTCCAGTACAACTAGAATCAGATGAAAGTAGTGAGGAACAATTGGGCAAACCGAAACCCAAACCACCAATGAAACCGAAACCTCCAGTACAACTAGAATCACATGAAAGTAGTGAGGAACAATTGGGAAAACCGAAACCCAAACCACCAATGAAACCGAAACCTCCAGTACAACCAGAATCAGCTGAAAGCAGTGAGGAACAATTGGGCAAACCGAAACCCAAACCACCAATGAAACCGAAACCTCCAGTACAACTAGAATCAGATGAAAGTAGTGAGGTACAATTGGGAAAACCAAAACCCAAACCACCAATGAAACCGAAACCTCCAGTACAATCTGAATCAGATGAAAATAGTGAGGAACAATTGGGAAAACCCAAACCCAAACCACCAATGAAACCGAAACCTCCAGTACAATTAGAATCAGATGAAAGTAGTGAGGAACAATTGGGCAAACCGAAACCCAAACCACCAATTAAACCGAAACCTCCAGTACAATCAGAATCAGATGAAAGTAGTGAGGAACAATTGGGCAAACCGAAACCCAAACCCCCAATGAAACCGAAACCTCCAGTACAGCCGGAATTAGATGAAAGTAGTGAGGAACAATTGGGCAAACCGATACCCAAACCACCAATGAAACCGAAACCTCCACTACAACTAGAATCAGATGAAAGTAGTGAGGAACAATTGGGAAAACCGAAACCCAAACCACCAATGAAACCGAAACCTCCAGTAGAATCTGAATCAGATGAAAGTAGTAAGGAACAATTGGGAGAACCGAAACCCAAACCACCAATGAAACCGAAACCTCCAGTACAATCTCAATCAGATGAAATTAGTGAGGAACAACTGGGAAAACCGAAACCCAAACCACCAATGAAACCGAAACCTCCAGTACAATCTGAATCAGATGAAAGTAGTGAGGAAAAATTGGGAAAACCGAAACCCAAACCCCCAATGAAACCAAAACCTCCAGTAACAATAGAATCAGATGAAAGTAGTAAGGAACAATTGGGCAAACCGAAACCCAAACCACCAATGAAACCGAAACCTCCAGTACGACCAGAATCAGATGAAAGCAGTGAAGAACAATTGGGCAAACCGAAACCCAAACCACCAATGAAACCAAAACCTCCAGTACAACTAGAATCAGATGAAAGTAGTGAGGAACAATTGGGCAAACCGAAGCCCAAACCACCAATGAAACCGAAACCTCCAGTACAATCTGAATCAGATGAAAGTAGTGAGGAACAATTGGGAAAACCGAAACCCAAACCACCAATGAAACCGAAACCTCCAGTACAATCTGAATCAGATGAAAGTAGTGAGGAACAATTGGGAAAACCGAAACCAAAACCACCAATGAAACCGAAACCTCCAGTACAATCTGAATCAGATGAAAGTAGTGAGGAACAATTGGGAAAACCGAAACCCAAACCACCAATGAAACCGAAACCTCCAGTACAACCAGAATCAGATGAAAGTAGTGAGGAACACTTGGGAGAACCGAAACCCAAACCACCAATGAAACCGAAACCTCCAGTACAATCTGAATCAGATGAAAGTAGTGAGGAACAATTGGGAAAACCGAAACCCAAACCACCAATGAAGCCGAAACCTCCAGTACAATCTGAATCAGATGAAAGTAGTGAGGAACAATTGGGAAAACCGAAACCCAAACCACCAATGAAACCGAAACCTCCAGAACAACTAGAATCAGATGAAAGTAGTGAGGAACAATTGGGCAAACCGAAACCCAAACCACCAATGAAACCGAAACCTCCAGTACAGCCGGAATCAGATGAAAGCACTGAGGAACAATTGGGAAAACCGAAACCCAAACCACCGATGAAACCGAAACCTCCAGTAGAACTAGAATCAGATGAAAGTAGTGAGGAACAATTGGGCAAACCGAAACCCAAACCCCCACTGAAACCAAAACCTCCAGTACAACTAGAATCAGATGAAAGTAGTGAGGAACAATTGGGCAAACCAAAACCCAAACCACCAATCAAACCGAAACCTCCAGTACAATCTGAATCAGATGAAAGTAGTGAGGGACAATTGGGCAAACCGAAACCTGAACCACCAATAAAACCGAAACCTCCAGTAGAATCTGAATCAGATGAAGGTAGTGAGGAACAATTGGGAGAACCGAAACCCAAACCACCAATGAAACCGAAACCTCCAGTACAATTAGAATCAGATGAAAGTAGTAAGGAACAATTGGGCAAACCGAAACCCAAACCACCAATCAAACCGAAACCTCCAGTACAACTAGAATCAGATGAAAGTAGTGAGGAACAATTGGGAAAACCGAAACCCAAACCACCAATGAAACCGAAACCTCCAGTACAACTAGAATCAGATGAAAGTAGTGAGGAACAATTAGGCAAACCGAAACCCAAACCACCAATGAAACCGAAACCTCCAGTACAACTAGAATCAGATGAAAGTAGTGAGGAACAATTGGGCAAACCGAAACCTGAACCACCAATGAAACCGAAACCTCCAGTACAACCTGAATCAGATGAAAGTAGTGAGGAACAATTGGGCAAACCGAAACCCAAACCACCAATGAAACCGAAACCTCCAGTACAACTAGAATCAGATGAAAGTAGTGAGGAACAATTGGGAAAACCGAAACCCAAACCACCAATGAAACCGAAACCTCCAGTACAACCTGAATCAGATGAAAGTAGTGAGGAACAATTGGGAAAACCAAAACCCAAACCATCAATGAAACCGAAACCTCCAGTACAACCAGAATCAGATGAAGGTAGTGAGGAACAATTGGGAGAACCGAAACCCAAACCACCAATGAAACCGAAACCTCCAGTACAACTAGAATCAGATGAAAGTAGTGAGGAACAATTGGGAAAACCGAAACCCAAACCACCAATGAAACCGAAACCTCCAGTACAACCAGAATCAAATGATAGTAGTGAGGAACAATTGGGAGAACCGAAACCCAAACCACCAATGAAACCGAAACCTCCAGTAGAATCTGAATCAGATGAAAGTAGTGAGGAACAATTGGGAAAACCAAAACCCAAACCATCAATGAAACCGAAACCTCCAGTACAACCAGAATCAGATGAAGGTAGTGAGGAACAATTGGGAGAACCGAAACCCAAACCACCAATGAAACCGAAACCTCCAGTACAACTAGAATCAGATGAAAGTAGTGAGGAACAATTGGGAAAACCGAAACCCAAACCACCAATGAAACCGAAACCTCCAGTACAATTAGAATCAGATCAAAGTAGTGAGGAACAATTGGGCAAACCGAAACCCAAACCACCAATGAAACCGAAACCTCCAGTACAACTAGAATCAGATGAAAGTAGTGAGGAACAATTGGGAAAACCGAAACCCAAACCACCAATGAAACCGAAACCTCCAGTACAACTAGAATCAGATGAAAGTAGTGAGGAACAATTAGGCAAACCGAAACCCAAACCACCAATGAAACCGAAACCTCCAGTACAACTAGAATCAGATGAAAGTAGTGAGGAACAATTGGGAAAACCGAAACCCAAACCACCAATGAAACCGAAACCTCCAGTACAATTAGAATCAGATGAAAGTAGTGAGGAACAATTGGGCAAACCGAAACCCAAACCACCAATTAAACCGAAACCTCCAGTACAATCTGAATCAGATGAAAGTAGTGAGGAACAACTGGGAAAACCGAAACCCAAACCACCAATGAAACCGAAACCTCCAGTACAATCTGAATCAGATCAAAGTAGTAAGGAACAATTGGGCAAACCGAAACCCAAACCACCAATGAAACCGAAACCTCCAGTACAATCTGAATCAGATGAAAGTAGTGAGGAACAACTGGGAAAACCGAAACCCAAACCACCAATGAAACCGAAACCTCCAGTAACAATAGAATCAGATGAAAGTAGTGAGGAAAAATTGGGCAAACCGAAACCCAAACCCCCAATGAAACCAAAACCTCCAGTAACAATAGAATCAGATGAAAGTAGTGAGGAACAATTGGGCAAACCGAAACCCAAACCACCAATGAAACCGAAACCTCCAGTACAATCTGAATCAGATGAAAGTAGTGAGGAACATTTGGGAAAACCGAAACCCAAACCACCAATGAAACCGAAACCTCCAGTACGACCAGAATCAGATGAAAGCAGTGAAGAACAATTGGGCAAACCGAAACCCAAACCACCAATGAAACCGAAACCTCCAGTACAATCTGAATCAGATGAAAGTAGTGAGGAACAATTGGGAAAACCGAAACCCAAACCACCAATGAAACCGAAACCTCCAGTACAATCTGAATCAGATGAAAGTAGTGAGGAACAATTGGGAAAACCGAAACCCAAACCACCAATGAAACCGAAACCTCCAGTACAATCTGAATCAGATGAAAGTAGTGAGGAACAATTGGGAAAACCGAAACCAAAACCACCAATGAAACCGAAACCTCCAGTACAATCTGAATCAGATGAAAGTAGTGAGGAACAATTGGGAAAACCGAAACCCAAACCACCAATCAAACCGAAACCTCCAGTACAACTAGAATCAGATGAAAGTAGTGAGGAACAATTGGGCAAACCGAAACCCAAACCCCCAATGAAACCGAAACCTCCAGTACAATCTGAATCAGATGAAAGTAGTGAGGAACAATTGGGCAAACCGAAACCCAAACCCCCAATGAAACCGAAACCTCCAGTACAATCTGAATCAGATGAAAGTAGTGAGGAACAATTGGGAAAACCGAAACCCGAACCACCAATGAAACCGAAACCTCCAATACAACTAGAATCAGATGAAAGTAGTGAGGAACAATTGGGAAACCCGAAACCAAAACCACCAATGAAACCAAAACCTCCAGTACGGCCAGAATCAGATAAAAGTAGTGAGGAACAATTGGGAAAACCGAAACCCAAACCACCAATGAAACCGAAACCTCCAGTACAACTAGAATCAGATGAAAGTAGTGAGGAACAATTGGGAAAACCGAAACCCAAACCACCAATGAAACCGAAACCTCCAGTAGAATCTGAATCAGATGAAAGTAGTGAGGAACAATTGGGCAAACCGAAACCCAAACCACCAATGAAACCGAAACCTCCAGAACAACTAGAATCAGATGAAAGTAGTGAGGAACAATTGGGCAAACCGAAACCCAAACCACCAATGAAACCAAAACCTCCAGTACAACTAGAATCAGATGAAAGTAGTGAGGAACAATTGGGAAAACCGAAACCCAAACCACCAATGAAACCGAAACCTCCAGTACAACTAGAATCAGATGAAAGTAGTGAGGAACAATTGGGAAAACCGAAACCCAAACCACCAATGAAACCGAAACCTCCAGTACAACTAGAATCAGATGAAAGTAGTGAGGAACAATTGGGAAAACCGAAACCCAAACCACCAATGAAACCGAAACCTCCAGTACAATTAGAATCAGATGAAAGTAGTGAGGAACAATTGGGAAAACCGAAACCCAAACCACCAATGAAGCCGAAACCTCCAGTACAATCTGAATCAGATGAAAGTAGTGAGGAACAATTGGGCAAACCGAAACCCAAACCACCAATGAAACCGAAACCTCCAGTACAATCTGAATCAGATGAAAGTAGTGAGGAACAATTGGGCAAACCGAAACCCAAACCACCAATGAAGCCGAAACCTCCAGTACTATCTGAATCAGATGAAAGTAGTGAGGAACAATTGGGAAAACCGAAACCCAAACCACCAATGAAACCGAAACCTCCAGTACAACTAGAATCAGATGAAAGTAGTGAGGAACAATTGGGCAAACCGAAACCCAAACCCCCAATGAAACCGAAACCTCCAGTACAATCTGAATCAGATGAAAGTAGTGAGGAACAATTGGGAAAACCGAAACCCGAACCCCCAATGAAACCGAAACCTCCAATACAACTAGAATCAGATGAAAGTAGTGAGGAACAATTGGGAAACCCGAAACCAAAACCACCAATGAAACCAAAACCTCCAGTACGGCCAGAATCAGATAAAAGTAGTGAGGAACAATTGGAAAAACCGAAACCTAAACCACCAATGAAACCGAAACCTCCAGTACAATTAGAATCAGATGAAAGTAGTGAGGAACAATTGGGAAAACCGAAACCCAAACCACCAATGAAACCGAAACCTCCAGTAGAATCTGAATCAGATGAAAGTAGTGAGGAACAATTGGGCAAACCGAAACCCAAACCACCAATGAAACCGAAACCTCCAGTACAACTAGAATCAGATGAAAGTAGTGAGGAACAATTGGGAAAACCGAAACCCAAACCACCAATGAAACCGAAACCTCCAGTACAATCTGAATCAGATGAAAGTAGTGAGGAACAATTGGGCAAACCGAAACCCAAACCACCAATGAAACCGAAACCTCCAGAACAACTAGAATCAGATGAAAGTAGTGAGGAACAATTGGGCAAACCGAAACCCAAACCACCAATGAAACCAAAACCTCCAGTACAACTAGAATCAGATGAAAGTAGTGAGGAACAATTGGGAAAACCGAAACCCAAACCACCAATGAAACCGAAACCTCCAGTACAACTAGAATCAGATGAAAGTAGTGAGGAACAATTGGGAAAACCGAAACCCAAACCACCAATGAAACCGAAACCTCCAGTAGAATCTGAATCAGATGAAAGCAGTGAGGAACAATTGGGCAAACCGAAACCCAAACCACCAAAGAAACCGAAACCTCCAGTAGAACTAGAATCAGATGAAAGTAGTGAGGAACAATTGGGAAAACCGAAACCCAAACCACCAATGAAACCGAAACCTCCAGTACAATCTGAATCAGATGAAAGTAGTGAGGAACAATTGGGAAAACCGAAACCCAAACCACCAATGAAACCGAAACCTCCAGTACAATCTGAATCAGATGAAAGTAGTGAGGAACAATTGGGCAAACCGAAACCCAAACCACCAATGAAACCGAAACCTCCAGTACAATCTGAATCAGATGAAAGTAGTGAGGAACAATTGGGAAAACCGAAACCCAAACCACCAATGAAACCAAAACCTCCAGTACAATTAGAATCAGATGAAAGTAGTGAGGAACAATTGGGAAAACCGAAACCCAAACCACCAATGAAACCAAAACCTCCAGCACAACTAGAATCAGGTGAAAGTAGTGAGGAACAATTGGGCAAACCGAAACCCAAACCACCAATGAAACCAAAACCTCCAGTACAATTAGAATCAGATGAAAGTAGTGAGGAACAATTGGGCAAACCGAAACCCAAACCACCAATGAAGCCGAAACCTCCAGTACAATCTGAATCAGATGAAAGTAGTGAGGAACAATTGGGCAAACCGAAACCCAAACCACCAATGAAACCAAAACCTCCAGCACAACTAGAATCAGATGAAAGTAGTGAGGAACAATTGGAAAAACCGAAACCCAAACCACCCATGAAACCAAAACCTCCAGCACAACTAGAATCAGATGAAAGTAGTGAGGAACAATTGGAAAAACCGAAACCCAAACCACCAATGAAACCGAAACCTCCGGTACAATCTGAACCAGATGAAAGTAGTGAGGAACAATTGGGAAAACCGAAACCCAAACCACCAAGGAAACCGAAACCTCCAGCACAACTAGAATCAGATGAAAGTAGTGAGGAACAATTGGAAAAACCGAAACCCAAACCACCAATGAAACCGAAACCTCCAGTACAATCTGAACCAGATGAAAGCAGTGAGGAACAATTGGGAAAACCGAAACCCAAACCACCAATGAAACCGAAACCTCCAGTACAATCTGAATCAGATGAAAGTAGTGAGGAACAATTGGGAAAACCGAAACCCAAACCACCAATGAAACCGAAACCTCCAGTACAATCTGAATCAGATGAAAGTAGTGAGGAACAATTGGGAAAACCGAAACCCAAACCACCAATGAAACCGAAACCTCCAGAACAACTAGAATCAGATGAAAGTAGTGAGGAACAATTGGGAGAACCGAAACCAAAACCACCAATGAAACCGAAACCTCCAGCACAACTAGAATCAGATGAAAATAGTGAGGAACAATTAGGAAAACCGAAACCCAAACCACCAATGAAACCGAAACCTCCAGTACAACTAGAATCAGATGAAAGTAGTGAGGAACAATTGGGAAAACCGAAACCCAAACCACCAATGAAACCGAAACCTCCAGTACGACCAGAATCAGATGAAAGTAGTGAGGAACAATTGGGAAAACCGAAACCCAAACCACCAATGAAACCGAAACCTCCAGTACAATCTGAACCAGATGCAAGTAGTGAGGAACAATTGGGAAAACCGAAACCCAAACCACCAATGAAACCAAAACCTCCAGTACCGAAACCTCCAGTACAATCTGAATCAGATGAAAGCAGTGAGGAACAATTGGGCAAACCGAAACCCAAACCACCAATGAAACCGAAACCTCCAGTACAATCTGAACCAGATGAAAGTAGTGAGGAACAATTGGGAAAACCGAAACCCAAACCACCAATGAAGCCGAAACCTCCAGTACAATCTGAATCAGATGAAAGCAGTGAGGAACAATTGGGCAAACCGAAACCCAAACCACCAATGAAACCGAAACCTCCAGTACAACTAGAATCAGATGAAAGTAGTGAGGAACAATTGGGCAAACCGAAACCCAAACCACCAATGAAACCGAAACCTCCAGTACAATCTGAATCAGATGAAAGTAGTGAGGAACAATTGGGAAAACCGAAACCCAAACCACCAATAAAACCGAAACCTCCAGTACAATCTGAATCATATGAAAGTAGTGAGGAACAATTGGGAAAACCGAAACCCAAACCACCAATGAAACCGAAACCTCCAGAACAACTACAATCAGATGAAAGTAGTGAGGAACAATTGGGCAAACCGAAACCCAAACCACCAATGAAACCGAAACCTCCAGTACAATCTGAATCAGATGAAAGTAGTGAGGAACAATTGGAAAAACCAAAACCCAAACCACCAATGAAACCGAAACCTCCAGTACAACCAGAATCAGATGAAAGTAGTGAGGAACAATTGGGAAAACCGAAACCCAAACCACCAATAAAACCGAAACCTCCAGTACAACTAGAATCAGATGAAAGTAGTGAGGAACAATTGGGAAAACCGAAACCCAAACCACCAATGAAACCGAAACCTCCAGTACAACTAGAATCAGATGAAAGTAATGAGGAACAATTGGGAAAACCGAAACCCAAACCACCAATGAAACCGAAACCTCCAGTACAACTAGAATCAGATGAAAGTAGTGAGGAACAATTGGGAAAACCGAAACCCAAACCACCAATGAAACCGAAACCTCCAGTACGACCAGAATCAGATGAAAGTAGTGAGGAACAATTGGGCAAACCGAAACCCAAACCACCAATGAAACCGAAACCTCCAGTACAATCTGAATCAGATGAAAGTAGTGAGGAACAATTGGGAAAACCGAAACCCAAACCACCAATGAAACCGAAACCTCCAGTACCGAAACCTCCAGTACGACCAGAATCGGATGAAAGCAGTGAGGAACAATTGAGCAAACCGAAACCGAAACCACCAATGAAACCGAAACCTCCAGTACAATCTGAATCAGATGAAAGTAGTGAGGAACAATTGGGAAAACCGAAACCCAAACCACCAATGACACCGAAACCCCCAATACAATCTGAATCAGATGAAAGTAGTGAGGAACAATTGGGAAAACCAAAACCCAAACCACCAATGAAGCCGAAACCTCCAGTACAGCCGGAATCAGATGAAAGTAGTGAGGAACAATTGGGCAAACCGAAACCCAAACCACCAATGAAACCAAAACCTCCAGCACAACTAGAATCAGATGAAAGTAGTGAGGAACAATTGGGAAAACCGAAACCCAAACCACCAATGAAACCGAAACCTCCAGTACAACTAGAATCAGATGAAAGTAGTGAGGAACAATTGGGTAAACCGAAACCCAAACCACCCATGAAACCGAAACCTCCAGTACAACTAGAATCAGATGAAAGTAGTAAAGAACAATTGGGAAAACCGAAACCAAAACCACCAATGAAGCCGAAACCTCCAGTACAACTAGAATCAGATGAAAGTAGTGAGGAACAATTGGGAGAACCGAAACCCAAACCACCAATAAAACCGAAACCTCCAGTACAATCTGAATCAGATGAAAGTAGTGAGGAACAATTGGGCAAACCGAAACCCAAACCACCAATAAAACCGAAACCTCCAGTACAACTAGAATCAGATAAAAGTAGTGAGGAACAATTGGGCAAACCGAAACCCAAACCACCAATGAAACCGAAACCTCCAGTACAACCTGAATCAGATGAAAGTAGTGAGGAACAATTGGGAAAACCGAAACCCAAACCACCAATGAAACCAAAACCTCCAGTACGACCAGAATCAGATGAAAGTAGTGAGCAACAATTGGGCAAACCGAAACCAAAACCACCAATGAAACCGAAACCTCCAGTACAATCTGAACCAGATGAAAGTCAGGAACAATTGGGAAAACCGAAACCCAAACCACCAATGAAACCGAAACCTCCAGTACAATCTGAATCAGATGAAAAAAGTGAGGAACAATTGGGCAAACCGAAACCCAAACCACCAATGAAACCGAAACCTCCAGTACAATCTGAACCAGATGAAAGTAGTGAGGAACAATTGGGAAAACCGAAACCCAAACCACCAATGAAACCGAAACCTCCAGTACAATCTGAATCAGATGAAAAAAGTGAGGAACAATTGGGCAAACCGAAACCCAAACCACCAATGAAACCGAAACCTCCAGTACAATCTGAACCAGATGAAAGTAGTGAAGAACAATTGGGAAAACCGAAACCAAAACCACCAATGAAGCCGAAACCTCCAGTACAATCTGAATCAGATGAAAGTAGTGAGGAACAATTGGGCAAACCGAAACCCAAACCACCAATGAAACCGAAACCTCCAGTACAATCTGAATCAGATGAAAGTAGTGAGGAACAATTGGGCAAACCGAAACCCAAACCACCAATGAAACCGAAACCTCCAGTACAATCTGAATCAGATGAAAGTAGTGAGGAACAATTGGGAAAACCGAAACCCAAACCACCAATGAAACCGAAACCTCCAGAAAAACTAGAATCAGATGAAAGTAGTGAGGAACAATTGGGAGAACCGAAACCCAAACCACCAATGAAACCGAAACCTCCAGTACAATCTGAATCAGATGAAAGTAGTGAGGAACAATTGGGCAAACCGAAACCCAAACCACCAAAGAAACCGAAACCTCCAGTACAATCTGAATCAGATGAAAGTAGTGAGGAACAGTTGGGCAAACCGAAACCCAAACCACCAATGAAACCGAAACCTCCAGTACAATCTGAATCAGATGAAACTAGTGAGGAACAATTGGGAAAACCGAAACCCAAACCTCCAATGAAACCTAAACCTCCAGTACAATTAGAATCAGATGAAAGTAGTGAGGAACAATTGGGAAAACCGAAACCCAAACCCCCAATGAAACCGAAACCTCCAGTACAACTAGAATCAGATGAAAGTAGTGAGGAACAATTGGGAAAACCGAAACCGAAACCTCCAGTAGAATCTGAATCAGATGAAAGTAGTGAGGAACAATTGGGAAAACCGAAACCCAAACCACCAATAAAACCGAAACCTCCAGTACAACTAGAATCAGATGAAAGTAGTGAGGAACAATTGGGAAAACCGAAACCCAAACCACCAAAGAAACCGAAACCTCCAGAACAACTAGAATCAGATGAAAGTAGTGAGGAACAATTGGGAAAACCGAAACCCAAACCACCAATAAAACCGAAACCTCCAGTACAATCTGAATCAGATGAAAGTAGTGAGGAACAATTGGGCAAACCGAAACCCAAACCACCAATGAAACCAAAACCTCCAGTACAACTAGAATCAGATGAAAGTAGTGAGGAACAATTGGGCAAACCGAAACCCAAACCACCAATGAAACCGAAACCTCCAGTAGAATCTGAATCAGATGAAAGTAGTGAGGAACAATTGGGAAAACCGAAACCAAAACCACCAATAAAACCAAAACCTCCAGTACAATTAGAATCAGATGAAAGTAGTGAGGAACAATTGGGCAAACCGAAACCTAAACCACAAATGAAACCAAAACCTCCAGTACAACTAGAATCAGATGAAAGTAGTGAGGAACAATTGGGAAAACCGAAACCCAAACCACCAATGAAACCGAAACCTCCAGTACAATTAGAATCAGATGAAAGTAGTGAGGAACAATTGGGAAAACCGAAACCCAAACCACCAATGAAACCGAAACCTCCAGTACAACTAGAATCAGATGAAAGTAGTGGAGAACAATTGGGAAAACCGAAACCCAAACCACCAATGAAACCGAAACCTCCAGTACAATCTGAATCAGATGAAAGTAGTGAGGAACAATTGGGCAAACCGAAACCCAAACCACCAATGAAACCGAAACCTCCAGTACAATCTGAATCAGATGAAAGTAGTGAGGAACAGTTGGGCAAACCGAAACCCAAACCACCAATGAAACCGAAACCTCCAGTACAATCTGAATCAGATGAAACTAGTGAGGAACAATTGGGAAAACCGAAACCCAAACCTCCAATGAAACCTAAACCTCCAGTACAATTAGAATCAGATGAAAGTAGTGAGGAACAATTGGGAAAACCGAAACCCAAACCCCCAATGAAACCGAAACCTCCAGTACAACTAGAATCAGATGAAAGTAGTGAGGAACAATTGGGAAAACCGAAACCGAAACCTCCAGTAGAATCTGAATCAGATGAAAGTAGTGAGGAACAATTGGGAAAACCGAAACCCAAACCACCAATAAAACCGAAACCTCCAGTACAACTAGAATCAGATGAAAGTAGTGAGGAACAATTGGGAAAACCGAAACCCAAACCACCAAAGAAACCGAAACCTCCAGAACAACTAGAATCAGATGAAAGTAGTGAGGAACAATTGGGAAAACCGAAACCCAAACCACCAATGAAACCGAAACCTCCAGTACAACTAGAATCAGATGAAAGTAGTGGAGAACAATTGGGAAAACCGAAACCCAAACCACCAATGAAACCGAAACCTCCAGTACAATCTGAATCAGATGAAAGTAGTGAGGAACAATTGGGCAAACCGAAACCCAAACCACCAAAGAAACCGAAACCTCCAGTACAATCTGAATCAGATGAAAGTAGTGAGGAACAGTTGGGCAAACCGAAACCCAAACCACCAATGAAACCGAAACCTCCAGTACAATCTGAATCAGATGAAACAAGTGAGGAACAATTGGGAAAACCGAAACCCAAACCTCCAATGAAACCTAAACCTCCAGTACAATTAGAATCAGATGAAAGTAGTGAGGAACAATTGGGAAAACCGAAACCCAAACCCCCAATGAAACCGAAACCTCCAGTACAACTAGAATCAGATGAAAGTAGTGAGGAACAATTGGGAAAACCGAAACCGAAACCTCCAGTAGAATCTGAATCAGATGAAAGTAGTGAGGAACAATTGGGAAAACCGAAACCCAAACCACCAATAAAACCGAAACCTCCAGTACAACTAGAATCAGATGAAAGTAGTGAGGAACAATTGGGAAAACCGAAACCCAAACCACCAAAGAAACCGAAACCTCCAGAACAACTAGAATCAGATGAAAGTAGTGAGGAACAATTGGGAAAACCGAAACCCAAACCACCAATGAAACCGAAACCTCCAGTACAACTAGAATCAGATGAAAGTAGTGGAGAACAATTGGGAAAACCGAAACCCAAACCACCAATGAAACCGAAACCTCCAGTACAATCTGAATCAGATGAAAGTAGTGAGGAACAATTGGGCAAACCGAAACCCAAACCACCAAAGAAACCGAAACCTCCAGTACAATCTGAATCAGATGAAAGTAGTGAGGAACAGTTGGGCAAACCGAAACCCAAACCACCAATGAAACCGAAACCTCCAGTACAATCTGAATCAGATGAAACTAGTGAGGAACAATTGGGAAAACCGAAACCCAAACCTCCAATGAAACCTAAACCTCCAGTACAATTAGAATCAGATGAAAGTAGTGAGGAACAATTGGGAAAACCGAAACCCAAACCCCCAATGAAACCGAAACCTCCAGTACAACTAGAATCAGATGAAAGTAGTGAGGAACAATTGGGAAAACCGAAACCGAAACCTCCAGTAGAATCTGAATCAGATGAAAGTAGTGAGGAACAATTGGGAAAACCGAAACCCAAACCACCAATAAAACCGAAACCTCCAGTACAACTAGAATCAGATGAAAGTAGTAAGGAACAATTGGGAAAACCGAAACCCAAACCACCAAAGAAACCGAAACCTCCAGTACAACTAGAATCAGATGAAAGTAGTGAGGAACAATTGGGAAAACCGAAACCCAAACCACCAATAAAACCGAAACCTCCAGTACAATCTGAATCAGATGAAAGTAGTGAGGAACAATTGGGCAAACCGAAACCCAAACCACCAATGAAACCAAAACCTCCAGTACAACTAGAATCAGATGAAAGTAGTGAGGAACAATTGGGAAAACCGAAACCCAAACCACCAATGAAACCGAAACCTCCAGTAGAATCTGAATCAGATGAAAGTAGTGAGGAACAATTGGGAAAACCGAAACCCAAACCACCAATAAAACCAAAACCTCCAGTACAATTAGAATCAGATGAAAGTAGTGAGGAACAATTGGGCAAACCGAAACCTAAACCACAAATGAAACCAAAACCTCCAGTACAACTAGAATCAGATGAAAGTAGTGAGGAACAATTGGGAAAACCGAAACCCAAACCACCAATGAAACCGAAACCTCCAGTACAATTAGAATCAGATGAAAGTAGTGAGGAACAATTGGGAAAACCGAAACCCAAACCACCAATGAAACCGAAACCTCCAGTACAACTAGAATCAGATGAAAGTAGTGGAGAACAATTGGGAAAACCGAAACCCAAACCACCAATGAAACCGAAACCTCCAGAACAACCAGAATCAGATGAAAGTAGTGAGGAACAATTGGGAAACCCGAAACCCAAACCACCAATGAAACCGAAACCTCCAGTACAATCTGAATCAGATGAAAGTAGTGAGGAACAATTGGGAAAACCGAAACCAAAACCACCAATGAAACCGAAACCTCCAGTACAATCTGAATCAGATGAAAGTAGTGAGGAACAATTGGGAAAACCGAAACCCAAACCACCAATAAAACCGAAACCTCCAGTACAATCTGAATCAGATGAAAGTAGTGAGGAACAATTGGGCAAACCGAAACCCAAACCACCAATGAAACCAAAACCTCCAGCACAACTAGAATCAGATGAAAGTAGTGAGGAACAATTGGGCAAACCGAAACCCAAACCCCCAATGAAACCGAAACCTCCAATACAACTAGAATCAGATGAAAGTAGTGAGGAACAATTGGGAAAACCAAAACCCAAACCACCAATGAAACCGAAACCTCCAGTACAATCTGAATCAGATGAAAGTAGTGAGGAACAATTGGGAAAACCGAAACCAAAACCACCAATGAAACCGAAACCTCCAGTACAATCTGAATTAGATGAAAGTAGTGAGGAACAATTGGGAAAACCGCAACCCAAACCACCAATAAAACCGAAACCTCCAGTACAATCTGAATCAGATGAAAGTAGTGAGGAACAATTGGGCAAACCGAAACCCAAACCACCAATGAAACCAAAACCTCCAGCACAACTAGAATCAGATGAAAGTAGTGAGGAACAATTGGGCAAACCGAAACCCAAACCCCCAATGAAACCGAAACCTCCAATACAACTAGAATCAGATGAAAGTAGTGAGGAACAATTGGGAAAACCAAAACCCAAACCACCAATGAAACCGAAACCTCCAGTACAATCTGAATCAGATGAAAGTAGTGAGCAACAATTGGGAAAACCGATACCCAAACCACCAATGAAACCGAAACCTCCAGTACAACTAGAATCAGATGAAAGTAGTGAGGAACAATTGGGAAAACCGAAACCCAAACCACCAATGAAACCGAAACCTCCAGTACAACTAGAATCAGATGAAAGTAGTGAGGAACAATTGGGAAAACCGAAACCCAAACCACCAATGAAACCGAAACCTCCAGTAGAATCTGAATCAGATGAAAGTAGTGAGGAACAATTGGGCAAACCAAAACCCAAACCACCAATAAAACCGAAACCTCCAGTACAACTAGAATCAGATGGAAGTAGTGAGGAACAATTGGGCAAACCGAAACCCAAACCACCAATGAAACCGAAACCTCCAGTACAATTAGAATCAGATGAAAGTAGTGAGGAACAATTGGGAAAACCGAAACCCAAACCACCAATGAAACCGAAACCTCCAGTACAATTAGAATCAGATGAAAGTAGTGAGGAACAATTGGGAAAACCGAAACCCAAACCACCAATGAAACCGAAACCTCCAGTACAACCTGAATCAGATGAAAGTAGTGAGCAACAATTGGGCAAACCGATACCCAAACCACCAATGAAACCGAAACCTCCAGTACAACTAGAATCAGATGAAAGTAGTGAGGAACAATTGGGAAAACCGAAACCCAAACCACCAATGAAACCGAAACCTCCAGTACAACTAGAATCAGATGAAAGTAGTGAGGAACAATTGGGAAAACCGAAACCCAAACCACCAATGAAACCGAAACCTCCAGTAGAATCTGAATCAGATGAAAGTAGTGAGGAACAATTGGGCGAACCAAAACCCAAACCACCAATAAAACCGAAACCTCCAGCACAACTAGAATCAGATGGAAGTAGTGAGGAACAATTGGGCAAACCGAAACCCAAACCACCAATGAAACCGAAACCTCCAGTACAATTAGAATCAGATGAAAGTAGTGTGGAACAATTGGGAAAACCGAAACCCAAACCACCAATGAAACCAAAACCTCCAGCACAACTAGAATCAGATGAAAGTAGTGAGGAACAATTGGGAAAACCGAAACCCAAACCACCAATGAAACCGAAACCTCCAGTACAACTAGAATCAGATGAAAGTAGTGAGGAACAATTGGGAAACCCGAAACCAAAACCACCAATGAAACCAAAACCTCCAGTACGGCCAGAATCAGATAAAAGTAGTACGGAACAATTGGGAAAACCGAAACCTAAACCACCAATGAAACCGAAACCTCCAGTACAATTAGAATCAGATGAAAGTAGTGAGGAACAATTGGGAAAACCGAAACCCAAACCACCAATGAAACCGAAACCTCCAGTACAACTAGAATCAGATGAAAGTAGTGAGGAACAATTGGGAAAACCGAAACCCAAACCACCAATGAAACCGAAACCTCCAGAACGACCAGAATCAGATGAGAGTAGTGAGGAACAATTGGGAAAACCGAGACCCAAACCACCAATGAAACCGAGACCTCCAGTACAACTAGAATCAGATGAAAGTAGTGAGGAACAATTGGGCAAACCAAAACCCAAACCACCAATGAAACCGAGACCTCCAGTACAACCAGGATCAGATGAAAGTAGTGAGCAACAATTGGGAAAACCGAAACCCAAACCACCAATGAAACCGAAACCTCCAGAACGACCAGAATCAGATGAGAGTAGTGAGGAACAATTGGGAAAACCGAGACCCAAACCACCAATGAAACCGAAACCTCCAGTACAACTAGAATCAGATGAAAGTAGTGAGGAACAATTGGGCAAACCGAAACCCAAACCACCAATGAAACCGAGACCTCCAGTACAACCAGAATCAGATGCAAGTAGTGAGGAACAATTGGGAATACCGAAACCCAAACCACCAATGAAACCGAAACCTCCAGTACAATCTGAATCAGATGAAAGTAGTGAGGAACAATTGGGAAAACCGAAACCCAAACCACCAATGAAACCGAAACCTCCAGTACAACTAGAATCAGATGAAAGCACTGAGGAACAATTAGGAAAACCGAAACCCAAACCACCAATGAAACCGAAACCTCCAGTACAATCTGAATCAGATGAAAATAGTGAGGAACAATTGGGCAAACCGAAACCCAAACCACCAATGAAACCGAAACCTCCAGCAAAACCTGGTTCAGATGAATTAAGTGAGGAGCAAATGGGCAAACCAATATCCAAGCCACCAATGAAACCGAACCCACCGACACAATCTGATTCGAGTGAAGAGAGTGATGAATGGCCTCACACACATGAACGTCCACAGAAACCGATTAAGCCAAAACCGCCGGCACAAGCTGAATCAGCCGAGACAACTGATGAGTGGCCTCATATTCCTGGACGTCCACAGAAACCAAGCAAGCCGAAGCCACCGACACATTTTGGTTCAGATGAGATTAGTGACGAGTGGCCTTACATTTCTGAACATCCACAAAACCCCCCTAAACCGAAACCACCAATGGAACATGAGTCAAAAGAGAAGAGTGATGAGCGGCCTTATATTCCTGATCGTCCACAAAAACCAACTAAACCGAAACCACCGGCTCACTCTGATTCATTGGAGACAAATGAAGAGTGGCCTCATATTCCTGAACGTCCTCAGAAACCAACCGAACCGAAGCCACCGGCACATTACGATTCAAATGAGAAGAGTGATGAGTGGTCTCATATTACTGAACGCCCACAGAAACCTACTAAACCAAAACCACCAACGAAACCCGAGTCAAATGAGAAGAGTGAGGAGTGGCCACACATTCCTGACCGTCCACAGAAACCAACCAAACCGAAACCGCCCGCACACTTCAATTCCTATGAGACGAATGAAGAGTGGACACACATTCCTGGGCGTCCCCAAAAGCCAAGTAAGCCAAATCCACCAACCAGTCCTGATTCAAATCAATGGCCCGATTACCCACAGAAACCTGCTCAGCCAGAACCACCTTCGCAATCTAATTCAGATGAAAATACTGGTGATTTGAGTCATATTTCTAGTCCCTCACAGAACCCAATTGAACCAACAACACCGTTGCTTCCTGACTCAGATGAGAAAGATGAAGAGCGGCCATTCTTGAAACCAGAAAAGCCATCACCAACAACGAATAAGCCTATTCAGCCTATACATCCACCAGTGCAATCTAGTAACGAGTTACCTGGGGGCAGCGATGAGGTCGAAGTAACAACAAGAAAATCAAAAAAACAATGCAAAATAAATGAGGAATTCAAAGAATGTGGTTATGGATGCGAAGATACTTGTCACCCAAAACACAAAAGGAAATGCAAGAAGCGATGCAAAAAGGGATGCTACTGTAAGGAAGGATATATAAGAACAAAGAAAAAAGCTTGCGTAAAGCCAAGCGAATGCCCAAGTAAGCATACAAGAAATTTCAAGTATACCTAATTTTCTAAATTAATTATGTTTATAGTTGAAAAATGCTACAAATATGAAGTATTCAAGAATTGCGGTGTTCCATGTGAAAAATCCTGTGATAATCGTGAACCCGATCAGACAACTGTAAGTATTTTATATTGAAAACAACAGGTGGAAATATTTCGTATTGCTTAACGCAATTTGCACTTTTAAAATTTGTCACCAGCATTCAGATTTTTTTTTTATATTTTTTAGCCCGATTGCAAACGTGAATGCAGGCGTGGATGCTTTTGTATACCGGGGATGGTAAGATCGCCTCGTGGAAAGTGTATCTTACCAGCGAAATGTAAAAACAAAGCGTATCTCAATCTGGAAGATTATTTAGAATCTATGGAAAACGATGACGAAGATGAAGATGATTTAATACACCGTTTATATGGCGTTTAGTTAAATATAACTTTTTAATCGGTTTTATCGATATATCTTCTTGTACATATTAACGCTTTTTGTAAAATAATAAAATAAATAAATTTTTAAAATTCGGCTAATTTCATTAGAAAAAATATAACTCGCTCACGCACTATCCATTCGCGTTTTCACACACTAAAGGTAGAGAGAGAGAGAGAGAGCATTACTTATTTTGAGAGATAATTGCTGTGTTTTAATATTGGAGCACTATCCGGAGCCAAATTGCAATTTTCTATTGAAACTGCAGCTATTATTCACTGGTGTCGCTGTACTATAAAAATTGGAACTAAATTCATCAATAAAACAAACATTTATCACCTGAAATACACATACTCGAAAAAGTCTCCGTACAGTAAGTAATTATGTATTCATATTGAAGAAAATCTAAAAATACCGTTACTTTTTCAAATTTTTCTATTTTATTATTATCCATTAGAATGTTATCAACTATTTTTTATACATCTAAATGGTTGTAAAACAAAAACAAAAATAATAACGGAACAAAATATAAAATTCGATTAAAATTTCATCAGAAAAAGTCTCCGTACAGTTTTTAAATAGGGAATCCACCTAGTTTAACAATTCGATTAGTAAGATGTTGGATATCCTTTTTGCTTCACCACTTCATTCAACCTCCTATTCATCGATCTCACTAAGTTTGCCGTTTCTTCCGGGCTGATTTTACTCCACTCTTCTAGAAGTACCCTTTTCAGCATATCTTTCGAAGTTATCACGTGACTACGAATTTTTTTTTTTCCAATAAACTCCACAAGTGCTCAATGGGATTTATGTCAGGTGATTGCGGAGGTGAATTAAGTTGTTTTGACACATTATAGAGCAACCATAATTTAACGTTCTTGGCGGTATGCTTAGGGTCGTTGTCTTGTTGGAACCAAAAACTATTATTTAAGCCCAATTTTACCGCACTGTCTTTTAAATTGCCCTTCAAAATGTTTAGGTATTGATATTGATCCATAGTTGAATCGATAAAAACGAGATTTCCGACTCCACTGCTTGCCATACACCCCCAAACCATAACGCCACCACCACCATGCTTAACTGTAGGTAATAAATTTTCTTTACTGAGAGCTGTACACGGTTTTCTCCAAATGAGTTTACGGCCTTTAATTTCAAAAATGCAGAATTTACTCTCATCCGAGAATATAACGTTGTTCCAAAGCGACTGTGGTTTATTTATGTGCTCTTTTGCAAAATTAAGACGCTTCTTTCTATTTATTTTGGTAATGAATGGTTTTTTCCTTGCAACACGACTACGATACCCATGTTTTTTGATGATTCTTCTTATCGTATCTTCACAAATCTCTTTACCAAACTGTTCCTTAATGGTCTGTGCAATTTTAAAAGCTGTCACTTGTGGTGTTTTTTTAATGCAGTTTATTATAAAACGAGTTTCTCGTTCAGTTATCTTTGACGGCCGGCCAGAACGTGGCTTTGATTCTAAAATACCACTTTTATTAAAACTTTGTACTACATATTGGAATGATGAACGCTGTCTTCCAACCAGTTCGGCAATTTCTCCATAACTTTTGCCTTCTTTCCGCAATTTTATTATAATTTTACGCTCGCCAATGCTTATTTCTTTTTTAGCCGATGCCATTGTTATAAGTAATATAAAGCACTCACAATAATTGTAACTATTATCTCGCAAAGGTATAGCAAAACTATTCACAGATTTTATTACTCTACTATAATAAAAAATTATTGCGTTTTTACTTTATTAAACTAGGTGGATTCCCTATTTAAAAACTGTACGGAGACTTTTTCTGATGAAATTTTAATCGAATTTTATATTTTGTTCCGTTATTTTTGTTTTTGTTTTACAACCATTTAGATGTATAAAAAATAGTTGATAACATTCTAATGGATAATAATAAAATAGAAAAATTTGAAAAAGTAACGGTATTTTTAGATTTTCTTCAATATGAATACATAATTACTTACTGTACGGAGACTTTTTCGAGTATGTGTATATTAATTGACATTTATTTTGACATGACGTTATAAACAAGAATTCATTTTGCTGCGTTTTAAATTTTTATTGTAAGATTTAGTTTCTAATGGTTTCAGGGGTTTACAAAATAAAAGCCTTTTCAAATTTCCCATTGGAATGGATAGCGCTCCCGATAGCGGCTCCCGATAAATAGGTAGAGCAAGATGTTTTTTTTATCGATTTTTACCTAAAAAGTTGAATGAAAAATCTTAGTTTAGAGTTAAATAAATTAATTATATGCAATAATAGCGCGCTAAATATAAGTTTTGACATAGAAAATTGGCTGCTCCGGATACAGCTATCGGGCGCTAATAAAAAAACACAGCAAATGTCATCCCATAGTTTAATTGTGCTAAACTGTGCATTCCAAAGACAATTTAGTCCTCCTCCAGAATTGGTCCTAAAACGGCCATATCTAACCATTTAAGTGCGTTATGTACAGAATCTGTTGAAGTACTCGTAGATTGACCATGTTAGAAAATATCACAGTTTATTAGCCAAATTTCTTAAACTAAATCTATATAATCTGATAAAACCAGGATTCACTGTGCATACTCCATATCAACTAGTTCCGGTAATAGAAAACCTTTAATTGAACCTTATTTTCACAAGTTAAATGAAACCGTTAGTTGAAGAAAAAAAAAATGTATGGGCGTTTTCTAAAAATCTCAAATTTTCATAAATTTAATCACTTAACCTCTGCCTACTGAACCTACGATTAAGTTTCATAATTGTGCCTAATCCCTATCGAAAGGAATCACCCGTAGAAAGCCCTTAATTCAACCCTAATTTTAGATCAGTTTTTTTGTGTGGGTGATTTCTGGAAACCCCATCTTTTGTTCATCCTCTGCAGTCAATCGTTTTTTAAATTTTTGACTATAGGTGTTTTCAGAACGTTATTTATGACTCCATTATCTTATATGTATAGCAAAATTTTAATTTTCAGTTAGATCCATTCATTTTCGATCAGATCAGTTCGGGTCAAACACAATTTAAATGATTTGCACTTTGTTGTAAATATTTTATTGGTATTGGTTGTTGTGAAATTATGTTGTGTTATGTTATGACCATAAAAATTTATGATTCTTGATTTTTGGTAGGAAGGAGGAATATAGAACATTTTTTCAATAAATCCTATAGCGGACTTTACACGATCAGTAATAATGTCCATTACACAAACCCAAGACATCATTACCTAGAAATATCCTATTCCCATCTCAATTTTTTAATATTACACAACTCGCCTTACTTCATTTAGTATAATGTGCTAGGTTCAAAATTAAAGGAAATTTAGTAGAAAGAGGAGTTTTTTAACACATTGCAGACGGTATATGATGAAAAGCATAAGCATACAAACGTGAATTCACGTCATCCGTTTTCAATGTGTTAAGTAATGGTGGTTTTTCATCTTAATCAAAACATTCTATTGAGACAAGTGACAGGAAGTTGACTCCCTGATGCTAAATCATTGAACTATACAAGGCAACTGTCTACAATCAATAATTCGGTAAGCCAGTGGCCAATTAAAACCCCATCATTATGCTACAAGCAATTATATGCAACTATAGTAAGAATGTAAAACTACCCGAACTTGGGAGAACTAAGATCATTTAAACAAAGGCCAACTGTAGTGATCGAAACCTTCTGCTTGTTAATTCAGATCAACACGAAGCTATTGAAGGAACCAGGGCAGCATACCTATTAAAGCCAAAAATACTATTCCTTTTACAATATGTTCCCCACGATTGATATACGAGTTGCAGGAAAATTGCAGCTCGCTTCATCGACATATCCGAACGTATATTTAGGCACACTTATACCACATTCAGCCCATCAACCTCATCCATCATCACGACCGTACCACGATCTCCATACCATTACAGACCCCCACCCACAAAAACACCGCCGTCATACATACCACATCCAGCATCCCACATATACTCCACTTCCTCCTCGCTTCAATATCATAAAACCAACAATACAGGCAATACCAATTATAAGATCCATTACCAAAATTGCGATTCACTCAACAAACCAAAATAAACGAATCAATATTAACTAATCCAGCTCGATTCATCGATACAAACCGAAACTTCTCTGATTCTATATATGTTCCGCTCAATTATCACAAAATCCACCACAATACTTGTACACGGCATAATGGACGTACCCAATAGCAGAATGAAACAAAGAAAATAAATAATTCACGTTTACGACTACCATACCTTTAGATAATAAACAATTCACTTTTATTATTCATTCAATCCTTCATTATAATCATTTAATTCGCTGCATTTCACAAGTTATTAAAAATGTTTTGCGAATATAAAAAAACCACAATCACTTCAAATAATCTAATCTTGACAAGTTGACATTCATCTCGGCTACCCTATCAACCACTAAATTTTTTTAAAGACTACTTATATCGTTTTCTGTGGCTGCAAAATTTTGATCCCGGATCAATAATAGCCGTGTTTTTTTATTCGAGCACTATCCGGCGCCAAATGGCAATTTTCTACTGAAACTATTATTCATTGGTGTCGCTGTATTATAAAAATTAAAACTAAATTCATCAATAAAACAAATATTTATCACCGAAATATACTAATTGACATTTATTTTGACATGGCGTTATAAACAAGAATTCATCTTGCTGTGTTTTAAATTTTTATTGTAAGATAAAACTTCTAATCATTTCACGGGTTTACAAAATCAAGGCCTTTTCGAATTTCCCATTGAAATGGATAGCGCTTCCGATAGCGGCTTCCGATAAATAGGTAGACCAAATTTTTTTATGTCTATTTTTAACTAAATAGTTGAATGAAAAATCTTAGTTTAAAGTTTAATAAATTAATTATATGCAAAAATAGCGCGCTAATCATAAGTTATAATACGGAAAATTGGGTGCTCCGGATAAATCTATCGGGTGCTAATAAGAAAACACGGCTAATACTACTGTGGACAAAACAACGTCAGACTTTGTAAAAAAAATTAAAATTCTTTATCTATTTCTCCAAATCTATTTTTTCCCCCTCAAAGTAATTGGTAGTAATCCCCGGCTTCAATACACTTGTGCCAACGTTTTTTCCAATCCTAGAAACAGTTGTTAAATTCAATTTCCGGAATAGCCTCCAATGCGCCTAGCGATTCACGTTTAATGTCTTCAATTGAAACTTTTTACGCTATTTGCCGTAGGCACTTGGCGAAACACACTTATACTTAATAAACACATTTTTTATTAATCACTTGTTTTTTGTTTCGCAGTTATTTTGAATAATTTTCAAAAAGTTTAAGACATCACTCGATCGATTTCGACTTGTTAGGTCATCATCAGGAGGATTCTACTCAGTCGAGTGATTTTTTAAACTTTTTGAAAATTATTCAAAATAACTGCGAAATAAAAAACAAGTGATTAATAAAAAATGTGTTTATTAAGTCTTCAATTGACTCAAAACGGTTTCCCCGGAGCGGTCGTTTAGGTTTTCTGAACAACCAGAAGTCACACGGAGCTAAATCAGGGAAATAGGGTGATTGCGAAACGATATAGGTGAAATTGTTGGCGAAAAAATCATGTAAAACTAATACAGTATGAGAAGGTGCATCATCGTGGTGCAAAAACCAAGAGTTGTCGACCCATAATTCCCGCCTGTTTTTTATTTTTTTTATTTTTATTAATAGCTTCGCGCAAGCGACGCATAACACTCAAACAGTATTCCTTGTTGACAGTTTGGCCGGTCGTAAGGAATCCGAAGTGCATCACACCTCGATAATCGAAGAAAACTGTCAACATCACCTTGATTTTTGACTTGCTTTGACGTGGTTTGGTACCAATCAAAAACACTTGCTCGCGACATACAATTATCACCGAAGGCCTTTTGCAACATTCTGAACGTTTCGGCACCACAAAATTGATTCCGCACACAAAATTTGTAGCGAATCGCTAATGAGGTTAGCTCCCGTTGACAGAAAAAAATTGTTTTCATAGGGATTTCGGGCGGTCAGTTCGTTCCGGCTAGAGCTCAGCAGTGTCGTGGGGTATCCGAAATTTATTGAAAACCGGTATTAGACCGCTTTAACGAATAGGTGTAAAAGAGAGGCCAAAGTTAAGACATCATGTGATCATTCAACCCACCTCATCAAATATACCCACCTACATTTCAGATCATCCTGCTCTCAACTGGAACTATCTCATGATTATAATTGCACCACGAACAAACAAAATGAACATCGATTGATTTTAGATTTCATTATTGCAAATTTTAATAAAGCATAAAAAAAATTAAAATTTACAAAAAAAAGAACAATAAGAATGAAAATTATAATAATTGAAATTATTGAAAAATATAATAATTTAAATTATGAAAAAATTAATTTTTAATTAAACTAATAGCATCTTAATTTTGATTTTATTTCAAAGTGCACTTTGAGATGCCGAAAAATAAATTCTTTAATTTAGATCTAACTACATAAAAATACTTATAAATAATATATATATATATATATATATATATATATATATATATATATATATATATATATATATATATATATATATATATATATATATATATATATATATATATATATATATATATATAAATGAACAATAATTTATCAAGGTACCTTGTTATTTTCGTGTTTATAATTTGTTGCGGAGAATTCCAAATATTGCGGTTGCAGCGTTGTTAATCCAAAATGCGAAGATAAATTCCAAAATAATAAATCCAGTTGTAGTGGAGCGCGCGATGTTAACAATACGCCGTTGCGATTTTTATTGTTGCGACTGTATAATTTATTTAATAGTGATGCAACGTATTTTAATAGTTTTTACAAAATTTTTACGATACAGACTTTTGTTGTGATGTGTATCGATCGTTTACCACAGATGTTTTTGTTTACGGTAATGATTTATACTCTCGTCACAAGTTTTATTATGAAGACTATTAAAACCACTATTTTCATAGGCACGAATATTTGAATTTAGTTTATTAGAATAGTTTTTATTTTAGGTATTAATTTGTATGGTTTAATTTATTAAATGAAGCCTTATCAACTTATGATTTCCACTGTAGCACATACTTATTGTAAATTTTAGAATATTTTATTATTATTATTATTTATCATTTATAACGTAGTTTAACTTATTATTATGATTCAAACAAATCGATTCAAACATTATGATTTTTATTTTATATTTAGTTTTATTATTAGCTTTGAAATTAGTTATATATTTCTTTGGAGAAAAAAAAATCGAAAGCTTTTTACTAGTTTTTTTCAAAGCACGTTGATTTTCACCTTCTCAAGTTCACTTAAATAAACGGTTGTGTTACACTTTTTTATCTAGTTTTTTCCCGTTCACATGTTCATATAACACCAACTATTCTAATAGTATTTACAACTACACTTAACTATCTAATATCTACACTTAACTATAGATAATGTTTTGTTATAAAACTTTTCTTATTATTTAAAATTTATTTAATATTTAAGATTAAGTTTTTTTTTTTATAATTTAAATAAAACAATATAAATAAACTTTATTTTTGGAAAAGGTTCCAAAATAAACATATTAATTTTTATACTTTGTAATTCTAAACAGAGCACTTGGCTTCTTAAAATCTACAACCAAACTGTCCCCTTATTTCTTCGTGTTATCCACAATACACATTTTCCCGCCCAATAATAATACTACTACAAAACAACAAACAATACAACATCAATGAATGAGATTGTAAGAGGCAGCATTGTATTTAACGCGTTGGCTGTGTTGGTTAAAAAAAACACGTTGACGGCAAGTAACATTAACGTTTTATCATTGTACGTCGGTACAAATTTAATAAAAATTCTTTACAAATTTAATAAAAAAACTATTCTGTCGGTGTGCAAAACCCATGGGCCGACCCATCTTCCATGCTGGTATAGGCTGGCATGGAGCTTGTAATGTGCAGATGGTCTTAAATCGGTCCTATAGCCGTACGTCCTCGAGTTGGCCGCAAGGCGTAAAGTAAGGACGTTAAAAGCATAACCGCGGAAGAGCAGGGTGAGCCTTGAGCCCCAAAACAGATCGCATAGTTACCAATAAAAAAAAAAAAAAAAAAAAAAAAAAAAATTCTTTGTTGAATAATTTCACTCATTGTAAAAATCGCCGAATGCACTTTTTGTACTTCAGAAAGACAAGCGTATACTAAACACTAATTATTATTTTGATGTGACATTTGGAACAGATGCCACTGATTGTCATACCAACATAGAAAAAAAAATATTTCGAGGAAATGGTTTTCCGCGCGAAATTTAAATTTTTTGCCCACAACGCTTTTTTGCCCACAACGCTTTTTTGCCCTCAATAGTATACCGATTTTCGTGATCGCCTACCGATCAGCGGTACATGACACAACAGGAGTGACACCAGCTAAAACCATATTTGGGAACAATCTGCGATTACCGGGAGATTTAAAGTTTGGAGCTGTTTCATCAGCGGCTCTAGATGAACAGGATTATGTCGACCAGATGAAAGAGGAACTTAATGAGATACATCAATTTGTATGGAAGAAAATTCGAATATCAAGTGATCGAATGAAAACTCGATATGACATACGAGCAAATAAACAAGGCTTCGCGAAAGGGCAATTGGTTTGGCTTCATAACCCACAACGGAAAAAAAGATTATCACCAACCCACATGGGAAGGGTCTTACACTGTCATTAAAAGGATGAACGACGTGGTTTATCGCCTACAGAAAGGACGGAAAGGTAAACCATAGGTGGTGCATTTAGAGCGCTTGGCGCTCTACAGGGGAGGCTATCTGGATTCTGTTCGTGTCGAACAGGCTTAGGTGGGGGGTAGTGTTACGGTGACAGCTAGATTAGAATAAAATAAGTTATTCAATAATTGTTCAATTGTATTTGTGATTTGGTCCAACATTTAGGCGTTATTTGTAAACTAACATATTTGCTCGATTTTTGGAGAGCATTCAGGATTATTCTAGAAACAAATATTTTGGTATATAAAGGCGTGGATTGATGTTGAATGATGACTGATGTGTCTTATTTCAAACGCGATATAGTGCAGGTTAAATAGAGTGATTATTAAAGTGATTATTAAAGCGGTTATTAAAGCGATTATTCAAGCGATTATTAAATAGTGTGTTATAATTGGAATAATTAATTGTTAATTTTGTGTTGTATAATAATTGTGTTGTGGAAATAAATTTGTGTGAGTTCAAATTTGAAGCAGTTGTATTTATTCACAATCCAGGGATTCAAACCTTGAGTGACAAGGCATTACATTTCATGTAATATGTTTTTGATGTACATATTTCTTAAAATCTTGAGTGAAACTACAATAGTTTTGAGTATAAACGTATTATAAATCAACAAATCAGATCCGCTCGAAACGCGATATTTCAAAACGCGATATTTCAAAACGAGATATGAAAAAACGAGATATGGTACAAAACGCAATATTTCAAAATGCGATATTTCAAAACGCGATATGGTACAAAACACGATATGGTACAAAATGCGATATTTCAAAACGCGATATTTCAAAACGCGATATGGTACAAAACGCGATATGGTACAAAACGCGATATTTCAAAATGCGATATTTCAAAACGCGATATGGTACAAAACGCGATATGGTATAAAATGCGATATTTCAAAACGCGATATTTCAAAACGCGTTATGGTACAGAATGTCCATTGCGAAGCGGCGGGAGCGCAGCGACTTGATTGTTACCGGTCCTATATACTCTCGCCCCTATCGATTTTTAAATTCCTATAAACTGAAATTAAATTTCCCCTTCACCCACCTGATATAACCCGATCCTAAACTCCCGTTTTGTACCATATCGCGTTTTGCACCATATCGAGTTTTGAAATATCCCGTTTTGAAATATCACGTTTTGTACCGTATCGCGTTTTGTACCGTATCGCATTTTGAAATATCAAGTTTTGAAATATCGCGTTTTGTAACATATCGCGTTTTGTACTTTATCGCGTTTTGAAATATCGCATTTTGAAATGTCGCGTTTTGTTCCATATCGCGTTTTGTCATATCTCGTTTTAAAATATCGCGTTTCAAATGGGACCCATCAATAAATATATGTGTTTAAAATTATAAAAATTATTTATATGCGGTTTAAATTACCGCAGTTCGATAAATTATTTTTTTAGGTTACGTTTAGAAAAATACAATTCTACAGTGTATTGAAAATTTATTTTTGATAGTATTTTCATAACAGTATAATGTATATGTACATGAATATTTTATAAATAGAAAAGATAAAATACACGAATAATTCCAAATTCCCATATATCACTTTGCCGACCAAGAAAAAAAAAATTTGGCTCAATTGAAGTACAAACCGCACCGGATCCGCTCGAAACGCGATATTTCAAAATGCGATATTTTGAAACGAGATATGACAAAACGAGATATGGTACAAAACGCAATATTTCAAAATTCAATATTTCAAAACACGATATGGTACAAAACGCGATATTTCAAAACGCGATATTTCAAAACGCGATATGGTACAAAACGCGATATGGTACAAAACGCGATATTTCAAAACGCGATATTACAAAACGCGTTATGGTACAGAATGTGCATTGCGAAGCGACGGGAGCGCAGCGACCCGATTTATACCGATCCTACATACTCTCACTCCAATTGATTTTTAAATTCCTATAAAGTAAAATTAATTTTCCCCTTCACCCACCTGATATAAGCCGTTCCTAAATTCTCGTTTTGTACCATATCGCGTTTTGTACCATATCATGTTTTGAAATATCGCGTTTTGAAATATCGCGTTTTGAAATATGGGACCCGAACCGCACATATGTGTGAGTAAAAAAACATAGTATGTAATGACGTTTTTGTTAATTTTTTAACGCTTTTTTCGCTTGGTTTGACGTACAACCAACACAATTGTGTGTAATTTTTCGGACGAAAATAAGTATAAAAGGAACACACAAATGTGTAAGTTGGTACAAAACACAACCAAAAATAAATTTTTCACATGATTGCAGTGTAGGCAGGCCGGTAAAAGGATATAAAATAATAAACTTGCATCCCTCTAAATAAATTTTCGAGGCCTCACCAAAGCGAATCGAAAACGAAACGCACGTAAATCGTATTTTTTTTATATGACACCAACACTACCACGTTCATATATAAGTTGTTTTTTGCTATTGATGGATATAATTTTTATATTATTTTACTTATGTAGCCATTTTGCTTTTTAAAAAATAAAAATAATTCGTATTTAATAACAATAATAAGTGCAGTGATAAAAATAGTGAATATTAATTATTATTTAGTAATTCATAACAATAATAATATTAAAAGTGATAAAGTATTGTACATAATATCAATTATTAAATATATAATAGATTGTAGTGCATTATAAGTCATTGTAAGTATATTCGAAGTAACTACGTGATAAAAAGTAGTTCGGTAGTGATACGTTTTCATATCAACTGCATTTCGTTTCTGATTCCAAAACGTTTCGTAAATGAATCGAATATGAAGAGAAATGCGAACTACTAATACATACAAATCAGTTCACTTTCATTTTAATTTTCATACGCCAAACGAAATACTAACGAATCGCTTTTGACTCGCTAAGACGATGCGTTTGCGAAGTGCTTCATATATAAATTTCCTCACTTGCGATTCGCCAAGTTTAGAGGGATATTACATGCAACTGATGCAACGCACGCATTTTTTTATTCCTGGGCGTAAATTCTGACCAAATGACCATTTTTTGTGACATTTGCTTATTGGTACAAATTAAAGTCACTGAAAATTTGCGATTCGGATCAAATGATATTTACAGCAGTTTACAGCAGCTACATTTTTAAGATATAGCAGATATCACTGCGTGTATGTATACGGCCCAGCTGAAGCAAAATATAAAAAATATGGTTTGTTCTATGCAGGCCCAAGTAACGTAAACACGAAAAAACATTTTCATACAAATGCTATATAAATTTTTGTTTAAGTTTTTTTTTTGCTTTATTTATTTATATCTCGTTATTATTAAATGAATAAACAAAGTTGATTCTCAGAAGAATACAAATTTATTTTTCTGCCGCATTTACGAGATACATAATATATTTATATAAATAAAATCAAAAAAAAATGTATATAGCATTTTTATGAAAGTGTTTTTCCGTGTTTACATTTTTTGAATCCGCATCTATACAAAGTCGATAATTGAAAGACGGCCGTATGCACATACATAGGCACTGGTATTTAAAAGATTAATTTATAGTTTTGACGTTTGTTATTTGTTGTGAACTGTGAAGTGAAGTGCTTGTTTGTAAAGTTGGTAAAAAAACTAAATAAATTCAAAATTTATAAATCTAATTGATAATAGCATTAATTATAATTATTTAACCCCAAAATATCAATTTTTAAAACAGAAAAATTATGAAAACCGATATTTTGTTCTCACATAACTAATAACATATGAATCAGTATGGATCGGCGAAAAATAACAACAATAAAAAATTGTTTTCAATGAATTTTATTTTAATAAATTTCAATTAAACCATAAAATAATTCTTTATAAAACTTGTTAAATAAAATTTCAGATAATACAGAAATTAAGTATAAATCTGTTTTATTAAATAATTTTAGGTTGTCGGTATTTTGGAACCGCGCTAAAAATCAAAATAAAACCAAAAGGTTTTTGTTGTGTATAACATGGAAATCAAGGACGAGATATACATAAATAGATAGATATTTATATATGTATACATATCCCGTTTTAACTGACCACATAAAATTTACGATTTTATATGAAAAAAATAGTATAAAGTCTATCATATTTTGTATAAACACTTATGTCACGATAATAAAAAACGATGACAGTTTTATTAAAATTGTCAGCTTATTTTTGTGACATTTCGGAAATGTCACTTCATACGAATCGCGATTAGTACTCACAAGGAATTGTCACCAAATTGTAGCAGACTTTTTAGTACAATGTCACAAAAAATTGTAATTTGTCACTTGATCAGAATCTACGCCCTGTGGATCGATTCTGGTTTTCCTATAGGAATAGGAAATAGGAAAGAATTTTAAATTTTTATAGCAGTTTTGAATTTTTTCCCCTATAAGCATATTCTGGTGTGCCTTATGGCAATTTTTTCTTTCCTATTTATTGCAGTTTTGACATTTATCTTTCCATACCTACTTTGGATACGGAAAGATTTTATAATAAGAAAAATGAGCAGTTTAAATGAAATTTTAATAGTAAAGGTAAGTAATCTAAATTTAAAATAAACCGTTTATTATTAAATTATGTATTTAATTTATTTTTATATCTATATACAGAAGAGACATACATCTAAAGAACAGAAAAACATGCTTATCGATAAATTGGAAGATGATCTGGATTTAGCCAATGGAAGGTAGATTTAAATAATTTTAAATGTAATAACAAATGTTAATTACAAAAATGTACTCAATTAGATTTTCAGGCATTGATGCTCGCAACACCATCCATCTTACCGGAACAATGTAAATTACCCCGTTTTTCCGTTGAAATCCTCCTGTATGCAAAAATAAATAAAAATATGTGCATATATTAAAAGTACATTTTACTTAAATTAATTGTAGTACCTTCTACTAGAAAGCTTAGTGCAATAAGTAGCCTAAACTCTTTGGGAATTTCTGTGCTTCTCATGTATGGGCTTATTTCTTGGCTTAATAAAAGGACTAATTGCTGCGTTAACCGATATAATCCAGTAAATTCTGGCTCGTATATATCGAACGGGTCAGACGCATCCCGTAAATGTTTTCTCTGAATTCTTAGCCAGCGCCTCCTTTCATTCTCGTCATCGTCGATGTACGGTATTATTCTGGCATTCAACATCTAATTAATTTTATTTTAAACAACTCAGTCTTTTAATTTTTTAATTATTCAAAATAAATTATAATTACACACAATTAATGTAAGTTTGACATTTAATAACCGCTTACAGAGCCATGGTTTTTGATACTCAACTTAATCAAGGAAGGAACCTACCTGCCACTGTAACGGATCGTCACCTTGGTTGTACTTTTAAAATATCCCCAGTATGACGAACCGTTAACAGATATCTGTTCAGGGACCTCTGCGCGGTGTTTAGTAGCCGGCTAGAGCTCTCGGTGGATCGTGGAGTTTGCAGAGGTATGAACAGATCTTGAATATACCGCATGTGACATGAACTCGACGAATCACCCACGGACCCTTAGCTCACATTCTACCCAACATCATCACTACTGGAACCGATTACTTCATACTGCGTAATAACAACCCAAAAAAAAATATGTGCAACCCCATTGTTGGAACAAAAACTTCCCGCCAAGCAAAACCAAAACAAACTCCCTGAGAATTAGCAAATATTTAAAAATAAAAACATTACAGAAGTAAATTGTTGCTACCAAAAGTTAATAACATGTTTTATATTTCAACTAAAAACAAATTATATCTATTAAATTTACAACCCAAAAATATGCTAATTTGAAGTCCGGACCCTTTTTCTTAACTAAGATTAGTACAACTTAATTCTAATGGTTAAAGGAATTAATAATAAGTGTAATAATAAAATAATAATAATAAATTTGACCTTAAAGCTCGGTTGAGCTGGTGAACGTTTTCCAGAATATCCAAAAAAAACAGCTGCTTGAGTATCGTACGGAACATATATATACCGAGACACGTATACTTTTAAGACGATTTTGTACCGCGATGAATTATTGTTGTGGTACATTAATTTAAATGGTTGTGACTACGTCATGAGCCATGCATGAGTTTTCGTATAACTTTACAATACATAATTACCAAATTTTTATTTAGATGTTTTTTTTTTGAAACTTATTATTAATCTGGTTGTTTAGGATTAATATTGACCAGCCAGCAAACTTAAATTATAACAAGAAACTGCATTAAATAGTTCACAATAGGTACTTAAGTCTAATCACAATATATCTGATTTTTATTTTTTTTTTTTTAAATTATTGATTTGGCGCCAAAAATTTATCTTTTATAAGGCGTACGAGTGTTAATTTTCAACGGGGGTGGTAATGCACAGTTTTTTTTTCACATGAAGCGTGGAAACCGTTCGCTCCGTTATTTTTTTGTTTTACACTTTTCGTAAACTAATCGAATCGTATGCTTTAACACACTTATTTTATCGAAATTAGAAATCGACTAACTTATAACCGCCCAAATTTTAACGTTCGGATATTTTCCTGTTTTTTTTTCACACACAATCACTTTACATGCGATTCATAAGGGGTTGTCTTTTCTTATGACAACACATACCAATTTCCACCATGACCACACGCGAATGACAACAAATACCAATTTCCCACAGCTTGATTTTACAAAATTCGGCTATACGCGATCCTCACGCGTGTTTTGTTTTCTTTGTTTTACTTTTTTTTTTATGAGGATTCTTTATACCGGTATACAAACTTGAAGGGAACACAAATCGAGCACTAATTATTGATGATGTCCATCCATTTGCCAAAACTTTTTTTTTATTAATTTTATGACAAAATATTTATTGTTCTTCTTGGATGTGTCATCAACACGATTTATAACAAAACTGAATCTTTGTCTCCCAAAAAATTTCGGTATTTATACTTTTTTTATAGACCGGTTGCACGATCAACAGCAGGGTGATTCTTTATTTTCGCATGCAATGCTGAGTGAAAAAGTACTAGAGGAAATTTTTATACATAGCGCTTAAGGGTGCGCCTCACCAGTAACGCCGTCAGCCGACGCTGGCGCCGTTACAATCGTGGGGACGTCCCACACCCGAGATACCGTCTCATAAAGCCGGGCACATTGGTACCTTAAAAGAAATTCCGCAACGGAAATGCTAGTTGAAGAGGATATTCCAAGATGAGCGTTATGCTTAAGCACGAAGGTCTTTGGCATGGAAAATACCTAAAACTTTCCCTGTTGATTCGTGACACGATAAGCGACATTGCCTACTTTTGCATCGATGATGGCTGGTATAAATTTGGAAGATAGTTTGGCAGAAAACTTATTTACAGCATCACTAAGAGCAAACGAACGAACGAATACGGGCTGTCCTACTGTGAAATGTCGTTCCCTGCTAGGGAGGTTATAGTGTTGAGCAGATTTGTTATGTGCCACTTTCAAGTAGTGTATAATTTTGCCCCGGGCTAGGTTTAATAGATCGGGCTTGGCTAAAACATTGAGTTCGCTTGAGTCGTTCTCAAATAAAATTTTACGTAACCCGTATTCTGAGCCGTGGAGGGACATATGTTGTCCAAATACTAGAAAATGAGGAGAACACCGCGTAGAATCGTGGACCACATTGCGAAGTGCGGCTATAATTTCTTGTAAATGGATATCCCATTCGTTGTGACTGTGGTCCTCTACGTACGCACGAAGCGAAGCCAGCAAAGTTCGATTAACGCGCTCCGAGGCGTTGCTCTGGGGAGAATAAACTGGAGTGCGGATGTGTGAGATTCCATACTTAGTGAGCAATTCTTGGAACAGTTTGGACGTAAATTGTTTGCCGTTATCGGTAGTAATGGTTTCGGGAACTGAAAACATCAGCATGACATCATTTTCTAAGAAGGAGCACAGGAGAGAAGCTGTAGCCTCACGTAAAGGCTTCGCTACCACGAATTTAGAAAAGTAATCAAGCACAATAACAATATAAGTTTCCCTGCTTTGACCTCGGGTATGGACCTAAAAAATCGATATATAATTTTTGAAATGGCCTGGTAGATTCGACTGGAGACCCCATAGCCGGTCGCGTGGAAAAATTAACTGATTTGTTCATTTTGCAGGTTGAGCATCCTATTATATATTGGTGTATTTGATGTGCCATTCGAGGCCAAAAAAATAGTCGTTGCAATCTTTCCAGAGTTTTGCGGGATCCTAAATGTGCCGAGGTTGGAGGCTCGTGTGCCCGTTTAATTAATTCTGGCGTCATACTAAGCGGGACCACCAGTTTCCAAGCAGGTAGGTCCGTGTACCTGAAGGAAAAATTTATTCCTATGTGTACCAAAATAAACCATAGGAAAGATTTTTTTAGGAAAAAACTGCTATCAAAAATTTTTCCTAAATAGGAAAAAAATTCCTATTTCCTAAGGACACCAGAATCAACCCACTGGACAAAAATTTTCGCTCTTCTTTTTTGAAGTGACAGCAAATTAAAACGCAATTTCTCTTATTCTTTTTATTAAGCATTTTTGTAAAAAATTGCTATATGGTTGTGGTTTGCCGTCTGTCCGTCTGTGTCCACGATAACTTGAGAACGGATGGAGATATCAACTTAATTTTTCCACTAAAAGTTCAAGCAATTCATGGGATTCAGCCCTATTGATTTGGAACTTTCTGTGTTTAGGGTGTAAGGAGATATGTAGGGTTTTGTTAACCCCCACCCCCCCCCCCCCCCCACCTTAAAATTGATAGAATTTTTTTTTTTTTTTCTATTCTATTTTGGTTTCATAGAGCATGTGAATGTGGAATAAAAATATATCTCGTGTGGATGTGGGGTTGTGTGGGTGGTATGGTTATGGGGGTGGTAGAAGTGGTGGTAAGGGAGGTGGAGGGGTGGGATGAGGTGTTTTGGATTTGGTGTGGGAATTGGGATTTGATAGATGAGGGTTTGTGTGGGTGGTGCGTATGTGGTGTGTGTGTGTGTGAGGGAGTGGGTATGGAGGTGGTGTTGATATGAGTTGTGCGGTATAGGGTGGTGCGGGTGAGATGGGTTTTAGGGGTTTGAATTGAATAGTGGTTAGGAGTGGTAATAATTTTAAGGTGTGGTGATTTGCGGTTGATTGGGGTCGGGTAAGTTATAGTAAAGAGCTCAAAATTTACATCGTAAATAATTCCTATGGATTAGAATCGAACATTATGACATGCTCTATATATTTAAACGGGGCGGCATGTGCATTTGCTAAAAGTAAATAATTGAGGCTATGTTTGACTTGACATGACATTTACTTTTTTATTTTGACACAGTTTTTTTTCGCTAGTTGTGTTGATTTTCGAATTTTTTTTTTGAACTTGTACTAAAACAGCTAACTTCGTTCTTGTCTTATAGAAAGAAAAAAATTTGGAACACGATTTTACAAGGCAGTGTCCTATATTGATACTATTTAATATTTGCTATTGTGAAAGACACTTAAGCATTAGTAGATAGTAAATTTTTGTTATGGCAGCGTCAACAATGTTTTGACATGCAGAATCAATTTATAATTATTTTTTCGATTTGGTTATTCACTCGGGTTTGACATAAAAGTATAAGGAGTGAAATTAGGGTCACAAAAATAATCATGATATTTTTTATCATTTTGGTCGGATTGAACACGCCGATTTTCGATCGAACAAATTCTAAATACGACCCGTTGATTTATATGCTTTCTCTTTTACCCTTCCAATTTGACGCACTTGACAGCTGCTTACGTTCAACTATTTAATTTAATTTAATTTTATGGTTGTCACCAAGTGAACACAACGCGCGCGTTAAATAAAAATCTTTTTAAAATCTCATAAATACGTGCGAAAACATATATTTTAGACTTCTTTATATTATTCATCTTCCCTTAACAACCATTGAACTTTACAATAAATTATTATTAAAAGCAGTTTAGAAAAATCAGCATTTTTATTTTTTTATTTATTTATTTATTTATTATACAATTTTGTGAATCTACAAATCCCATTTTGAGCAACATGCTCATTTGCAATAAAAAATGTAGTTCAATAATTTTCTAATAGAAAATAATTTTTGTTCGTCCTTAATGTTCCATATGTTGCCATCTACAAGCTATATTTTTACTCCATCGAATTAACAAGCTCGTCGGCAATCATTAAAACAGGTTGACATCTCTTTAATTAGAACCCTTATAGGCAACATGAAATTGATACAACATCTCCCTTCCTTTTTAGAAATGTTTGAACAAGCTTGTATTTATATTATCACAATATGTTTAAATAAAAATCAAATAAAATAATTATTTTGATGAATAAAATATAACTTGTCGACAGGAAAGTCAAGGCACGACTTTTTAAGAAACCATAATACAGTTTATGGCATTACAAGTAATTGTGAAACAATAAATTCATATTATCAATATATAATCATAAAAATGTAATAGATATAAAGTAACATCTCATGCCTGCCAAACCTATACTCAATAGTCAGTCTTCCGTCAAAATGTCACCAAGCTAATAGCCAACACATACCATCCGTTTAAGAAATATAATTTTATTAAACCAATATGATGGAGAAATACATACATGAAATACATTGCGCACGTAAAATCAACAATTCAGGTACTACCAGCATTTCTACAACCTACACCTGAATAAGATGAAAAGAGAAATATTGCCAATACAACTGCACTCAAGCATCATCAACACGAAAACAATTGGTTTTCTTCAATAAAATGCATTCATGCAACAATCTCTGGGATTCAGGTTTCTTTCAATATAGGCATATTGATCACCATACTCATAATTGCCATCATAATAAATAAGAAGAGAACGTTACGAATTACCAATTCAATCAATCGCCAATCAATAGATAAATTCAAACATCGAAACTCAAGTGAAGCTACGGCAACCCATGTCATTTAACAGACTACAACAGTTGATATAACCAAAGAAGCAGGCACGGTTCCTCCCAGCCAGGAGAAAATACTTCCCACATTACAGTGAGGGATTATATTCAGCACATTCTTCAACGTACAACCGCTTGGTTTACGATTCAATTAGAATAATAAATCAGTTGGTTGCAATCATAAAGTAGACTAAGAAAGATCATAGTTAAGAAATTAAATAATTTATAATAAAAGTTATTAAAGTAAAATAAAGATTTAATAAATAAAATAAAGAATCAGATATTGATTTTTTTTAATCAATTTAAGTGTTAATTAAATTATGCACGCAGCACGCGTGATAATAAATAATATTTCCAAAAAATAATCGAAAATAATTGCAAATCATTCTCGTTTATTAAAAAGTAATGTACTCAATTTAATTATCGTAGACCATTAAAGAACAATTTATTATCGTAGACGGTCAGTAGATTTCTGAAATTTCCTTTAAAATGGAGTTTTCCATAGTTAAAGCCATCTTTTGCATCGCACAATGTTACGGCCTATTTAAATTTCGGCTATTTACAATCGACGGACGCATCTCCTACAACACAATTAAATTTTATCAACTTTACACCTTAGCCATCATAACTTTTATAAATTATTTTCTAATCGCATATTATTCCACAACATTTCCCATGTCCGACACAGCCGTCGTCACTATAACTTATATAATCATAGTGTTGTCGTTATCCATCGGAATTAATTCTACGGTTTATAATCTAACCCTAAGGCATAATTATAATCAAGCACTTCTTAAAGAAGTTGTAAAACTTCTGAACAAGTATAATTGCCAATTTAAATATGAGCCCAGTGTTAAATTCCAACACTTTTTAAAAAAATTACTCTCAATCATGTTTTTCGGTATCGGTGGCTGTTTATTCATAAGTTATATAGGAGACTGCATCTATTTTTACGAGTTTTATGATCACTTTATATTGTTTATATCGATTCTAGTATACTATTTTGAAATTATTGCCACATACAATATTGTGTTAGCTACCACAGTGTTTATTTATCTGTTTCATTCGTTCTCTCGCGAATTGCAAAGTAAAATTAGTGCAATGAATCGAAAACCCACATCGTATAGGGCAGCCCGATTGTGCGATACTATCGATAAAGTAATGAAAGTTTTAGGAAAAATGCAAAAAGTACTTCGAATTTTCAACCGGCTGGTGTCAAGTCAAATTATTATATTTTTCGGAGCGAAAATCTCGCATTCATCATGCGAACTGTTCTACATATACCATACAATTAATTTGGAGCCTCAGGATGGACTATATTTGCCACCCACGATTGGCTTTATGATATTTCATTTGTTACACTTGGTGATATTTGTGGAATTGTTCTGTTTTTATAACGCAGAGGTGAATAGAATAAAATATTTATTGGTTGAAGTGAGGGTGAAAACATGCTTGGACGACAGAGCAATAAACAATGTAAGTATTTAGATAATAATGTTTTTCCAAACATATTTTATCACTTGCAAGCAGTTTTTAATAATTAAATATATAACATTTATATAAGCGATGGTAACTGGAAAAAGCCAGCTTGCCATTAGCTAACAATTCGAGACAAATGGAAAATATTGGGTCGAGTACCATCTAATAGTAATTTAGAATCGCAAGATCGAGTTTATATTTCAAATAAAAATTTCAACACGATGTTTTCCAATTTTTTGGGTCCCGGTACAATTTTTTCTAACTTTTTGTTACGACTGTGTTGTCTTAACAAGACATTTTTTGTAAATTTGTTTCTATTCTCCATGGTTTCTTGCGTCCGAGTTTTTCACTGTGTGAACGTGGTGTCTTGGTGGATGGATTCTTGTGTGTTTTCTTCGGTTATGTTGGCAACGGAACAAAAATGGGAGAGAGAGAGATAACCATGCGCATCGAGTGTGTGCAAAGTAAAACGTTTTGAAAAAAATGTTTTTTCTTGTATGTCTCTCTTTTGTACCAACGAAAATTTGGTACAAAGGAGAGACAGAGAAGAGAGATGCATTTTCTTCTAAAACGTTTTACGAGCTGTGCGACGCTCGAATATTTTTTTTTGTTTGTCATTCGAGTAATGATTTTCATTGGTTCTTTGTGTGTTTAAGGAAAAAAAGATTTTGTTCATATTTAATTACATATTTGAAAATTATTAGATTACATTTAATTTAATGTGAAATTATATATTATTTATTTTATTCAATAATTTAATAAATAAATACAGTAAAAAGATTTTTTGATTTTGAATTGACGAGGTGTGGCACCTTAATTTTGCGGTGAAAATTGTGAATTTTTTTTATTTTTGTCATTTACGGAATAAAATGCAAATGCAGTGAGATTTTTTTTGTTTAATTTCATTTTGTATCTCTGGTGTTCATTCTTAAATTATGAATGATTTTTATGGTACGATTGAGTGGAATTTGGTGTATCATTGAACATGTATCCAAAGTGAAACAAAATTTTTTTTAGAATTCGTGTAGTGAATACGACATTTTCGGGGAAGTCGCAAAAACTAAAATCAAAGAGTACAACATACATAACGGGTGTCGCCACATTTTTTTTTTGGCACCGTATACATATAGGTATTGTACCGCAAGTCTCCGGTTACTTATCAAATGAGTAACGAAGTACTGTGTTTTCAAAGTGTGGCCTATTGAGGATACTGAAACAAAGCCTAACATATACGGCGGCCAGTCAAGGCCAAAGATTTTCGGCGGTATCACGCCCAACGTAACGGTAGCCAACCGGCTATTGTTTTGTTTATTGGTATCGGGGAAAGGCCCCGCAACGTTATAGTGCCCAACCAGGCAAGCGCTCGAGCGCAAGGCGGGGAGTCGCCCAACAACGGCACCAAGGCCGCAACGGTCCGGGTGTGGTACCACCTGTGGCATGACGGCCGCGCAAGGCCGCAACAGTTATTTTTTTGTAATTTAAGGTACCATTTTTTTATTTTTATTTTTATTTTTTTGATTTTTATTTTTTTATATTTTTTTATATATATTATATTAAATTTAAAATTTTGTAATCGAGCGCCGCACAGCGGGTGCGCGCTCGGTGCGTATTGCATCTCTCTCTCTCTCGTTCCCTCCTTTTCTGTTTTTTTCGGGAAGCTGGTTTTCTTTGTTTTGTTGTTGTTTTTTTTTTCTATAATAAAATGAATTATTAAATTTTTTTCGGTTGTGTATGATGGGAGCGGAGACTCCCTCTGTGTCGGTTTAGTGTTTGCGGTCCCTTGGTGCCCGCATCCAATTTCGTAACCGGGGCTTTGCCCTGTTTGAATTCGAATGGATGCGCGCACCAGGGCACCTCTCTCTCTCTCTTATGATTATTTCGTTGTTCGTTCCTCAGGTTCCGGCCGACGAATTTCGGCGGAACTCCGGGTATATTTTATTATTATTTGCGCTTTATTTTTATTTAATTATCTGTAATCATCACGGTGTAAGCCAGGAGCCATGCATGCCTCAAACCCCACGACCCTTCGCACTTCTCCCTGAGAACGTAGCCGGCAAAACATCACCGTGGAGGCCTCTGCATGCGCTTAGTGAATATCTGCAGGTTGGCAGTAGCCAGCCTGTAACAGTGGCGCCCAAACTATTTCGCGAATTTTGATAATTTTTTTTTATTTTTATTATTTGTAGCTTCACTCCCTTTGGCGTGCGCGTCCAGTGTCGAAACCGGTGTTTCACACTGTTTGAATTCGCATGGACGCGCACACCAAAGCCAGTCTCCCGGTTGACATTCCTTATCTACGATCGCAACCAGCACGGGCTGTTTGATTGCGCGTAGATGGGGGGTGTCATCCCCTATTCTTCAGACATCCGACTTCCGAGCTCTTTCCCATTTCCACTATGTTGTGTCCGATTGTGGTGGAGCTCGGATGTCATTTGTCTGGAGTTTAGTTTAGCTTCATTTCTTCCCTTGCCCCGAGGTTTCTCGACCGAAATTTGAGGAACAACAATTTTTATTATTATTATTATTTTTCTTTATTTTATTATTATTTAGCCGACATGGAGTGGGATGTCCACTCTCATCATACCATCCGTATCGTGGTATTAATTAAAATTTTTTTTCTATTTTTTTTTTTGATAAACTTTATTTGTTTTATTTGATATTTTGATATTGTTTTTGATTTTGGTTTATAGATCTATGGGTTGTATTGGAACCCTCGGGTTTATTAGTATTTCATTTTCATTTTATTTTCCTTTTTCCTTTGTATCTCTTGAGTATCAGCCTCCTGCCTGCATACCGTTGGGTGTGTTGGTAGTTGCTTGAATTGTTTTTTTTCGTATCGTTTCAAATTTCAACGAGCCCCTCCAAATTAGGTTCTCATCGAAAAGCGCCACTTTGGGGGGTATCTCGTCTTCCGTCGTTAAACTAACCGTGGGAATACTGGACCCACAAACCACCACAAGGTAACCATTCCTTCCTTTTTATTATTATCTTATTTGTTTTTTTTTCCTTGCTACTTTGCCTCCTTATCTGGGTGTGTTGGTAGTTTCATTAGCTACGTTATTATTATTAAATTTTGTTTATTATTATTTTGTATGAATTCTAATCCGTGGGATACGCCAGAAAGACCTCAAAGACGTACAGTGTGGGATAACTCGGACGTAGAACCACGTATCCAACGTAACCATCCGTGGGATCGAGTGGAAGTTAACCAAATTCACATTCGAATTGAGTATTATCCAACGCACGGGGTAACTTTCTGGTTGTTTATCACGAATTGATATTCATTGATTGAATTTTTGTTGTAATTATTTTAACGAGCCCCCCCAAATTAGGTTCTCATCGAAAAGCGCCACTTTCGGGGGTATCTCGTCCTATCCGTCGTTAAACTAATCGTGGGAATACTGGACCCACAAACTCTTACAAGGTATCCATTCCTTTTCGTGTTATTTATAAAAATATTTCGTGTTTTTTTTATTATCTAGTTATAGTGGGTGTGGAATATCTTTAGTTGTAATTTCCTCTAATTTAAAACCTTCCGTTTGAATTAGAGTTATTTTGAATTGAAATTTTTGTATTTTTATAAATCAATAAAGACTACGTTTTTTTGTCGAATTATTCGATCTTACTCAGTATCCCTACCTAATCTAAAATGGACGTAACCTTACTGCAACCAGACGAAGTGGAGGTGGAGTGTCTCCTTCGTGATATTCGCTTCGACACGCCCGATGCAATTCATCAACTCGAGGAAGCGGTCCGAAGTGAGCAGGCCGAGATTAAACCAACGCCCGGAAAAATGCATACAAGCGCATCGAAGAAACCGGATATCGAGATTTCAACGTGTCTCAAGAAATTGGAGGAGATTCGGGAAGAAATCACCCTTTTGGGTCCGACTACGAAGGATCCCCTATTATTGGCTCAACGTTACCATTCCCGGTTGTTGCATTTGTCCGGCCGGCTTAGTCGCGCATTCAAATCACCGAAATATGAGCAGCCCGCGCGTAAGATACATCAGGCATGTTCCGAATTACTGACTAGTCTGCAGATGTACCTGGATGACCAGGAAAAATTGAACGTTTCCATAGAAAGCGCAAAGGGCATACATCTCGCGTTGGAAATACCTCCTCATGAGGAACAAAATGAAGAGATTCGAGTGGAAAACCTCGGTAGCGAGGATGATTCTGATAACCCACCGCAGCCGGAGCGAAGAAGTACTTTGGAGGATCTTCTTGGCCAGATCCAAACGAATCACGCGGCGGTACAACAATCAAATGCACAGACCACACTCTTGGAATCCATGCTGCAAAAGTTCGAAATGGTATCACAACAGCTGGTAAAGTTGGATCAACGGCAAAACAACCTCCAGACTCAAATCGTCGGAAATAATCTGTTCTCACAAGACATCCCGATTCCCACCGTACAGGATCGCGCGCCTCCGACGTCCACCAGTTCGCCAGTATCGCCAAAATTTGTCGATCGACGTTTGTTGTCCGGTAGTGGACTAAGTTTCACGGGATCTCCATCGGGAATCAACATCGATATGTTCCTGTTTCAAGTTGATACCATCGCTTCATCCCGGGGATTATCCGAACAAATTTTATTGTTAGAGCTCCACACCATTCTAAAAGACCTCGCGTTGCAGTGGTACTGGACATTTCGTAAACACAACCCGCACGCGACCTGGTCAGAACTACGAAGCGGAATTATCGAGCGCTTTCAAGATCGTCGCACAAATTACGAAATCCGCAGAATGGTCGAGGCACGTAAACAACAACCGAACGAAAGCTTCCTGGATTTCTACAACCACGTCTGGACCCTTACCTTACAATGTCGAACGCCGTACTCAGACGAAGAGCTCATTCAAATTTTGATGAACAACATGAAGCCTACGCTACAATACCACCTTACAGATCGTCAGTTCAGCAGCATCAACGAACTAATCAAAAGCTGTTCTGCTTGGGAGGAGTCTTTCCGGCGGCTCAAAGCTCCGGCGGATCCTGCAATCCATCCACGACGCGTGATCAATGAGTTATCAGGCAGTCCGTATGATGATGTGGGAACATACGACATTTATGAAAATTATCCCTTAACTGATGTTCTACCCGATAATTCAGTATCCGCCATTCAAACGGAGAGCAGGTATCAGTCGACAGCGGCGAGACGTTCGGGCGGACAAGTCCCAGCAGGCAGTTCGGGATTGGTTTACAAACAACATGCCAATCATAGTAAAAATATCGTCTGCTTTAATTGTTCGGATATGGGTCACACGTTCATGGATTGTCAATTGGCTCCCGTTGGATTGTTTTGCTATCGATGTGGGCTACGAGGGACGATATCTGCGCGTTGTCGACGTTGTGCCGAGGAGAGAAACGCTCAATCAAGATTGTCGGAAAACCAGAGCAGTGGTTCTTGGAGGACTGGGCCACGAGAATCACCACAACCACAATCGCAACCCAGACTGATGTTACCACGGACAAATCCACTCAAACCGATTCTGGAGGATGCAGCGAGCAATACGGACGCGGAAATCCGCTCCTATTCGAATCCGACGAAGAGGTAAGCTCGTCTGCCAGTAATGATTCCTTTCCCGATCCTTCTTCCCCATCCAATCCTTCCTCCCTTCCTGTCGCTCTTAAATTTTTCTATAATGCCCCCTCATTGGCAAAGTTAGATCGTTTAAAGCGTTCAAAAAAATATTGGAACCGTCGCGTCGCAATGAGAAATGATGTGATTTCCTCCGTTCTATTCTCCGAGGGTAGTGACACTCGGCCTTACGCCCAGGTCTTTATAAATAAGATACCTTTTAAGGGTCTTCTTGACAGCGGGGCGAGTGTCAGTGTTCTCGGGAGTGGATCGGAGAAACTTCTGTCAAATCCTTTTGTTGAATTCCATAACTTTCCTTCCACTATAACTACCGCGAGTGGCCAAGTCCAACGAGTCTTTGGTTATATAAGAGCTAACGTCGAATTTAACGGAGTTACTAAATTTATGAATTTTCACGTTGTCCCTTCCTTGGAACAACCGCTTTATTTGGGTATCGATTTTTGGAATCGTTTTGGAATTTCCCCAAAAATCTCCGCGTTAAATAATTCGGATGAATTAGGTGAAACTACCAACACACCCAAATTTCATATTTTAACATCTGATGATCGTCGTAAACTGGATCTCATTCGCGAATATTTTCCGAGCAGCGATATTTTAGGTTTGGGCCGCACATCCCTCATCACTCATATGATCGATGTCGGTTCCGCAAAACCAGTCAAACAACGTTTTTATTCCGTGTCCCCAGCTATTCAGAAACTCATGTATGCCGAGTTGGATAGGATGTTGTCTTTGGGGGTTATCGAGGAGTCACAAAGTTCCTGGTGTTCACCGGTCACGTTGGTGCGTAAGGCCAATGGGAAAGTTCGTCTGTGCTTGGATGCTAGAGAATTGAACAAGGCAACCGTCAAGGATGCGTATCCGCTGCCCATAATCAACGGATTGTTGGGTCGTTTGGGACACACCCGATTCATTTCGGCGATTGATTTGAAGGATGCCTTTTGGCAGATCCCACTCGACCCAGCATCCCGCGATAAAACAGCGTTTACGGTTCCTGGACGGCCTTTGTATCAGTTCAAGGTGATGCCGTTCGGCTTATGCAACGCACCACAGACGCTTTGTCGCTTGATGCACCGCGTGATCCCGTACCAACTGCACGATAAGGTCTTTGTGTACCTCGATGACCTTCTGGTCACATCCTCCACTCTGGCTGAACATTTCGATTTACTACAACAGGTTGCTGGATATCTGAAGGACGCTGGTTTAACAATCAATTTGACCAAAAGTAAGTTTGTGTTGAAAGAAGTAGACTATTTAGGTTATATTGTGGGTGATGGTTGCCTCCGTACTAACCCAGATAAATGTAAAGCTATTCTGGAGTACCCTATTCCGAAAACGACGAAACAGATTAGACGTTTTCTGGGAATGTGCGGATGGTACCGTCGCTTCATTCCTAATTTCGCCTCCTTAGCTTCTTCTCTCACCGATCTTACTGGTAAAAACACTAAAGTATGTTGGTCTGCAGCTGCTGATTCTTCTTTTAACGCTCTCAAAACCGCCTTGTCAACTGCCCCAGTTTTAACGCATCCTGATTATACAAAACCCTTTTTCATTCAGTGTGATGCCAGTGCCGTTGGGGTCGGTAGTGTCTTATTTCAGGTGGACGCCGAGGGGGTGGAGCGGCCCATTGAGTTTTATTCCCATAAGCTCAATGCGGCGCAGCGAAACTACTCGGTGACCGAGCTGGAATGCTACGCTGCCGTCCTCAGCGTGCGAAAATTCCGTCCCTACGTAGAAGGCTATCCATTCGTCATTTATACTGACCATTCCAGTTTGCGCTGGCTAATGAGTCAAAAAGGCCTCTCCGGACGTTTGGCGAGATGGAGTCTTAAACTCCAAGCGCTGGATTTTCAAATTGGATACCGAAAAGGTTCAGTTAACGTTGTACCTGATGCGCTGTCTCGAGCTTTTCCGGATGAATCCGCTCCTTGTGAGGATGATTCCGAAAGTAAGAGCACGCCTGATCCTGGTGCCCAATTTGAAGATCCAGTCTTGTCGAGTAAAAGCATCGACCCTTCCGTGAATGCGTTAATACCTTCTTCAGTCCCCATTCTGCACGTTGATCAAAATTCGGTTGCGTTCCAAGATCCAGATTACGTCGATCAGATCGCGAAAATTCGTTCATTAAAAGATTGTTCGCACAACTACAAAATCCAGGATGATAAATTATTAATATCCCCTTCGTTTGGTTTTAAATATGCGGATACCGACCTTTCGAACTGGAAATTAGTTATTCCGAATAGCTTGACCCAATCACTAATCGAACAGGCTCACGTACCTCCCACTTCAGCACATTTAGGCGGCAGCAAAACTCTCGAGCGCCTTCAGCGTCAATTTTTCTGGCCTCAGATGGCAAAACAAGTTAAACAATACGTTGCTAGCTGCACTAAATGTAAAATGAACAAAGCTGTTAATTTCTCTACACAACCAGCCATGGGAGCTCAGGTCACGTCAACTCGCCCGTTTCAAAAATTGTATGTAGATTTTTTGGGTCCGTATCCACGTTCGAAACTCGGAAATACCTGTATCGTTATCGTTCTGGATCATTATTCGAAATTCGTAGTTGTAAAACCCTTACGCGAGGCGTCTGCCTCATTATTGTGTCGATTTCTAGAAAATGAGGTATTCCTTTTATTCTCCGTACCCGAAATTGTTACCTCCGATAATGGGAAGCAGTTCACCTCGAATCTATTTAAAGACCTGTTAGCTAAATACGGTGTAACCCATTTACGTACGCCGGTGTACTCGCCCCAAAGTA